>OV816024.1:2853332-3428845 GCA_929113105.1 Agrypnus murinus
ATGATGAAGGGAGAAGGGTGACTATATAAAAGGTAGGTCGTCATCGGCGAGAGAGAGAGTACACGAAAAAAAGCCGAAGATTTTCGACGGCACCCATCCTTTAGAAACATAATTTAATTCCAATCTGTCATTATTATTTCCTCTACAAAAGGTAGAAAGAGTACAGTGTGTGTGAGAGAGAAAGGTAGCAAAACTTACCTGTTGTTTGGGGGGGGGGTTCGAAGAAGCAGGTAGAATTCCACATATTTCTAGTGATTTGAAGGTCAAATCGTGCCTTTTTAAAAGAATGCAGACATAGCCTCAGGATGTTTGTTTCCCCCCTTTTTTTGTCGCCGAGGATAAGGTAAAATTTAACTTCAGTTTATTTTGATACGTTATACAGTATAGTTGTGTTAATAATAACCGCTTTTAAAATTAAAAGATGATTAGTATATATTCCTTCTTGATGAGATGTGGTTAAGGTTGTTTCCCGTTTTAATTTAAAGTGATATGCTACGTAAAGGGTAAGTCTATATATTTTCTGCATTAGAATTAGTTTTTTCTCTTTTTTAAATAGCTAATTCAGCCGGTGATAATAATACATATTAGTGTTAGAAACCAGTCCGATCCCTGAACGTGATTCAAGAGCTTGTATTTATTAACGTAATTTTCTTAACATGGAGATCCGAAAGCCTTTTACGAAAGGTAGCTATTGACATAGATATATCGGTTAGACGAGCCTGCAAAACTCGCAGTGGTATCAAGGATTGTTGTATTTCTTTAAATTTCATGATCTCTTTGGGTAGAAAGTTTCATTAGAATACAATAATTTTGATCACGTGGTTAGTCATGAAATATAAAATTCAAGGGTGGGAAATCCATGATGGTGACTTCAAGAATGACAAATTCAAAATTTTACACGTTTTATCGAGCTGTCGTCGTCGTTGTAAGGACCTTTGTTAAGTTAATTGTAATAATAATAATTCCTAGCTAAATAAATATTCTATTTAAACATTGTGATGTTGTTTCATTTACTAGCATTAGGATGAAGAGAGAGAGCAAGAAGGAGAGGGAGTGAGGAGAGAGTGAGAAGGAGAGAGCGGGAGAGCAAGAAGGAGAGAGTGAGACAGAAGGCTCTTTAATGCGACCTTTAATAGCAGTACATAGGTAATGGATAATACAGATTTCTTTAATGCGACCTCTATTAGCAGTACATAGGTCGTCGATAATACATATTTCTTCATGACGGCCTCTGTTGACAGTACCCCTAGTTGTCGCATGACGCCCTCTGTTGGCAGTACACAGATTGCCGGTAATACAAATTCCTGTAATGGCGTCATAGGGCGTGGTAAAATGGCGACGAGTTCCAAAATGGCCAGCATCGACCAATCAGAAGCAAGGGGAGGAGCTACAGGAGTAGGGGTAACCAATCAGAGAGCAGCAGGCGTGTCTACAGGAATGGGGATAGCCAATCAGAGAGCAGCAGGCGTGTCTACAGAAGTGGGGATAGCCAATCAGAGCGCAGCAGACGTGTCTACAGGAGTGGGGATAGCCAATCAGAGCGCAGTAGGCGCGGTCGCCATCTTGGATTTGTGATCTTTTTGCTAAAACGGACCTTCATAAGAAATAACATGGGATTTTGCGCTAAAACTCTTGTTGCCTTTCTACTCATATTACAATATTACATGCTATTTCTAACTATTATTTAACATTATGTTTTGTACTTAACATTAAAATTGTTTTTTAGACCCACTAATTACAATCTTTCAAAATCTATAGATTCTACAAACTGACAAAAGTAACGCATGTAATAAGTCTCTATCAAATCGGTTTTTGATTAGGCCAGTTTATGTCACTGTGTCACTGTTTATGTTATTATTAAGCACTTCTCTTTCCTTGTCTAATATTGCACAATCAGTGTTGTTAAAACTACTTTTAAAAATGAAGTTAAGCTCAACTACAACTACTGTTCCAAAAATGTAACTAAGCCTAGCTTAAATACATTTTTTGAAAACTTATTTAACTACACATTTTAAATGCATTAACATGTAGTTACCATTATTTAACTACATTACAGGAAAGCAGGGTATAGGAAACAAATAAAAATAATTGTTGACTGTTACGAATCTCGAGTATTATATTTACAAAAATATAAAAAAACATTATTGTTACTTTTTATAAACTTAATACTAATATCTACAATTACTAATTATTACTCCTATTATTTATTATTATTGATATTAATATTGTGCAATAAGACATTTCAAAAATTATTATTTTTAACAATTATGATTATTATTATGCTTTAAAAACAATAATGCTTCAAATGTTTTATCGCACAATTTATTTCGGGATGGAGTCAAAATGCGACCTCCAGTACTAAACATTCTTTCAACAGGAGCTGATGATGGTAGAATTACATTATTTTGTTTAAATATTTTAAGTACTGTGGGATACTTTTTTAACATTAACATATCTCTATTGTTAGAATTCAGATATTCTAACAACTCTATCAAAGACGAGTTTTCATGATCGACCGTGACTGTTTTCACGTTATTCAAAATAGAATCAAAAAATGATGCGTGCTGAATCAATGGAGATTTTTGAGCATTTGTAGATTCATTCGCTTCAAATTGTTTTTGAACCTCCTCAGTGAATAAGTCTTTGACAAATTGATATTTTTCAACCTGTTTCTCTTTATCAATCCAATTCAATTTAAACATTGGTAAAGAAACTGTTGCATAAATATACACTCTACTTGAAATGTTTTCAAAATCTAAAACATGTTGGAATCTTGATTTGACACCATTTACAATAGCATCTCGTATAATATGACAAAATCTTAAATTACAAAATTGGTTTTGGTGTTCACTTTTTAAAATTGACAAAAGAGTGGGAAGCACATACCCTAAATACATTTGTTTCTCTCCTTGTAAAATGTCTATAGCCAATGACAACGGTCTCATCACTTCTACATACTCGCTTAAAAATTCTAACTCAACATTTTTAAATTTTGGTTTTTCGAGGATTTCGCAAATTGTTTCTAAATGCGACCGAACCTCTAAAATAGCGACAACAGAATCAAATAAAGAGTTCCATCTAGTAGTACACGGTACACATAATTTTCTTTTACAAATTCTTTCAATTTCGTCGGACGCTTTAGTAGATCTACTACATGTATTCCATATAGCAGTTAATTTGCCAAAAACACTATGATACATTTTTTTTATACCGCAACTGGCGGTACTGGCAATCAGTGCTTTCTGAATATCAGTAGTTGCGATTAAATTAAGTGTATGAGAACAACATCTAAATTGTGGAGGTAAAATAATATCGCTAACTTCGTCATCACAATTAAACTGTGAAAAATTTAATTCAGCAATTTTCAATGTCATTATTTTGATCTTCTAGTTCGTATTGACACTCGGCGTCTTTTGGAGTTGCAAATATTTTAAACGCTTTGCCAAAATTTGATGCATTGTCGGTAACAGTACCGACAATTGTATGAATATTTCTAATAAAAGATGTATGAATTTCATGCAAAAGGCTAGCAATTTCGCTATAGGTATGCGTGAATTTAATTCGTCTGCACGCTAAAACGTAAGATTTCCTGCCGAGTGTGTCATTATTAATAATATGTGCTGTTACTCCAAAAAAGCTTTTGTTGTTTTGTGACCAAATATCTGCCGTGGTACAAATATAATCGTGACCTGACATAATTTTTATGACTTCACTTTTGCAATCCTCAGTACGATTTGAAATTTGTTTAGTTAAAGTTTGTCGACATACCGGCTTAAAGGCGCCATTTGATACAGTTTCCATCAAATATTTGAAGCTGGGTTTATCAACTGTTGCAAGTGGACGCATTTCTTCTATTACATAGTTGATCACTGCTTCGTTGCACTATAAAAAAAAAGTAAATCTTAATATTAGTTCCCGATAGAGTATTAATAGTATTATTTATTAATTATTATAATTATTATTACCTTTTCAATAGCAATTCCTTTTCTTGCAGAGTTAGCAGAAGCGATTGTAAACGGGGTGCATTTCACATATATTTTGGTTTCTTGCTTGGCGGTTGAGCGTCTGTATCTTCATTATTATCAATATTGATTGATAATCTTTTCATAGTTTTTCGTTGAATTACTTCATTTAAAACATCCACTTGTTGAGGATGTTTGCGTCGAACGTGAGTTAGGAAATTAGTGGTCGATTTAGTACAACCACTAATTTCCCCCGATGAACCCACACATAACTGGCATTTTGCTTTAATTTTGTCACCATTGGTTTCAATGATCTTGAAAATTGCAGGTAAACTCTTCTCGACATTCTTCTCCATTTTCTACTCACTAATAAACTTTGAAACACACTTTATTCCACTAGAAACGTCTGTCAAATAATGAAAGTTTGCAAATTTTGCGCACAGGTAAACCATTAGATATCAATGATCCACGGATTATGATATCATATCATAATCCGTGGATCAATAACCAATAAGATCCCACCCTATTTGATGGAAATATTTTCGGGATTTTCCTAATGACTATTTTATAGTCCCTGGTGTAGGGATTACCGGATTAGGAACTGCACTATTCACTCTTATCTATAACGAGTGAAAGCTTTCCGAAGTATCATATACTTGGACTTAGCGAAGTTAAATACTGTAGTTAAATGGTAGTAAAAATGTAATTATTTGTAATTAAGTTAACGCATAGGAAAAAGTAGTTAAATATGTATTTAGATACATAAAAAGTAGTTTAATTACATTTCTAACTACTTATAGTTAAATACTTAACAACACTGTGCACAATCATAAATTAAATGATCAACTGTTTGATTATCTGATCCACATATACACTCGGGGCTGTTTATAATTTTAAATCTGTGAAAATAAGTTCTTACTTTTCCGTGCCCACTTAATATTGTTGTCATTTTTGGTGAGTATGGTATGTTTTTCTTTAATCTTGTTATTATATTTGGGAAAATGTTTTTGTTACGTTACCCTTAGCACTGTTTGTCCATTCTGTTTGCCACTTTTCTACACTAACTTTTCCTTCCTCACTAATTATTGCACGTCTTCTGTCTCTTCCTCTTTCTATGTTTTCCACTCTGTTTAGTTCTTCCTCAGTGTTTAATTTCGTGTATATTCTTATAATTTTTTTCAGTTTTAAAATGATTGGGGTATTTCCCGTCAGTACGCTTCATATGATATGGTCTTATGGCCTTTTAAAATTTTTATATTTAAAGGCTTATCAACAAAACTAACTAACTAATTAACCTAGGCTTATAAACAAAAATTTACAACCATCTATGCATTCATTCAGGTATTTATTTTTAAACTTTGTTAAATTGTTAGTTTCGTTAATTTTAAATGTTAGTAGTAGCATATGTAATGGATTAAAAACCAAAAATTGAAATATCTCAAAAACTATTGGGTTTTGTATAAGTGACTTTATCCCTAAATCGATTGAATAACTCGTGAAAGGCATACTCCGACTTACCAGTGAACCTGTATATACAGCGTGGAAATAAATGATTTTCATCAAGTTCCCTTTGAAATTTTTTCACATGTAAATTTTTCTGTACCGCTCTACTCTTTTTGATTTAGTACTAAATTAGATCTGTCAATAAATGAAATCAATCTGTCAAACAATTCATAGGTTCAATTTGACAATTCACTTTGAGGTTATGGTACTGCCTTCTCTATTTTCGTAGAGCGGCACGTCGTGCTTTTACATGGGGAATGCAATGGTAACTTGATGAAAATCATTTATTTCCACCCTGTACAATTTATTTCATTATGGTTGTCAAGGTAAGCTTTATTCAATTATTAAATATGATACAAAAATAATCTGTACCTTTAAACACATTTCTTTTACATTTAAATGATTGTTTCCAATCACCTTATATTATTGACGTAATTCATAATGCTAAATAATTAGGTATATCTAAGTTCGGTACTAAATGGAAAATATGAAGAAAATGTTAGAATATCTGTTTAAATTAATTACAATATACTGATTTAATTAGCTGAACGAAACCTTAAAAAGAAGAAACTTAAAACCTACCCTCTCTCAACGAAAGCTAACTTTTTCTTAAAAATTTCAAGGATGTCCACAATTTGGGGAAATAAGTTAGAATAACTGAAAAAGCATGTAATAATTTAGTACAATTCGGATCAAACTCAGAATTTGATTTAGGAAGGTTTGAAAGTTTATTAGGTGAGTTAACTACTTTCCTGTATTTAATCTTTCAAGTTCTTAAAGTAGATATACATTTCATAAAACAGTAACAGAAGAGACGCGCCTTGTAATTTTTGGAATGCTATTTTACAATAATAATAATTTTCAATTATTCGCATTTAGATATCCTTCACGTCATACTTAACTTATGTACATCTTATCTAAAATATTCGTTATTACAAACATCATATCGACTTTGTTTGCGAAATTCCACTGACATTTGGTTGGATTTGTTTGATCCTACCTACTCTGATTTTCCATCATCAAACAACGAACATTATGTAATATTATAAAATGCTCTTACAAATTTAGATACTAGTGACAGAAATACAATGAACAGACTTCAGTTTTCATTTCAAATTTAATTAATTTCATCTAAACTGAAGCGCTGCTTTTTGGAAAATTAGGCCGAGACAAACTTCCAAGCAATTTGCATAGTTACTACAAGATTAATATACATAAATATATTCATTTTGCTGTAAATCTTTTGGAATCCATTTTCTGCATGTACAATAAAAGGTCATAAAAAACTGATTCTTTCTTGCTATATTACATTTCTCTAACGATACACCCACAACGGTATGACAACGCGCAGCTCGATAGTCTATCCTTCTCTGGTTTGTGACGTCAGTGCGAAGCAAACCAGGCTTGTTTCGCATTACGTTCTTATGTATAATGATGTTTTTATCATTTATAATGACAATGGTTAGTAAAGTATGACGTTTGATAATCGTTCTAATATTAGCCACTTAATATTAAAGGCATAATTAATAAATTATAGTATGAGGGAATGTTATTATTTATAATTATGCCCGTATTGCCAGTGGTGCATATAACGATTTATTTTATTTTGATTCAGAAATATTCCAAATTTTAACAATTTACTAATCATGTACCGCCGATATGGATTGTTATGCTTTCTATAAAATATATATAATAGTAAAACTTGTTAGGGAGGTACTTAGAAAAATAATATATAGGTAGATACTAAATAATCGAAAGTTACCATATCACTAAATTTAAAATTGTTTATTTTTATTAATTACAAAGCCAATGTTACTTAATGAAAAATTAAAACAGTTTAAACAGTTCTCAAAGTATTCGCTTTTCACAAAACAAATATATTGCCTTCTACCTTGACTTGTTTTTAGAATTTGTGAATTTAGATATTTTCTTTTCAATTTTTTTCTTTAAACAACTTTTTGCAAACTTACTTGTTTGTTGAGATCTCTCAACCTAATGTAAGTACGTGTGCGGCTTAAACAGTAAATTACCTCACATGGTATCGTGGTGTTCGTTTTAGCGATTCTTTGGGAATCGAAAGTATTTTATACTAGTTCCTTTTGTATTCCTGTTATAATTGCAACAGTCAGTAACAGCACAACCAGGCATACTGTTCGATATATACCTGTGTAAGAATTTCACCTTGTTATCTTCGATATTTCACAAGCTTACACTCACCAAAACAAAAGGAATTTCAAAATTAATTATTTAAAGCCGCTTTTCCTAACATACACCCACCGTACTGTGTAGCTGGAAGAGATCAAATGGGAGGAAAGTTCGAGTCCTAGGAAAGTTGCTTCGCAGCGATGTCACATGCGCGCGGAGAACGAGTTTTGGTCGTGAAGCTGGCATACCGTTGTGGGTGTATCGTGATTTCTCTAAAACTTGCAAACACGGGAAAACCATTGTCAGGGTCGGTCTGGGTTCAAAAACCGCATCGGGCGCAAAATGACAAAATGAAACCTACCGCTTCTCATTTTCAGTTAATACATGCACATACAGAGTGATCAGTATTCTCATAATCAACTTTGAAATGTTGTAAACTGGAATTCAGAGACAATATTTCTTGAGAATTGCAGATAACACTACACCATTTCCAAATGTAGTTCCGATAATATCAACTGTATTTCAGATTAGCGAAAATACCAATTGCATTTCAGATTAGAAAAATGTAGTTAGAAACAAATTTTCTATTTAAGTTAGTTCTGGGAAGCATTTTTAAAATGGGTCTGTTTGAATCATTTATTAATAAACAAAGTTTTTTGTTATTGCGTAAATCTGAGTACTGTTTATTAAATAAAAAAATGATAAAAATCGGTTTAAAATCATAGATGTTAGCATTTTGTGGATGAGAGTCTCTTTAAGTATTTTTATCTATATAATTTATTTCCAGGGGGCAGGCGCCTCCTAACCCTCCACATGGCTACGACCATGTTTGAATCACAATATCAGTTCGTTGACCTTATAACTGCTTTGGGACCTATACCTATTATAGTTACCTATAATATAAGATTTGTTAGCTTTCTTCTATACTAACTTGAAACATTACCCAAGCAGCATCTAAGTAACAGTAACTGAGATCGGAACTTTGATTGGGCAGTTGCTACGTAACTACAACAAGATTTATAACTTTATAGGTTTAATTACTTCAGTTCAGAATATTTTAGTAATTATGTAGTTGTTTCTACTATTTATTGGAGCTATGTAGTTCCATTACTTCTTAGTAACTTTTAAAGTATGTGCAACGGTACTGCCACTTAGTATAATTACTTTATAGTCGTTGCAACTTCAAAGTGGTATTGTGATTGTAGCAGTAATTTGCCCGAAGCTACTTTAAAGTTTTTAAAACTTTGAAGTAGTATTGAAAGTTCCTGCACCTGTCTGAAACCATTTCTTAACGCTTTAAAGTAACAGAACCTTACAGTAGTATTGAAAGTAAAACTTACGTTTTTGCTATCCAGGAGAATCACTTTAAAGTGATTTTTCATAAACTATTCCATCTCTATCTTTATTTGTGAAATGTTGGAGGCCATTAATCAATTTGCAATTTGTTAAGATTGCTAATAACTGTTTTACTATATAACCTTCAATAAAAATAATAAATTGGTGCCAAATTGTACCTTAGGAACATTATAAAAATGGTTTATATCATGTGTATCAACTTATAAGTATTTTGTCGTATTTTATTAAAGACATTTTTTATTGAAAAATATATTTAAAGAAGGCGCATTGTTATTTTTCGATCTATCATCATCGCATTTATCGGAAAAGTTGCAATGATTTATAATTTTGGTATACTAGAATGACAAAATAATCAAACATTTCATCACTATTTGTATTATTAAGTACGTATTACAAAATAAAATAGTAATCCATTTTGTGACACGATCGCAGCATTAGTATAGAAAATGATAGAATATTTGTTAAGTTGCAAAAGTAAGAGAGAGCAACCACGCGACACGATGTGTCAAAGAGAAAAGAAGTTCCACGAAAGTAGCAATTACTACGCCGCCACATTCCCGCTACGTAGCCTAAACGTAGCTGGACATGTTCCAAAGAGGTTACTGCAACGTATCTGCTACCAAAAAATGTGTTCCCCATTTTGATTTTTGGTTTAGGTGCTTGTGAGTAGTGCCAAAAGCTTAATAGTTCCACCGGTAGTTGCTGATACGTAGCGATGACAAAAAATGCTGCTTGGGTACAGTTTCCAATAATAAACGTTTTTATCGCCACTGCGTTAATTAGTTTTTAAAATTAAAGCGTTGGGTGAAGAGTTTTAAGAGGCGCATTCGCCTTACTAAGAAGCGTGACAAAAAGTATAGCCGACATCTAGAAGGCGCTGTGTATATTTTTGTACCGAGAAAGTCGAAATCAGTATCCGTACCGAGGTCTCAGTATCTTGTATGCAACAGGAGAGTAAGTTTTGCAGTTCTCCGCTTCCGTCACAGTATAAATTGATTTGAAAAGAAAATCTAGCCAGACTAGACTTATAGGTTTTATAAAGTAAACAATTCTACATACGAAACGGTTATTTACGACATTTTACTACGGTACAAACCTTTTCTATTCAAAAAAAGTCAACAATTGATCATTTTAAAAAATCTGTTTTTAACCTTCAAATCGTCATATCTTCAAAAGTAAGAGAGCTATCGGAATGAATCATTTTTAAATTAAAGAACACACATGAGCGCTGCCAGTGGTATCTTTATTCCCGTTATCGTATATTATTTACTGATTTCCTTAAATAGCAAACTTTTAAGCAAAGTTTTACCGACACGTATAATATAAACATGAACCCTGTTTATTTATTAGTATTTGTTATTTTATCAATTGGCAGTTTTAAGAATTAATCAAACAGTAAATATTTGTGTTAGAACAACATTTAATTTTGTAAAAATAAACCTACCTTTTGCCTGTAAATGATTGATTATCAAATGGTAGTCGTGCCTGCCTTCGGAAAGTACCATCCGCTAATGAGTCAATCTAGTGCGTCACAAAAATATTAATATACTATAAAACTATAAGTCCTGGATTAAATTTTTTTTTCTAAAAATCTCTCCATTGCCTTGGCTTCAATTGCTTCGCATTAAGTATATAGAATTCACACAAATAGAATTTTTCTAGCACAGTCAAAATATGAATACATTCATGGTTTAACTGCTATTTAAAAAGAATCAGTAAATAACTAATATTCGATAACGGGGAGATTAAAATGCCACTGAAAGCTGGCATGTGTGTTCTTCAATTTAAAAAAGATTCAATCCGATAGCTCGGTCACTTTTCAAGATATAACGTATTGAAGGTGAAAAAGCGCGATTTTTAAAAATAATCAATTGTTGATTTTTTGAAATAGAAAAAGTCTGTACCGTAGTAAAATGTAAATAACCGTTTCGATATGTAAAATTGTTTACTTTATAAAACCTATATGTCTGATCTGGTTCTACGTTCAAAACAAAACACATTTTTTTGTTCATTTTGCTCTATTAGAAATGGTTATTATAGCTGATATTTAAAGATTTGCTTGATGCTGACGATCCGATGTAGCCGTTCTAAATGAATAGTTCAGATAATGCCTGTAGGGGAAACATAGTACAGTACTCAAGTTTCTGGGCCAAGTGGAGTGCGGGTGAAAACGATGCAGGTACGGTCTTTCCCTATTACATTTAAAGATTACTAGGGAAACCTGGTCAAAACATCACGGTCAAAAGCATTGAAGGATTTCCCTATATACAACATTCGACGTGTGATTACAATCCTTTGGATTTTCATGAGTGATTAAATAAACGCAACCAAACATAACCAGTTGAAATATCTAAGCCTAGCACTCCTCTCCCGCAGCTTCCCCTCCTCTTTTCCGACATATATTCCTCTCTGGCTTACCCCACCCTGCCGGATTATTCTACATAAATACATACATATGAAAATTCTACCTTACGAAATGATAAGAATAAAATCAAAAATCGATCTTGTTTAAAACATTCTTGAAAACGTCTATTAGTACATATTTTAAAAACTCTGAATAAGCAATTGCCATCAGCTATTATTTGTATAATTCGTCTGTTCATAATTTTCAACAGGCTTTGTCTACGCTTATTAATGATGGAAGTGGACTGTGGACAGCTGCATCACCCCTTATGTTTATAAGCGAACGGTACTTACGAAACTCACCACCGTGGAAGTTGAGAGGGCGCTCCTAGTGAATGTCCGATTCGCCCGTCCCAAATTAAACATTTTAAAGATTTTCAAATTAAAAAAATATAAAAATTAAGTAGTGTTGACTAATCGACACAGCGAAAGCTTTAATTTAAAAAAAGAAACGCGTAAATCGGCCTGGGTGGATCTCTCAAACGAACTGGAACAAAAATAAGCCTTGCCTTTTAAATATATAGATTACAGATTAGTGGCCTATTTAGAGGGGACCATCGGGTTGAAGCCCCCCCTTGAGGTTTTTAAAATAGTTTACGTTATTTTTGTGCCGAAACCGGGTTTCCCGTAAAAAACACAAAAATTTAGTAGTAGCCCCCTCCCCAAAAGGAATTCTTAAATACGCCAACTGTTACAGATTAGAGATTACATATTAACAAATCCTTTTATTATTACAAATTTGATAAATTAAAAATGAATTTACAAAATTAAAGTAAAACAAAAGATTGAAACTAGAACATATAAATAATTAAAAACGCCCCTAATATAAATTATTCAGTTTCATTTCAATTAGGTTAACCAAACCATGCAAAGGAGTAATTAATTGTCTGAAAAACATCCTCCTTTACGTAAGTTTTATTAATATAAAATAAAATGTTTCAAGTTTTTATAACTGCCGTTTTCTAAATGATATACACTGAGCCGCATAATCAATACATCTAAACTTTTCGGGGCTCTTTCAAAAGGGGCAATAAAACGAATCTAAAGAGATATCTTTTTGTTTACACAGCGTTTCATATAGCAGAAAGAGGGCAAACCAACTAAACATTTGTTGCGGTGTATATTCAAGCGGATATTAAAGACTTGGGATGAACTTCATTGTGAGTTCAGCAAATATTGTTAAGATTAACGGTTTCCCGTTTAACATTCTTATCTCGACATTAAATTAATGGACTTATTTCAAAATACCTAATTTCTAGAAATCTATCTATCTATCTTTAGACTATCCTATAATAATGTTTATTGTACATTATGTAATATTATTGGTAATAAAAATTCCACCAAATGGAAAACCTTTTTACTTTAAGGTTTTTTTCTATGCGAGCGTAATTTAAAAAATTAATTAATTAAATTAGACGTATGTAAAATAATGTATAGCACATACACAATATTCTATCATTACATATACAATTATATTCAATATTCGGTTTTACATATTGAAAATTAAATATATTTTAAATATATATTTAATGCGAATATTAAGATTTCAATATGATACTTATGTTAGACACATATTCGTTGCTGTCTATTGGTCGTCTCACTTTGGGTCTACAGCGAAGGAAAGATAGCCAATGTTTTTCATATGGGAATATGTGCTTCGTTGTTGCCACCTATTTCACTGTATGAATCTATAGAAATATGGATTAAGATTCCAGAAGTTCTAAAATTTTGAAAACAGTAACCGAAAAAGTGTAATCGTAACCATACAAAAGGAGAATTTAAAAGAAAGTCTTATTAACATGTATTTGTTATTTTATTAAACATTACTTGGGGGATTCTTACATCGTACATGTATCTAAATATTCGATATTTTATTACTTATACTTTTTTGTTTAATTCTTTCATCTTCAAATTATTTCAAAATAAAAATAAACGTTTGGTTAGCTTCTGTATGATCTTTTTAATCTTTTAATTCACAGGTATAAATAAAGGAAACCCAGTCCCAAAAAACGCAATTTTAACGGTGAAATGATTCATGATAAAATCATTCATTTGTTCAACTTGTTTAAAAAGAAACTTGCAAAAACGGAAATTTAGGATTAGCAGCAAATTCAAAGAATTTTAGTAAACAATAAACCCTTCTGATTTTTCTACTATCACTCCGTGGAACTAGTCTTTTATTTATATTCTTTTACACTCTTATAATTTATTTATGCTTTCAATCTATTACGGTTTTATATGAAAGGTGCACAATTAAAATATTGTAGTTTGATAGTGTACAATAATTTATTAGTTCTGTTTCTTTTTTTCAGAAAAACCAAATAACTATAACTTGTGTTGTACTTTTTTATTTACCTAAAATTCAAAAACTCGAAATAAAACGTTTGACTTTTAATTATATTCAAAATTATTAGTTTTGTAATAGTACTGGCGTTAAGTCATATAAATACTGAGTTTTGAAATTTTGTTTTACTACCGCTGTCAGAAGAAGTGACTACCTGCAAATATAACTTGCTCGAACAATAGGGATTATAAAGGTTTATGCAGTTAAACTGCAATATTTAGAAAGTGTTTTTAAAAGTTGCTTGCAAGATGTTTGGCAACCCCGTTGTCCATAAGAACACACACTGTAGTCCTAAAGTGAGACGCCCAATAGGATATAAACAATCATAATTTAACATAAACAATAGTTATTCAGTTCTTATAATTTTAAAATAATCTTTTAAGATCAATTAGCTCAAAATCAAATTAATCAGTATTTTATTTTAAAGCTAAATAGAAAATTATATTTATTATTCACGTGTACGATTTCTGTATAAACGATAATTTAGATTAAATCTGGCAACTGTGTAACACAACCAAGATAATCCAAACATGAGCCAAGTTTATATTTAACATATAACCTAGAAAGAGAAGAGAAATAATGTTTATACAGAAATAAAGGATGAGTAGAAATTCTGTAAATTCCAGAAGGAAACTTTCCAGTAAGATAGTAAGAGATGTAACGTAAAAACGTATCGTAAAGAAAAAAAAACTAAGGACCACCGAATATATGATATTATGGGGATGAGACGTTTCAGCACCGCCAATTCACCGTCGTTTCATCGCCGGCGGTTCATCGCCAAGCCGTTTTATCACCGCCGATTCATCGCCGAGCCATTTCATCGCCACTCTTTTAACGCTCCGTAAATGCTTGTATGTATGAGTATGATGCGAATTGATAGCAATTTTAAAATATGGAATTCAAACGAAAAATTACAGCATATTAAGAAAGGGTCTTTTCATTTTTCCATAAGCCTGTCTTATTTATAACTTCCAAGAAAATGATTATTGACGTTAGGTACTCGTACAGTACAGCATTAAAGAGTATTAAGGATGGGTCTTCCCACTTTGCTATAAGCCTCCTGTCTTACTTATAATTATAACAAAAAATGTATACGTTATGTACAATTGCTTTTATTAACTGTTTTAATTAATTATAGGTTAATTAGTTAATTGTCTGTAGTCTTAAATATCACCTATCTTTAAATAAAGATAATTTCAGAAGTAAACGCATATTTTATATTATTTAACTGTAGTGATATCCTGTTAACATTTTGTTTTATTAATTTACTCTATCGATCAATAAATAATCAATCAATAATCTTAAATATCAATTTAAAAAAAAAGTGTATATGTAACTGTTAACAAATTTATTTTTGAAAAATAAAGTGAAATTATTATTTAAAACAATATAAACTTTTCTGTTATTACACTGCATAAGTATATCTGATACATAAACGATGATAAATGTTTACAAAAACTGGTGATGAACTGGGCTTGGCGATGAACCGGCGGCGATGAAACGGCGACGATGAAACGGCGACGATGAATCGGCGGCGCTGAAACGTCCTAGACCGTCATATTATCGGTTTCAACAAAAAGGCCCGGAGAGGTAAAAGTAGCCTCTTGTATTTATGTAAAGTATTTTGTTAAATCAAGGAATTGTTAGAAATAACCATAATGAATAAATTAAGTTAGAAGTATACCTTGGAAATGTAAGGAAATGTAGCGATTAAATCCCAATCAAATTGGATTTCCTGTATATAGAAACTTCGGCTACAAGAAATCTAAACGAGATCCGCAGAAAATAATTAACTTTCACTCACTTAAAAACTTCACAGAGGGAAATTACTAAAACTTCTCAAGGGAGTAAAAACACACTACTTGCTCCAAAAATAATTTACAACTAAACTGGTAAGAACAGGAAACTCTTTTACAAAGGTTTAAAAACAATGATAAGCAGAATTTACCAATGAATAATTCTGAACTGAAGCATAACCAAATAATAAGAAATGACGAATAATGATATCTGGATGGAAGCAGATTTGGAATGATAAGTGATAATAACGCAATGGGAAAAAGCCTTTTAAGTGGAAAGTTTTAGGTTAAACACTAAAATGAAATCTAAATAAAGAAAAGTAAAAAAAATGTAAGAATGCATACTACACATGAACAGGGTTTGTGGTATCACATCTAAATATCGAAGGCGTAATATCATTCGACAAAATATCACGATTAAAGTATCACAAAACAAAATATCATAATAAAAAATAAGATATACAAAACTAGTAAAAAAATCTAATTAGGTACTATATTAATCATAGATTTGACACATAATAAAGTATAAGAAATATCCTAAGAACAATATATCACATGAAGGAATATGCTAGTAAGGAAATATGAATATTATATACATATTTTACACATAATACAATATCATAAAAAGATATCCTAGAAAGATCATCATAGATTTTACACATAAAAAATATAATAAGAAATTAATTATACATACTACGTGTAGAGCTAAATCTTGCATATAGCAACAAATAATTAAATCAATCCTAATACATATAATGTAAATTAAGAGGCACAGTACATAATTTCAAACAAAACACCCCCGTGCCTCTCAATTAATATTATCAATTGTATTGATTTAATTAATTTATTGCTATACCCAAGATTTAATTTTATGTTTTAATCATTTATTTTACAGTAAAAGATAAACTTTTATTTTCAATAAAATGACATTTTCAATTACATTTAATAATATAATACGAAATATCTCAAGAACAAAATAGCACATGAAAAAATTACTTAGTAAGAACTACTGTTGTACTGTAATATCGAGCTATAGATCAGGTTTAGGGCAATAAGCTTCGTTACGTACGTGCATACTATAACTACAGTTGTAATATATTTAAATGTATTTGCATATGAGTATTTAAATGTCGATAGAGATTTTTGTTGAATAAAATAAATAATTATTATATTTTAAACATATTAGTATTATTTTTTATTAGGGTATTTTCTTCATAAGATATTCTGTCCTTGGGTATTTTTTCGTAAAATAGTATAGAGTAGGAAATTAAATGTATAGTGAATAAATTGTGCTATACTAATACATAAATTATTTTTTATTACTTAAAATAGCTAATTTTAGTTAAATTGAAGTGATAAAAATAACGTGATAAAAGATATCAAATTTGCAAACAGTGCTGTGGTGCCAAATTTAAATTCCATACAAAATTGGTAGAGCATAATTTAATAATAATTTAAATTTAATACCTCGTGAAACATGGAAGATGTTAAACACAGCAGTCATGAGATACAATCTCAAAAAATGGTCCAAGTTATGACAAAAGTGTAACTGATATGCAACATATAAACTACTCAAGAACTAAAAATAGAAAATGCACTTCTAAAAGATACAATTTTGTAAAACAAGAAGGTAAAACCGACTAAAAAATTAAAGAAAAGAGACGTCTGAAGAAACTCCAGCAGGTTTATTACAAAAAATAAGAAAAGCACTAGAGGATTGAACGCAATAATTAACAAAAAAATCAATTAATGGTGAATGGTACGATATTGCTATGCTGAAAGAAGTTGGAGAAGCAAAGTGTTCTTGGAAAGAAGAAGAAGGGAGCAACATAATCAAGCTGAAAAGACGAAAAGAACCAACCAGAGCGAATGAATAAAAGAAAAATTACGCAAAGATCACTGGAACAGAAAAAAATGGAAAAATGAAAATAAAAAACTTATACTATTATTAGCCTGTGGTATTTTGATCATGATATATTGTTGTGCGATATTACGACTATTTAGACATTTTTATAACCGGGTTTACCGATTTAACGCCATTTTGGATCTTTTGATGCTTTTAAGAAATCTTGGTGTTTTATGCCTTATTAAGGGAAAATTCTATGAAAATTTGTTTGGTAAAATAGTGGTATTCGTTTTGAAGCATTTTGTTCTGATTTTTGTGAAAACATTTAGTAAAACGTGAATTTTATCGCAATACTATTAAACAACCTTCAAGTAAATTTGACTGATGTAGGTATATTTAAATTTAAATAACTATTTTTATTCTATTTCAAAAGCTATGAGTGAACCGTTATTTTTTTTGCACATCGACAGTTCTTTAAACCATATTTCGTTGCTGTTACGTGTTTGGTTGTAGTCACTTTTTTGGTTAGTGTTAGCTGCTCGGTTGTTGAATTGATTGAAGTTACTTCGTGTTTGGTGAAATTTTATTTTGAATAGAATGAACAACCTAGAGTCCTAGCTCATGTAGGGCTTATCCATTTTTATATTGAAGATGTTAAAGTCATTTTTAATGTAGTCCTGGTGTTGCTCTGCGAACAAGGCCTGTTAACATCTTATTTGGTCGTAATAAGAAGACTGAAAATTTAAATTAGCTTTAGGGCGCTACAAAATTACCGAGCACTATTTTTAAATTAAGTTAAATTAGTAAGAACCTACGAACTAAATTAAAATAAATAAGCCTGCTGGAGAATATTTTTGTAGCAACTTATTTGCCAAAATTTTTTACAGAGTAGGATAAAGTACATAAAATCCAAGAAGTTTGTTTTGATTGTACATAGTTAATCTTTTCGTAAACTGTTATTATGATATTGTTACTATTTAAAACCATCTTGTAAGTTAGTTGTGTATATATTTTTTAGTAAGGCCTTCCGTAATCAGCATATATTTTTTTATAATATAGGATATTTAAAAATTCTTCGGATCCGAATTTTTATTTCTTTTTTATATAGTTATATTTAGCAACCTGGCTAATATTGTTCTTTAATAAATGATATGAATATGAATATTATGAATATTACTGTTATTTATTTTTATGTGTACTGTGTTGGGAAGAATCTTATCGATGTTCGTCATTTGTATGTTTGAGCCAAACCATCTACTATACCCAAACAAACAAATGAAGAATCTAAATCAACGCGTTATCAACAGCTGTGAAATACATTAAGTTAATATAAAGAGAGTAAGCAGCATCTTGTGTTACTCTCGACTGTTAAAGAAAGTAAGTAGCGTGCGTTAGGGTTGTACTTTTTAACATTTCGTTTGTGATATTTGAATACATATACCCTAATTACGACTTAATAATTAAAAATTAAATTACGTTTTAAATGTCATAGGGTAATGAAGACATATAAAGAAAAGTAATTGCAAAAATTATAGTTATAACCTGTTAATAATTTTATGACGCTACTGAATCATTTCAGCTCGCCTGCTGTCGCTCTTGTCCGTTAAATTACTCGAGTTGTTAAGTTACTCGTGATTTTGGTGACCTAGATTCTTCATTTGTTTGTTTGGGGTACTAGTTGTATTCCCGTATTGGGGTAAGTTATCACTAATTGATAGTTTTGCTTTTAGATTTTAAACACCAAACAAGCTGGCGCTCAACAACATCAGTAGTACACTACCTACTGTTCTAATCGAAAGACAGTCAGTTTTCCTACCCCTATAAGAAATTTTAGTAAGATACTTATCGCCTTTGCCGAATTTGAACTAAGCCGTAGTAGTATGGAGAGTAACGTATTATTTTTTAGATTTATCTGATGAACGTTATATTTTTGACATTAATGGTAAGTTATAATATAATGCTGTTTATTAGACAATAATTTCTGTTACACTTTTGACACACACAGTCGTTGGATTTAAAATTTTTGTTGTTACTGCGTATTCTGTTAGTACTGCCGAACTTCCTTGCAGATATCCATCTGGAAGCTTTTGCCGATTTTCGAAACCAATTCGTTTGGTGAGCCTCGTTAAAACGTCAAAGTCTGAGTATTTTAAGAGAAACTACTAAAATAGAACATCTCCATTTTGGATTAGCTGAAATCAGCAATCTCTCTACAACAAAAATACGCTTCAAAGAGGAACCGATTTTGTTTTTCGGAAATACCATGTCCGACCCTAAAAGAATTAATAGGTTTTTGAATTAGTACTAGCATCATATAAACCAACCTACCTTAAACAACGTTCGAAATACAATAAATAATTTGCGGTAAAGATTCAAAAAGTTTCAGAATGTTTGCTCTGCACCCCTGTAGTAATGTGATAAGACTACACATAGAGATGCGATGCCAAAAGCAGTTTTGATATAAAGTATTTAAATTTTTCGAAATGTTGCTTATTTTTTCTAGTTAATTATTCTTGATCAGTCAGTATGCTATTCTTGCTCGAACTAGGCACACTCTTTGATGATTGAACTCTTTTTGAGGTGTCCTGGATTTTTATTTGGTAAACGAAGCCTTATTATTTACTCATTTCTCTAACTCTGTGAAAATCGATTCAGTTATAAATTAGGTTTAATTAATTGTGTCGAATTTATGAAAGGACAACATTTATGTATATGAGTCTAATACTTAAACAATAATTTATGTTTCTGTCAGTATGTATTCTTATTTTTGCTTAATATCTAGTTTAGTAGATTAACCAATATAAAGGTATTATTCACGGTACGCCTTTATTTAATAAAAGAGAACAATTAGAACACAGAGAAACTGTAACAATTAATTGTCGTGTAGGCTACGTGAATTAAGTGTAAAATGTTCAAACAAAACAAAAACATTTTCTGGAGCTTTTATCCTATATATATTTTGTCGAAAGCGTTATGCCTTGCACCATTCACAATAATTTCAACGAATTATTCGAAAACAAAACATTCGAAGCTTCTTTATATTTTGACATGGATTGTGCAAACAGTATTAATATCAAGTGCAGCTTATAATATTTTGATATCTCCAATGTATACACATTTAGGATCTACCATTTTAAATTTAGCTTTTATGGTGAACGGTTCTGTAATACTTTTGATGTGTTTAATAAGATCTATCTGCAATCAGTTGTACGTAAAAACAACTACTAATATATGGGAAGACATTTGCATTATTGAAAAAAAAACGTTAGAATTGGGAATAAGATTAAACTATGCAAAAATAAGAACCATCACTATGATATGCGCAGGATTTGATGCGTTTTGGATCGGTTTTTCTTTTATCGCCCTTACTATCGATTCAGTAATTTCATTACAGTCGGTATGGATCAATATAAGTTACCTTATTAACAGTTTAAGTCAGTCTGCACTGATTGGAAATTTTGTTTTTTTCTTGGAAGCAATCAGCGATATCCTTTATCAAATCGAATTGAAATTAAATAGCAGTAGCACAAGTGAAAATAGTAGTTTAAAAACAATCGACATTGTGAAACGAAGAAAAACTTGGAATTATGTAATGGAATACGATAAGATTTACCAACAACTGTGTGTAATAGTCAGAAATGTAGATAAAGTTTATAAGATTCCTATTCTGTTCGCAATAAATACAGTGTTTTTTATATATGTATTGCATACTTACAATATAATTACTTCCTTTTATCACACGAATAAATTATTATCGCTATACGAATCGTTCTTTTGGATACTTGGGTGTAGTGCCAAAATTGTCATTTTCGTTACGAGGACTGAAAATTGTTTTAAACAGGTTAGTTGAGAGTACAGAATATTAGAAAGTAGTAAGATAAGCAATCGTTGCTGTTATTATAAAATTGTAGAGGGACAGCCTGAAAAAAGCTCTAATGCGGAATGTTATCCATGAAAAAGAAATTGCTATACGGAAAGAGGTACGTCAGGTGCTGATCAAATGCCTGCTGTCAAGCTGTATACCAAATTTTGTAGATGCTGTAAAATTGTAGATCGAAACGCTCTAAATAATAGTTGACTTTTTTCAACATTTCTTATGATTTATTTTATTTCTTTTTTAGCTAAATGGTTTTGCCCTAAATCTTCTGCACGAAGAGCTGAAGATCACAGCTGGAGGTTATTTTAAGATAGACTATAAATTTTTATTTTCGGTAAGTAGACAACAAAGTAATATATAGAAAAAGAGTATGATGTGACTTTTTGTGTGGTCTTCCTATCTAAAACTATAAAAATCTTTCCTGCCTAAATTTATTTTGCACTGGCTTTCTTCCTGTTTGAATTACATGCTCTTAATAGAATCGATAAGTATACAACCAGTTTTACCGCGCGCATAGTTTGTTTCTTGGGTCAGACTAGTAATTCTTGAACCCAAGATTTTTTGAAACTGTTGGCATATTATGAACAGGTAACACAGTTATTTCTGAGTACCTTGTTGAATTTTATTGGAAACTTTTGTCTACAAGACGATTCTAGAGGAAGTGCTTAGGTACAAGGTTTATTGATGTGCTCCACTTCTATCAACACTTTATAGATCACTATCGGTTAAATCTTAAACGAAGCTTAGTCACAGCAGTGGTGAATCTTATTCCTAGTGGTAAGAAATATCAATGAAGGACGGTTGTACTTTGAGAATATACCTCAGTACCAGAGTGGTGGCATCCTGAAATATATCTTATTATAGGAGTTACATTATTTCGTATATATTTATTTGGCAGCCAAATAATTTTCAGAATTCGTCGGATTTCGCAGAGATTCTATTGAAAACAACGGTAGCATCCTAGACTACATTCTAATTCTAAAGCAGTCTTTAGATATTGAAAACAGCGGTATAATTGACAGCCAAATTGTCTTCAGAACTCGCCAGATTCCATTAAAAACAGGAATAGCATCCTCGACTATATCTTATTAAAGGAGGCGACTTTCTTGTATTTACTCAATTGCCAAATGATCACAATTCGACAGATTTTTTAAACAAATGGTAATCGTTTAGTGTAATTATTCCCATTATAAATGTGGAAATTTAAAAAATGAAATTTGCTTTTCGGCTTTTATATACGTGTACTTGATATCGTCCCTAACGTTTTCGATTTGTTTTCGCACTTCGCTGTTTTTGCTCTTGATGCGTTTCCAGCTTCAGCTTTAGATGTTTGCACGACTTTGAAGCTTTTAACTGTTGGATGGTGGTGTGATGTGTTGTTTGCAATTTTTGTCATGATTGGCTACATCATCATTGAATTCAACACAATTATTGTGATACAGTCTCGAATCATATAGATTTTTAAAGCGTTTATTTAAATGGAAATCAAATAATGCATCAACGCATATACAATGAATAGAGTGCACAATTAAACCCAAACAAGAAGATGATGCACAAACACTTGGTCAGAAGCCTCTGGTATAGGCTGAAGAAAGTTCTACAAATAAATCACACTTGGGCGCTGGTGCTGGTCATTCTGGTACACGATCACGCACTTGGTTACGGCACTTTATAAGCATCATCCCAAAATTACATATATACCTAGCCTCGAGGTTGCGATGCATGGAAGCGAGAAAGAAGTACCTAATTGCGCATGCAAAATACGGTCTAGGACATTAGGGCGCGGCCGTTAGGGCGCGAGGACTCTAGGGCGCAAGGCCATTAGGGCGCGAGGACAGTAGGGCGCGAAACAGTAGGAAATTTAACAATCAATCAAGTAACTATTGAAGCCATTCATTAGTAAAGTATAAAAATTTAATACAAGAATATTATTGGCATGCACAATACATAGTCAATAAATAAAAACTATTTATTTTAAAACAACACTATTTAGTGGAGCGCCTTTAGAATCAATTATTTCTGAATAATTACCGACAGCATGAATTGAAATGAAACTTTTTGGATTATTTTGTAACGTATGTTAGAATCAAGGTTTATATATTAAAAAGGTGTGCATTTTAAAAATTTTAGAAAAAGTGTTTTTTGATAATTTAATGTAAAAAATCAATATCTGGAGAAGTTATCAAAATCAATCGCTGAAGACGCTTATCTTTGTGTTTTTGGGGTCGATGAAAACGAATTTGATAATATTTTTTCAAAATCCAAATGGCGCACACAAAATGGAAGACTTATTACTGAAAACCCTTATTTATTTACAATTTGATCGTAAATTTTTTTCTATTATCGACATATATAGCCTATTAATGTTCATTTTCACTAAAATATTACAATACCATCTTAAAGCACACATGTTAGGTTTCAAAAACATACCTATAAAAGTATTTCGTGATTATTGTAATCTAAAATATTCCAAGTCAAAGTTGAAGAACTTATTAAAGAAAAACGATTTAATAAAATTACGTACTTTCGAAGCTTTATATTTTGCAAAAAATGACAAGCTTATTAGTTAGTTTTATCGAAATAGATTGTTTTTTTTATATTTTTTAGTTAGAAGGAACGTGTTTGTGCCGAGCACACGTGCCGCTCTAGCTCAATTCTTAATTGTGCTTTTACTTGAAATTTCCTACTATTTAGATTATTAGATTGGTGACATTAATTTTTCAAACAGATGTTAAATTAAAAATTGATCTGCAAGAAACATTAATTTCGCAGTTACTTTGGTAAATAAAAAAGGCTCACTATTAACAGATAAAAACTTTACTTTTTCGGATTTGTTTAAGAAGAAAATCCCGTTGTGTTTACTTTGTGGGGAATTTGTCCGAAGTCATAATATAAGGAGACTGCACTATATTGTAAATACAAATTATTTAATAAAACAATTATTAAAATCAATCATTATTAAACTTAAAAAAAACTTTATATAAAAATATTATCTTTCTCATAATAATTTAATAATTTTAATTTAAAATTATTTCAGAACCTAATAACCAAGAAATTCAAAATATTATTAAAAATATTATTGGCATGTAAAAAATACATGGTGGTCAATACGAATAAAATACAAACAGCACTGTACTAAATTATTTTACTATAAATTAAAAAATATATATATATATACATAATATGTAAAATCATGCGTTCATTTCATAATTATGAGAAATTCCGCGTAGAAATTCGATGATATTTCTAATTTGGTAATCTTCTACAAGACTTTTTATTCGTGTATCGGCTTGTATATATTTTTTTTTCTTCGATGGCGGATCGTTGCCAGCAATTAATTGTTCATAAAAAACGTCTCTGCCCTGTTGAATTTTCTTTAAGCTTATAATCAGTTTCCAAATTGTAGGATGGTTCATAGAAAGTTCCGTCTGTAAGTGCCTATGTGCCGCTTCGGCATGATTGTTCGTTCTGTCTGTATTAGTTAATACACGATTATAAACTGACCACAGCTTTGGACCAAAAATCGCAAGTCGTCTTCCATTTCCACGACGATTAGGACGTCCTACATACGAATCTTCAAACCACTGCAGCAACGGTTCCAGTTCTGGAGGCAACGCTTTAGATAATTCATCAATTGCGTTATCTAAGTCTTCTATAGGTACAAACGGTAACGAGGTTACCATACGCGCTTGTAATGCAAAATCAGCATTATTATTGTACGTGTTACTGTAAGTGAAGTTCGCCCAAATGTTTTCTCATGTTTTTGTGAGGTGAAACAAGCATCCCAAGATGTCAGCATTTGGAAAGGCACCCTTAAAGGCGTTGATAGCGGCTAATTCAAAATCACAAGAGATTTTTCTTGGATTTAAATTAGGTTCAATGTTCTTAAGCAAACCAATCATTCTTGTGAAGGTGTCAGCTTGCTTATTTGGCAAGAGAGCGTAAGCCACAGGATGAACACCGCCGAACTTTTCGGCCATTATCACGTATATTTGGTAAAAGAATTGTGGTGACGTAGAGAACGTTCCGTCAACGAACCAATGCTGTGATTCCAGTAAAATCTAAAAAACAAGAAAATAATGTAAATGTAATGGCTTATGTTAAATTAGTCCAAATTCAATTTAAGATATTTAGAACCTTCCATGTAGATACTTCTAGTTTTATTGCGACTACAGAATTATTACTTTTCTAATATAGGTTAGTTATTGGTTGGTTTTAAAATATAGATTTGGTTAATTAATCTGGCTTATTTGTTTTATTATATTTCCATAATACTTAAATGGAAATTGGACAATTTATATAATTAATTGACTCGAATTAATATCAAATTAAAAAAAAAATTTAAGAAAATTTAAAAATACTAACCTCATGAACGTTTCTTTCTCGACCAAATATTAAAATTCTGTCCGCTGCTGGTCCGCTATCTGCTATTAAAAAGTTCTCCGCCATTCAATTTGCTACATAAGTTCTGATTTCTTCGGGAATTATTAAATCTTCTATTCGTAACGGAGCTGGGGGTGCAGCATTTGTTTCATTTCGTTTCCTTCTAATCATTTTTTTCAAAGCCGGGTTTTTGGGTAAAGCTGCTTGGGCAGCCTGTGATAAGTTTGACCCATTAAGGCATGCATTAATAATTTGAGACGTTTGCTCCATAGTTTCACCAGCACGGATTTTCATTTTCTTACAAACTATGTCAGCTTCCACTTTTGCCGCATTACTGTCGTGGGCATGATTATGGATTTCCTTGACTATGATACCACCCGATGTATGAATACGACTTTTGCAGCCATTGTTCTTTTGCTCACATCGCCAAAATTCTTTTGTTTCACAGGCACTAATTCTATCGAAAACATAACAGTAACCGTTATTGTGAAATTTATTTTTCCCTTTTCTGGAAAATACTTCCATATTTCAAAATCACTCAAACCAATAATAATAATTATAAGAATCAACAACAATTAATAAAATCTCAAATGTCCAAAAGAAATATGTTAGTTCAAGTGCACGCTTCAAACACCCAAAGAACAAATGAAATCTAAAGTTGTAAAAACCTTTATATATGTATAGTTGAGCTGCAGAAATCTTATAAAACCCTAAAGTGGGGCGAAAAAAAATCAAAGCTGTTAAAATTTGTTCTTTTTTATTTAGAACCATAAAGGATTGAGCGCTTTAATATACGATTCTAGTTAAGGTATGACCTCGCCTATAGAAGTTAACTGCAAGACTCAGTTTTGCACATTGCACCACGGTGACAACATTTTGACCAGTTATGACCAGCTATAAAAGAGAGTTCAAGTAGGCACATATTTTCATTTGAATCCATTCTTATCTATATTGTGTTTTGAATGTTTAATAAATTTTTAAAATTTATACTTTTTTTTACAAGATGTAGCTGTAAAAATTCTTGTTTGTTGCAACATAAATTATCCCTATATTAATTTAAATGTTATTAATTCTAATTGCTTTAACGTTGAATTACTTATTGAATTTAGAGTATTCATTGTGATTATACCTAAGTGGAATTATCTTAAGATAGATAAAAGGGATAGACCCTCGATATTAACAAAAGTCACGAACCTAAATTTATAAAGTTTTGAAGATAATAATTCATGTACCTATATTTGCTAGACTTTTACAGCATCTTTGACCCTTCATTTTTACAATTCTTTTTTTTAACATACCATGACGAAATCCGACTGCTCCGGTCCCCTTTTATCCTTCCTTGACCAGCTGAAAGATTTTTGCCATTTAAAGAAACTGCTGGTTCCGTATGCTTTTGAAAATTTCTTGGTTTCTTTAGGCTGTATTTTCATAAATTATGTTTTCTGTCACTTATCAATGTGCTCAGTTAAACTAAAACTACATAGAAGATTTTTATGGCACATCTGTTTGTATTTTCCCTTTTTGTAACTTGTTTTCAACAAAATATATTACTAGTACAAGATTTGAAATATACAGTACTTATTAAATATATACATCAATACACCCACTACGTGAACTGTTTCTTTTTTTACAAATTGTCTGTCAGTTAATACAAATATTATTAACATTATTATTACTATTAATTCCTCATTTCATCGTATGTTATAAGATAATGTACAGTATGTCGTTTAATTTGTACCATACATAATCATTATTGAGTCTCATTTTGGTGGTATGGAAGGTTTAATTTAAGTATTGCATATACAAATGAATGCCAAACAATCTAACTTAATTATATAATGGTTGTTTCTCAAAACAATGACTAATATAATTTAAGATTCAAATAGATCATACCTTATATATGTAATCTCTTTTATCAAAAAATAAATATTTATTATCCTATGTAAAAGGAACAACCCATATTACATGTTGAAAGAAGAATTTGCCCTCATTTGACGATTACATTGAACATAAATAAATTATCTAGTCACTGAATGAATCCATTTGGCAATATTATAATATAAAGCATTACCCTGCAACCAGTGCCATTCTATTCACCAATACAGTAAACCTACCTGTAAACATATATGTCTCACAGCTTACTATTTCACGCCGTAGTGTCCGTGCGCCCTAACGTCCCTGCGCCCTAGTGTACCGCGCCCTAACGGCTGCGCCCTAGAGGCCGCGCCCTAGTGGCCGCGCCCTAATGTCCGCCTCCGTGCAAAATATGATATGTTTCTTCAGTTTCAATCTGAAGCTCAATCTAGCAGCACTCGGGTAAGTGTTTGTACGTACATTGTTTGTACAAGTTTGCTATTTTTTTATTAAATATAATATTTATATTTAACTTTATTTTTGTTCTTTATTTTACCCTTAGTCATGAGAGTTATAACATGGCAACACTGTATGTCCCAAGAGTCGCACTTGACCATGAATTATTCAGATCGATTACCCACCTGGCAATTAGACACCATAATTTTTGTCGTTTTCTGGTGTGTGAGACAAATGTACCAAGCTGACTTATTGCTGAGAACAAAAAATTTTTGAAATTGAATCAATAGTGTTAGCACTAAATGTAACAATGTTGCATAATGCAATACTATTGTTAAAAATTGTTTTGATTTTCTCATCATTTTCAAATTATTTTTAAAATGGGTTAGCTTTTCTGTTTAATTTGTTTGTTATCAACTCATTGTTTTCTATTTAATATACAACAATAGAATTAATAGGTTATACAGATAATTCCCAAATGTAGAATTGTTTTTGCGCTTGAATTCAATTTAGATTTGTTGTATTAGAATTTATAATTGCTTCCTACAACTAATTCATATCATATTTTACAGATGGTTGGTGCCATTTCAGCTTATCTGGTCATCTTAATTCAATTCGACTTTACCTTCAATATCGAGATTTCAACAGAATTTATGCGTGGGTTGGCTTAACGTATTTTCAGGAGAAACGAAAATCATTAATATGTTAACGAATAACGTTATGTACTATATAGTAATAAACGAATATATTTATATTAAATAAAAGTAGCATAGTCTCCTTTTTAATTAAAACCATTCGTCATAAATTAGTTAATATTAATGAAAAACCTGCATTCAATTGGAAATAAAACGACCTGAAAGTAAGTCTGAAAAGAACGCAAAGAACATCAGTCAAGTTATAGAAATATTACATTTTAAAGAAAGATTTAGGTACCTTAAAGATTATCTGAATGCATTACGGTTCTTCTACGTTCTATGTTTTACCATTTTCTGACTAATTAGGCATGTTTGATAGGTATTGACATTTTTAACAGTTTTAAGATGTTTAAATAGTTTTAATTTATGTAATAAATTTTAATACATTTGACGATTATACTATCTCGATATTAAAGTCTCTTATTTAAGTTTTATTTGTTTAATTAGTAATTAAAGCTTTTTTCTTGTTTAATAAAATTCCATACAAGAGATTGATAATGTAAAGATTAAGTCAGGTTCAGTAGTATACATTAATTTAAAGGGGGTGTAGTGAAAAAAATATATTTTAGAATAAAATAATCGAAGAACAATATTGAAAACCGCACATTTTTAAGATAACTAATAACCGAGATAAAGCCACTAGAAGTTTGTCAGAGTTCGTTCGAGACGTCACACCAACACGGAGCCATGAGAACTCAATAGTATTACATGCATTTTAGATGCAGTGCGCTCTTCGCGTTGATCATATTCTTTAACAATGGCGCTTACGTTTTAAGCAAAATATACACAGACTCAATTAAGGCAAATAAAAGAAGACAAAAGAAGAGAAGATTCAAATCAGTCAAATATTACAAGATTAAAAAATCTAAATTGATGAAAAGCAATAATTGTATCGTATGCTAAAAGTTTTAGTATTTTACATATTTACAAGATTTTAAAAAAAGAATCGTGAAAATCCGAGTATATTGTCACGTGGGGTTTTCGTGACTGGAGGACGTAGTCAGAGGTAGAGAGAAATTAAACACAAGTTGTAAAAAACAACTATATACTAAAGACAATAAAGAGAGTACAAAAGGTTAACATACATGTTGACATATTGATACATATTGTGAGGACGTATATGTCCTCCAAAACTAGTACAATCAAAGGGAGGTCGGAACCAACCCTGTTCTAGCACTAAATCTACTAACTAAGCGTAGGAGCTAGACTCCTAGTAATTATAACTAAGCCGGGTAGCCTGGTCACAACTTCCCATAATTTCGCAGAGAGTGGGCGTTTAAGCGCTACCCACTCAACTAAGCAAACTAAGCCATAATTAATCAAAAGACACTTACCCGCTTGTTTCTTGATGAGGCTTCTGGTGAGTTCTGGCACAGACTGATTTTAAAGCCAAAACAAGCGGGTTTATATACTGCTGAACGAGGAAGTATTACTGAATAATTGAATAAATTAAATGGGATACGAAGAACACATGAATACATAATAAGATGCAAACTGTATAAATTATTCTAATGAGATACAAACTGTATAAATTATTCTAATGAGATTCAAACTGTATATTTTATTCTCAAGGCTTATGCAGATTGTGTACCGCGCGTGGCGCCGTGTGGGTAGCTATAGCACTACTCTTGATACTAAATGAATGCAAGTTGAAATGTTACAAAAGGGATTTCATTTAAAATAATTCCGTTTGTGACACTTTCCCCCTCTTCGACGGAAGAGTGGTGGGTAAGGTGTCGTGTAAGGTGTGACCAAGTTGATAGTAAAACAACCAAAAAATTCAGAGAACACAACATGTGTAACTAATAGCTAAGTAAAAGTACGTTAAAAGAATAATGCAGACAACAAAAGGTCGAAAGCATAAAGAAAAATAAATATCGTGAAAAATAAAAGTGAATATCGCGAAAAATAATGTTACTGACTGTTTCGAAGATGTTTCCAGGATTGAAGATGAGAACTGCTTGGCTTGGAATTGCCCGAAGTGTGCATGGCATAGATTCGAAGCAACTTGATGCTACCATAGTAGAGGCGTGACGAGTCGGTTGTTGGTAAAGGTTCCAAAAAGGTTATTGTTCCATATTCATAGCATAGGATATGTTTAATATAGAGGAACACATCTGTACAGCGTATGTTCTATAGAATGAATCTTCGTGACCAAACTATTTGATTGCAGTATTGGTCTGGTGATGACTATTTTCAAAGTGTAACCATAGTAACCATAGGTGACGGTTTGTTGGAACCAGTTGGTACTGCCATTGTATTTATCCAGGTGAAAGCCATTGAGTAGCAGCCAATGCCGATGGTAGATCCATGTGTGTAGGCGAAGAGAGAAACTACGTAGTAACACAGCAAAAACAAAATTTGAAAAGTGAACATTTGAGGGATTCAATGAACGTACTTTGAACAGTATATAATATAAGACTATAAGTAAAGTAAAGCAAAAATACAAAAATGATTAAAAATACAAATAATTAAAGCTACAGATAGGTTCGTATTCATAGCAAGCGTCAAAAAAAAGTAATTCATAACTTAATAGTTCAACATGAAAAGTGACAAATAAAGAAAAATAAGTTCGTACATAAAAATAGATCTGTACATAAATATTGTGTGTTAAATACAAGATTAATAAAACATAAATTCATGAAACACCATAAGGGCGTGACACTATTTTCACACTTATACGTGTCAAGAAAGAAAGAGTACTGACAATAACTTTTATAAAGGAAAAATATGACAATTAGAGTAAAAAAACAAATTTAGAAGTAAAAATATAAAATATAAACCATAGATTGCAAAAGAAAGTGTCAGCATAACAATATGTAAAATAGGAACAAATTGGTTCAAATTATTCCTATCGTAGTAGATTATTTTAATAATCTTAATAGTTAAGCTTAATAGTTGAACTTGGCAAGTGCAAAGTTTACATAATAATAAAACAGGTGAAACTTATAAACGACATAAACATTTAGTTAAGTTGAGTAAAAAAAGGCCCTAAAGAGAGTCAAAGTACATAAAAAAAGGTGTGAAATACATGTAGGTAATTAATTTAATACTTTGCAGTCGCGACAAAAAATAAATTGAAAAAGATGTAACAAGCAAAATTAGATTGATTATAATGTCGGTGAAGACAAAAAAAAAGAAAAGGGTGATCTTTGATCAGTGATTAAATTGTCTTACTGGTTACGGTAAGATGTCAAAATAAGGGCTGACAAAAATCTAAATATTCAAAGGTATATAAAGAGTAAGAAAGGGTGGATTTCTTATTCATTTTGCATATGAATCGGAAACATGCGAAGCATTTTACGCAAGTGTTCCCATTGGAGTATAAGGCTTATAGATGATAAGAAAAATTTTGTAGGGTTTATAACCAAGGCATTTTTTGGAAATGAACAGCGATAAAAAATAGATACAACTCGGTACAGTTATTAATAGTCACAGACGGAGAACAAATATATGAAAAAAAATTATTTATTTTGAAGTATAAAAATTATAAAAATTGGCAACGGTAATAATTCGGAAAAATGAAATTCTGAATATCGAATAAGGGGCTAAAAAGTACAGAAATTAAAGTTCCATTTGTTCCATAAGTTTCGAAAACAAATAGTGTAAACAATTTGTAACAATAAGTTAAAAATGGAAATTACATAACACTAAAGAGTTATACCGTGCCGATTTATTCGAAGTAAATTTCAGTTGACAGATGAAGTTTTGTCACTGAATAAGAGTTAATTTCCGTGGTCACAACGGGTATGACTGCTAGGTTCCTGCTAGGAAAGTCTGTAAAAAGAAAAATAAATTAAACATTTAATACATAAAAGTAGGTTACCAGGTTGCCTTATGTGTTGCCAACGGGAGGAAAACTAAATACCACCCATAGTATATATATTTAAATAAAAGGTAAGCCACTTATACTCCATGATGTGTCGGCTCTGGCTTGGAAGCCCTTCAGTCTAACTCGCAGATGTTTTCCCGGTACGTGTTACATTGAGGCCTCGTTCACGTACAAATCCCGCAGGATAGAGAAAACACCTTCAAATGAGAGTGGAAAAAACGAGAATGCACCAGGTCAAAACTGGCAACGAAGTATGACCTGTCATGGGTAGAATACATCAATACCCGCAAAACACATAAAATAAAATAAAACATAAAGAATGCATTCATCGCAACTGCAGTTTAAACAATAATAATAATAATACATATAAAATCAAGCCTGCAATTTATACCCATATTCCCCAATAGGGCTGGTTCAGGCGAATAAATAATAGCCAAAATATAAGGAGCCGACCTTCAAGCATCATAATTTACCCATTCTTGGCAAAATAATAATAATAACAATAATAATAATAAAACATCTCCCATCCAGGCGAAAATCAAAAATTACAAAAGAAAACCCTAGGCCTGGAAAAACTAATTAACTAATAATACAGAATAAACCTGGTAAATAAAAAGGGGCTTCATAATTGGGGATTATGAAGGTGACCAAAAACGTTGAAGTACCGTTAAATTAACTATAAAAGTGGCGGTATAAACGTTCAAAAGGGTAGGTAGACAAAAGAAAACGGCGATATATAAAAATTGTGTGTAGAAAGACAGAGCATTACTTAATAATGTGTGAGCGAACAATGTTTAGTTCGAAGCAATTCATAATTAAAATTCATTATATTCAAAAAGAGAAGAAATAGCTACAATGGAAGGTAGCATTAAGTACTTTAGTAACTTTAAATTACTAGAAATTCAGTTGGGAATGTTCTTAAAAGGTATAAAGAGAAATGTCAAAACGACAATCATCGTTGACCCTTTGTAGATAGGCAACAAAGATTACGTCAAAGAACAAGTGGATACAGTTCGAGGTAAGGTAAGGTCAGATAATACAAAAAATGCGAAAGGAAATATTTGAAACAAAATAATGAATAAATATTCAATTTCCATAAAGTACAGTAGAAAAATTGAAAATAAAAAAGATAGACAATCATGAACAATAAAAAAGAAAATTAAAAATGATTCAAATATTGTAATATGTAAGTTCAGTCTAAATAGTCACAGGATTGGGTTTTACCGTTTATGGTCAAATAACATCAACGAAGCGAAAGAAAGCAACTATTTATTAGTAACAAGGAAAATTTAAGTATAACAACGCGTATTAAAACAATATTTAAGAAAATTAAAGTAGGAAAAAATAGGGAATAATAAAGAAACCAGGACAAATATTCATTACAAAAGAAAAAACTAAAAAATGATTGGAATTGTTGTTGAATTTAGATGCTTGCACCTATTACACAACTGAAAGAGATCTACCACCAGGTGTCTGTTATCAGCTTAGCGTGATATGGATTAGAATTCAAGCGAAATCACATCAAAGTTATGACGGAACGTCGAACAGATGCAAGTGTTCTTCTAATGAAACGGTTCAAATAAAACTTTAGAATAATAGGCGTAGCCGGAAATAAAAATGTAACTAATTATAATAATTGAAAGGAAGAGTATTGCATCAGGATAGGGGTAAACTGGGAAAACACCATTTGAAAGTATATTAAAAAGATTGGAACAACTACGTGTATGGGGCAGAGAAAAGAAAAAGTAAATTTTAAGTTCGGAATTTATTTACGTTGACAGAGAACGCGTCAAATGACGATAAGATTTAGTAAGAAGAATGCGAAAGGCATTAAAAAGAATAAAAAGATATTTGGAGAAATATTTTAATTAGACTATAGTAGAAAACATTAGTAATAAAAAGAAAGAGATACGATCGTGAACATCATAATAGAAAAGTTAAAATTATTCAAATAGTCAAGGAGCTTTATAATACTGGGGCTTACGAAGGAATGCACTAGTTTAGATTAGATTAGGCGGATCGTGATACAAGTAAATTTTAATGGAAAACATTTCAATGTCATTGATGCGCACACAACTGTACTGAGCAACTTGCATATTTGGGACGGTCTTTATGCAGAGAAGAAATCGTAGTTATAATAGAAATTGCTCAATTTTGGCTTGTTATACGACAACCAGAATTGACCTTAAAAGGACTGCTCGTTTTTGAATCGCAATTAATAGATAAAACCGATGTACGAAGGTGATGGTTTTAGGAGACCTTGTAGAAAGAAGAAATTTTCCTTGGAAGACTGATGTGGTTTATCTAAAAGCAGAATCGTCAATAACTTGTAAAAATAGAAAGGGGTTATATTGCGCAAAGCAATGCAGCGCAGGAAAACAAAATTAAGAAAATTGTCGAATACAAAATTAGTCGGATGTTAGACGCGTATTAAAAATGACACCACGCATTTTATTAACAACTATTATCAAAAAACCGCATGAGGATAATTCTTAGTTACGAAAAGGAATTTGTCAACAGGAAAAGGTGTCTAGTCAATTAGGTAATTAACAAAAATACTAGGACGTATGTGCAGGTTCGAAATGTTTGGAGTGCCAGATGGAATTGTAAAACTGCATGCTGCTAATACGGCGGGAAAAAATCTTAAAAGTGGGTAAGTGTCTTTTAAGTAAGCAAGCAAAGATAAAATGTCAATGTCTTAGGAATGAACGGTGTTGATAACAATTCTCCGTTAGCAACGTATAGAAGAATGATTGTGTCGATGAAGGTTGAGCCGGGAGAATTATGCAGTTATTCCTTAAACGCGCGCGATAACCATTGTGTTTATGGGACAGTTTATTTAAACAGTTAAGGACGTGAATCATAAAATCGATGATACGGATTATCGTAACAGTTAAACAAAAACAAAAGGAATTAGTTAGAGTGAAGAAATTTAAGTTTTAATAAACCATCCATTAGTGAAACTTATCTAGAAAGGTAAAGAATTTTTGTCTTAAATATTCGCGAGAAGCAAATATAGTTAATAAACATGAAAGACACAAAAGAATAATACAATTTGGTAGTATTAATTGTGAAGGGACGTCTCCGCCCTTGTTGAAAATTGATAAACAAAATTCATAGACAGAATCCATGGTTGATGGGGACTTTTTTTTGAATTATTTCCCAAAGACTGTCTTCAGCGGATTTGAAAATATTTGTACAAAGGTACACCAAGAAGTAATTACAAAAGCAAACAAGGAAAGGGTCAGATACTGCGAGGTATACTCTTTTCCCCCTCTTCTAAAAAAACGGATGAAACCCATTAAAAAAAAGGAAATCCATGACGAAAGGATATAACTACTGGGTAAAAAAAAGAAACTTAAGTGCTATTCAGTATTATAGTATATGTATTGTAAATGTGCCACGTAAGGTGCGAAGGTCATACCGAGGATAAAAAGAACTGAGATAAAAATAGGTTGGTTTTAGTAAAAGTAATTATGTGAATAACTGAATGTGACAAAAATTGTTGATAAAACAAAAAGAAATAAATAAAAGTTATGGTTAAAAAGTACACTACCTTTGCTTTTAGAAATCGTAAATCGCTAAAATAAAATCAAAAGAAGTTTGTAGATGCACAATTTATGCAAGAAATTTAATTTTTAGTTTTTTCCGTAATGGGAAACAGTAAAAGAAATACTAGTTGACTGTAGGGACAAGGTCGAGTGAACACTACTATGATCGAGATGTTGGAGCGTCGAGAGAGCACAACCCGTCGACAGTGCTATGATACAGTAAGCCAATTAACAAGAGGGAATGCAAGAGAAAAACACTTATTAACCGTCGCGTAAAGTTAACGTTAAACGAATGAAAGTGCTCACATAGATAATTTAAAATTAATACTAAAAATATTGAGATAAAGAAAAAGGACAATGAAGAATAGATAAAAATATTCATAAAGGGTTGTTTAAAATTGGGTTTAAAATCTTTCGAAAAAAGAAATAAAACGGGTGTTTTTAAAAGATTAATAGAAAATTAATAGAAAATTGTAAAAGTAAGAAATGCATTGCCGAAATAAGACTTAATAAAAGTTCATCGTAATATCGTTAGGGACAAAAAGTTTTTAAGGAAAAAATTGTGAAAATTTATAGTATGTTGTTGAAACGTTAATATTAGCGAGAAATGAGATTTTAAATGATTCGAATAGAAAGAATCGAAATTAACAAGGAAATGAAAACGAAAAAAGACGACATTATTAAAGGGAAAAAACGTGGTACTGCAAAATTAGCGTACGAGAATGGTTAATCTTAGAGGAAAAACGCTGAGTTAAAAAAAATTCGCAGGGGAAAAACAGGGATCACAAAACCAGTGACCAGAATATTGTATCATTAAGGGGTTGTTGTACCGCTTGGCGTGATAAAAAATGAAGAAGCCGGTAGAGAAGCACGGTTATTTACCATAATTGGAGTGGTTAAAATACGAAAAGAATTACACGGGGTCGAGTATAACGAGTATAACAAGTGGGGCGGTTACGTAGTGCAAAGAGGGTGCGAGAGCGAAAGAAAATGAAGCGAAAATACGAAAGGGTTGTCCGGAAAAGAAGCACTGCCGTCCACCACAATGTCACGTGGGGTTTTCGTGACTGGAGGACGTAGTCAGAGGTAGAGAGAAATTAAACACAAGTTGTAAAAAACAACTATATACTAAAGACAATAAAGAGAGTACAAAAGGTTAACATACATGTTGACATATTGATACATATTGTGAGGACGTATATGTCCTCTAAAACTAGTACAATCAAAGGGAGGTCGGAACCAACCCTGTTCTAGCACTAAATCTACTAACTAAGCGTAGGAGCTAGACTCCTAGTAATTATAACTAAGCCGGGTAGCCTGGTCACAACTTCCCATAATTTCGCAGAGAGTGGGCGTTTAAGCGCTACCCACTCAACTAAGCAAACTAAGCCATAATTAATCAAAAGACACTTACCCGCTTGTTTCTTGATGAGGCTTCTGGTGAGTCCTGGCACAGACTGATTTTAAAGCCAAAACAAGCGGGTTTATATACTGCTGAACGAGGAAGTATTACTGAATAATTGAAATGGGATACGAAGAACACATGAATACATAATAAGATGCAAACTGTATAAATTATTCTAATGAGATACAAACTGTATAAATTATTCTAATGAGATTCAAACTGTATATTTTATTCTCAAGGCTTATGCAGATTGTGTACCGCGCGTGGCGGCGTGTGGGTGGCTATAGCACTACTCTTGATACTAAATGAATGCAAGTTGAAATGTTACAAAAGGGATTTCATTTAAAATAATTCCGTTTGTGACAATATCCAACCGGTTCCGAGATAACGATTGTTTTTTGCCTAACGCTCCTCCACTATAGTTAGTAAGTAAAAATGTGGGTTAGATTTTAGGTAATACTACTATAAAATCGTTCCAAGAATTCTATCGCCCTTTTTAAATTTCCACGAATTCATTTTAATAATAGTTGGTAAGTAAAAATGTAGGTTAAATTCTTTCATATTATACTACTCTATAAAATAGTTCCAGGAATTAGGTCACCCTTTTTAAATTTCCGCGAATTTATTTTAATAGTAGTAAGAAAAAATGTAGGTTAAATTCTTTCTTAGCATACTACTCTATAAAATAGTTTCCAGAATTAGTTTACCCTTTTTTAATTTCCGCGAATTCATTTTTGTAGTAGTTAGTAAGTAAAAATGCAGGTTAAACTCTTTCTTAGAATACTACTATAAAATACTTCCAATAATTTTGTACCCCTTTTTAAATTCCACCAATTCATTTTATTAATAGTATTGAGTCATTCCATACGAAATCGTCTAAAAAAATTTTTTTTTTGCTCAACTATTTTAGATTTTGCTCAAACTGTCTGAGAATCTTCAAATCTTCTTTAGGGTTCCAAAGAAGGAACTCCAACGCCATTTAATTTTCGCATGCGTCAATTCCCGCCTGTCCTAATTAAAGCATTTAAAAATCGTCATTTTTATGCTTTAATATTTTTAGCTGTAAAAATCTTTCTGTTAAAGATATCTACACGTTCAAGATGGCATTTCAAAAGCTAAAGATTCAAAGCTAAAAGATAGTAGTTTTTGTGCAACGAATATAAATCCACACAATCAATACTCCCGAAATGTAACACGGTGCTGAAAATACGTGTAATTTACTGATTTTTCGTGATTTTTAACTGACTCCCAGTGTCTCGACTGTTGAATGCAAACAGCTAATATTCCTCAGACATCAAGTGCACATATCGTGGAAGAAATAAAACCTACAATTGACTCGTTCGGCCTACTCTTTATAAAAACATCTCTTATTGAAATCATGAAATTTAAAAAAATCGGATTATTTAGGCTATAATATGAATGTGTTGGCTACGAGATAAAAATTATCTAATTAGTATATATACTACAGTAAGTATATGTACTACTAAGTTGTATATAGTATACCTATATATGGCAAACTAACGTATGCATTTCGGGCCTAATTAGTGTTTTAGAGCCCTTTATCGTCTTAACGCCTCCAGCTTTCGGTTCAGGCGCTAAGTGACTCTGTGGGCTTCAAACCACTCAATTAAGCCCTTAATACATAATTAATACGATTATGTATCAAGAATTTTTGTTAATCTTCCTGTTTACAATCGTTTGGGTCTGCTAAACCATCCTTGAAAATAATTAACACCAGTCAAGCATGGATTCCTTTCATCAAACATATTAATGTTTCTAGAACAGTGATTTCCAAACTTTTAAACTCAAGGATCCCTAGAAATTAAAAAAAATCAGCGGACCCACTTAAAAATGCTCTCACGTGAAAATGCTCTAAAATAATTTTTAAATGTGATTGTAGTAATTAAATTAATTGGTTTGGTATTAATTTGATAAAGACTTTCAATAACTTCTAATACGAAGAAACAGAGTTAACAAAAATATTATTAATTATAACATTTTTGTTATAACATTATTATTAGTTATAACATTTATGTTTTTATTATTGGTTTTTCGACAAAAAAGTCTGATTCACTTAAAACCTCAAATACTGCCATTAAAATTAACCTAGCGTATACAAGGTAATTAAAAAAATAGTAGTTTGATTTTAATGTTGTCATCCAGTACAGTGACTTCAAAATTTTTACCTACCAAAATTTTTCTTGATTTATGCAGTTTTGTGATAGGTTCTAACGATTCGGTCCCACAACGATATCTTTTGGCTGCAAAATAATCTAAAATGAACATCACATCACCTTTCTTCAGATAAAGGCGAGTTTTAGGCATCCACAATGAAGTTACATGATTTAAAGATTTAATATTTTTGTTATTATAATTACATTGAATTCCTTATATTGGTCGTAAAGTATTGTTTAGTTTAGCATTACATGTTTGTATATCTCATTGTAGCTTCTTTATCTCAAATTAGGGTTTTATGATTTTCCCATGCGTTGATCTTCCTAAATACCAGTCAGGTATTTAACGTACGGTTTCCAATGCCTTTCCTATGTTTGTGTGTGGTGGGGCAGTCATATCACAGTATAATAACAACCAGTGGTGCACTCTCGCAAATATGTTCTGCCGCCAGTGCGACCTTGTATTCTCAGACTGTTTGGGCGGTCAAGATTAATTTTAATGCCAGCATTTGAGGTTTAGGTAAAGCAAAACTTTAAAATGGAGAAAAGTGGAGAAAACATATGCGTTATTCTTCAGAAATCATTTGTAAATGTAGTTTTATACTTTGATAGTTTAGTAAGAAAGACAGTAGAAGAAAGACAACGATATTATCATGATTGTTGCTGCATTTAGTTTGTCGTAATTTTGTCTGTTGCAACCAAACCTTGACAAATACTTTTCTTTTGCTTCTTCTAAAGATGTTTTTAGTGTTATAAATATTCTTTGGTAGTTCAAAATGTAATTTTTCTAATTCGTTCGGTTTTGTGTCATAATTGAATAAAGATATGTGGTGCTTTACTGCTTTATAATAGATACTATTACAAATAACCAACAGTTTTAACGTTTTAGCGAAGCCCGGAAATGAAAGAAAATTTATCCCAGTTAATAAAGTGCGGAAGATAAATGAATAGTGCTCTTATAATTAGATGGAGAATAATTGAAAGGTATGGGGAAATATACAACGAATGTCACACTACTATGATTAGAGATATTTTGATTGCTGTTGACAACGGCATTATTTTAAAGGTAATAAATATAACACCGTAAAAATGTTGCCATGGATTATAGGCATGTTCTTTTCGTGCGGTAGTTTGTACACTAAATAGTCACTAATAAGTGTACATCGTTATGGTTTTGAACAATATTTGCACGATTAATTTTATCTTTCCACACTTTATAACGCTTTCGTTCTTTTTCTTTTCTAGAGAAATTATGAAGAGACACTGATGAATTTTTTTTAAATGTTATTTCATCCAATAACGCAACAGTTAAACATTTTAACAAATTATGCTAAAAACGTAAACTATTATTATAGTGCAAGGGTAAGTCAATATTAATAATGCAACGTAAAAAATGCTGTGCGGTAAATAACGTGTGGATCCAGTGTGCATCGCTTCTGTCGGTATAACGTCACACACTAAACTCTCTATTTAGGAACCGATATCTACTAAACTACCATCGCTAGACAAGTGCGGTTTAAATTTTCATTCTTAGAATTTTTATTTTCAAATGATAAGGAAAAAAAGGATTTTTGCACTACTTTACTACTTTACTACTTTAAATAACGTAAAGTGCAAACAACGCGCTTCCACAATAAGTAGCAATACAATAAAGGAAGCATTACTGCTAAATCCACAGCACAGATATTCTATTTTCAGATACAAATTATATCATATTCACCCAAAAAGAGAAAAAACGGTGAACATTAGAATATTAACTTTGGTTCAGTAAGAGCAAAGCAATTCGCATTTCGACGATAGCACTATTGGCACTTTAATGGGAGTTAGCTTTTTAAAAAACTTTATGAATCACTTACAATATAATAAAACAAATAATTTATTTACTTATTTATTTGCAGTTGATTAAATATAACATTTAATATTATTATTATTATATATTAAAGAAAAGCTACGTAAAAAGTTTTCAACGTGTTATTATGACCTTATTGCTTTATAATTAATTATAATTAATTATAATAATAATAATCATTATTTAAATGAGTTTATAATAAATGAGTTTTGAGTATTACAACTCTCAGTAGAGCAATTGGCGAACTCACACCTGAAGAGACCGCAAGGAACTGATTTTAGAATTATTAAATTGAAAGCATCTAATAGTGCATACCAGATACGTCAGCAATGTGGCTATCTCAAAAAGGGCAAGTTAAAGATGATAGATTATTTTTCAACTGCATTGTATGTTATATCAATACGTGACTAGCGACACGGCGTTTTGCACAAACGCACAGCTACTTTTGGAGGACAAATCTCTTATTAATCGAACAACTCGTTTGTTTTAAAATAATGTTTAGTACTTTAAAATCTTTAATGTTGTAAAATAGTCGATGTTATTTGATAAACTTAAAAAATAATAAAAATATCTTATTGAAATTGCAATTTCTTAGTTTTAATTATAATTAACATAAGCGCTATTTATAACATATTTATTTCTTGAACTAATAATAAATTTATATATTTATTCGCAGATTTTTATTTATTTATTTATTTATTTATTTATTTATTTATTTATTTATTTAGTAATAAAAGTATAAACAGGAAAGAATCCCAAAAAACAATACTTCTTTTGCCATAGAAAATAAAACAAAATGAATAACGCAAACATAAAACCCAATAATAAAGAAAAAAAAAGTGTTAACAATTTACAGATCGAATGGTAGCTCTACATATTTGTATATATAAAATTAAGTAATAATTATAATTAGTATACTGCTTGTAACTAATAACTACATTGATAAATTAAAATTAAATATATATATATATATATATATATATATATATATATATATATATATATATATATATATATATATATATATTGCGATGAATTGGCATAAACAGAATAATTTTGATTTCTTTTGCCCCACCTCGGCTAGCAAATAAAAATATAAGCGTTGAATTCGGCTAATTAAAAATAAAATATTGTTTTTTATATTCACTTATTACATGCTTACAAATAACGAATAATTACTGTTAGATCGTAGAAAAATTGTTTTATAAATAAATTAATTTAAAAAAAAACTGTGTACTTTGGAAATGCGTTTCAACTTTCTTTATTTAAATTCTCATATGATTCAAAAATACTTTTTAATAGTTTTTAAATAATGCACTAGTTACATAACAATGTTACGTGAATTCTGACTAAATCAAGTTTACGTAATAGAGTTGGGCGCCAGTTAAATAACTTAAAATAACAGAATTAAATTTTATAAAAATAACTCATCTCAGGGTGAATGTGGATTCCTGTAGGTTTTAAAAATATACAAATTGAAATTGAAATCACTTTTTAAAATTGAAATCTTAATTAAGTTTAATGGCTAAATTGTTCAAATCACTTAATTACACCTCACAAACGATAGTCTTTTCTTCATCAGATACCAAAGGAAATAACTTCCTACCTTTTTATAAAGCGATGCTTCTTCCTTTTTCTATAGATGTCCTCTTTCCAAAACCAATTGGCAGAGCAAGTCACTTATGTTGTCTCAGTGCCGATTTCCAATTCCGGTTGACTTCCTTCCTTTTGCATGGCTTTCCCACATAACCCATCCACACTCTTGATTTTGGTAACTCACTTTTGTTTTATTTTAATAACGGGTACTATATCCCTTTTTCGAAGAACTTGTATTTGCTTTTTGTGTTTAATTAAATAAAACACCGATTGATGGTTTTAATCGAAGATTTATTATCTTGCTTACTTAGCAAGTAAATTAACTTTAAAAGGTTCTTTGTAAACGTATACACTTTTACAATTTATAACCTTTTTAATACTTTCGCTGTATTCCATTCACCAACCAACTGAATTCTCTATTTACATTTGTACTATGTTATTTACATGACCTTACTCTTTCGCTTTATCTCAGGAACTGTCTTTACTCTTTCGTCGTTTAACAGTAAGTGTCTAATTACATTAATACTATATTTCTTACACTTCTTTACTCCGCCGCTTTCTATCAGTAAGTCCCATTTACATTTTTTATTTATATTTCTTATATCGACTTTACTCTGTCGTTGTTTACCATGAAGTGTCTATTTACATTTTACTATTGTCTTTAACACGACTTTACTGCGTCGCTTTATATTACTGACTCTCTTAAAATTATAATTTTCTAAGCTTATATACTATTTCCTATTTACATAATTATATTACACAATTTGACTTACGAACTAATACAAACTGTACACTCATATAATACATAATAGCAGATTAATATTCTTTATAAAAATGACACATCTATTACAGGTTATTATACAGTACTTTTACGCAATAATAACGAACTATTTACAAAAACAAAACCTTAAAGAATCACATAACCCGTCGATATACTCATTTGAAATTATACATGATTGAATTACATCACAACAATAACTTGCGCACAACTGGATGTTACGTATACTTAAGTAATAGGTGAGTAAGCTGTTTGATAATAAATAGAAACATGTATTATTTAACCTTATTAAAAAGTATACACATTGATTTCAAAATCAATGACACTCCATTAAATAACTTAAATTTATTTTTAACAGGAAAAGTTGATAAAAATATTTCAAAAGTGTTAGTATTTAACAACGATTTTAGAATTTTCCAAAATTTCCAAAATTTAGACACTAAAATCCACAGCATTTATCCCCTCCTGTTTGAAATAAAATTGTAAATGCAATTTTACTTTTAAACAAAACAAATGTTAAAATAATTTTATTGTTAAACACCAATTCATTTTTTTGTATTTTAATATTTTATCCCCAATAAATTTCCCTAGACTAATCTATCATAACAAGCTATCTACAATATTTACAATAATAATAACATCTTATTCTCATCTTATTTATCAAAAATCTCTATTTATTCTATAATCCTTTTTCTCTGTATATTCACAAATCTTAATTCATTCTATCATAATCATCAAGTTTCCATATTCATTTTTATTAATAAATGCGCTCTTAATAAATCTACTAAACTTTTCCTCATCAATATCATAGTTCATCATAATTTCAATTTAATTCATTTCTAAAAACGTCTAACCTTCTAACTTCTTCTAACCACAATCCTATTTTATTTTCAATAATATATTTATCATAATCAAATTCATCCTCTTCATTCATCATTTCATCATATAATTATCATACTTTAAACCCCATTTTCCCCTATTTTAATAAATATTTCAATTATCTTTCTTCAATCATATTCAAATTATTCCCTTCCTTAATTTCAATAACAAATACGTAAACATAAGTCCTAATTGGGTATAAAATTCCATAAGCCTGTTTATTATATAAAGTCACATCGGTTACATAAAGTCTAAATCAGTTTAATTTATCATACTTCGGTTTAATGTCTCTACCGGTTATAAAATTCTAATTTAATAATCTCCTAAAAAGATCTTTTGCTTCTTTCTTCTGCTTTTATAATTTAATAGATGAAAATTACTAAATGGTAATATTTGTCTGTTACAAAATTTATCTGTTGTCAAAATCTTTTTCCTCCTATCTGTTTCAAACTTCCTATTTTCCCCTTCTGTCTTGAAATTACACAATATAATTTTATTCCTGTCTTTCTTTAGCTTGCCTTTTAATTTCACTTTTTTATTCCTAATTAGTTTACCTATAATAACCTCTTTATCATCTCTTCTACTATAATCTACCTTGACAAAACTTCCCTTCTTTAAAATTTCATCTTCATTACAATTTGCATCTATCTTTTCGGACTCATCTTCTACAGTTTTATCATGATTATTTCCTACATCTAATTTTTCTAATTCTGTTGAATTGAGTTCTTTCCCTTTGTTTGTCAAACATATTTCATCATTATTTTTTGATATCTCTTCAGATTGTTTGTCAAATTTAGCTTTCATGTCCTCTTTCATTTCTTTCATGAGTTCTTTCATTTCTTTCATGTCTTCAGACTGTTTGTCAAATTTAGTATTCAGTTCTTCCTTGTCTTCTTGCCTTTCTTTTTTTCTTTCTTTAGATTGTTCATCTATTTTTTCTGTTTGGTTTATTATAAGTTGCATAAGTTGCGCAAGTGTAGGTTCTACTGTTTTTCCTTCTTCACCGTTCCCCTCCATTACTGAAATGGTTAAAGCTTTCTGCTTCTCAGACACTACTAATTCTTTATCTGTATACTTCTTTTTTAATACTAAATTACTTTCCGCGGCAGAATAAATATTTTTAACCGACGTCATACATTAATCACTAAACAAAATTTACTCTAATAATATTTAAATATGCTAGTAAGGATCTAATATAATTGCAAAAATTCTAATCTAAGCCTAATAAGCTAATAAAATCCAAATAACCTATCAAAACCTATTAATAATCAATGCCAAATATGTAATCAAAGTTAATTTTAATCAAATGCTCCACGTTGACAGCGACAAATTTATATGCGGTGAATTGGCATAAACAGAATAATTTTGATTTCTTTTGCCCCACCTCGGCTAGCAAATAAAAATATAAGCGTTGAATTCGGCTAATTAAAAATAAAATATTGTTTTTATATTCACTTATTACATGCTTACAAATAACGAATAATTACTGTTAGATCGTAGAAAAATTGTTTTATAAATAAATTAATTTAAAAAAAAACTGTGTACTTTGGAAATGCGTTTCAACTTTCTTTATTTAAATTCTTATATGATTCAAAAATACTTTTTAATAGTTTTTAAATAATGCACTAGTTACATAACAATGTTACGTGAATTCTGACTAAATCAAGTTTACGTAATAGAGTTGGGCGCCAGTTAAATAACTTAAAATAACAGAATTAAATTTTATAAAAATAACTCATCTCAGGGTGAATGTGGATTCCTGTAGGTTTTAAAAATATACAAATTGAAATTGAAATCACTTTTTAAAATTGAAATCTTAATTAAGTTTAATGGCTAAATTGTTCAAATCACTTAATTACACCTCACAAACGATAGTCTTTTCTTCATCAGATACCAAAGGAAATAACTTCCTACCTTTTTATAAAGCGATGCTTCTTCCTTTTTCTATAGATGTCCTCTTTCCAAAACCAATTGGCAGAGCAAGTCACTTATGTTGTCTCAGTGCCGATTTCCAATTCCGGTTGACTTCCTTCCTTTTGCATGGCTTTCCCACATAACACCATCCACACTCTTGATTTTGGTAACTCACTTTTGTTTTATTTTAATAACGGGTACTATATCCCTTTTTCGAAGAACTTGTATTTGCTTTTTGTGTTTAATTAAATAAAACACCGATTGATGGTTTTAATCGAAGATTTATTATCTTGCTTACTTAGCAAGTAAATTAACTTTAAAAGGTTCTTTATAAACGTATACACTTTTACAATTTATAACCTTTTTAATACTTAATACTTAATTTATGATAAATAAAACTGATTTAGACTTTATGTAACCGATATGACATTATTTAATAAATAGGCTTATGGAATTTATACCCAATTAGGACTTATGTTTTTGTATATGTTATTAAAAATATGAAAGGGAATAGTTTGAATATGATTGAAGAAAGATAATTGAAATATTTATTAAAATAGGGGAAAATGGGGTTTAAATTATGATAATTATATAATGAAATGATGAATGAAGATGAAAATAATGATAGGATATAAAAGTTTATTGAATAATGATTTTTAGATTAATTAAAGATAATTGGATAATGAGAAGATAAAAGATTAGGAAGTAAATGAAGGTGAATTTGATTATGATTAGTATGTTTATTAAAAATGAAAATAAAATAGAATTGTGGTTAGAAGAAGTTAGAGGGTTAGAAGTATTTTTAGAAATGAATAATATTGAAAATTATGATGAACTATTGATATTGATGAGGAAAAGATTAGTAAATTAGTTAAGAGGGCATTCATTAATGAAAATGAATATGAAAACTTGATGATATGAAGAAATAGGATTCTGAAATAATTAGATGAATAGGATTGGGACGAGGATGGATAAGATGTAATTATTATTGTAAATTTTGTAGATAGCTTGTTATGATAGATTAGACTAAGGAAATTTATTGGGGATAAAATATAAAAATACAAAAATATGAATTGGTGTTTAAAAATAAATGTATTTTAACATTTGTTGTGTTTAAAAGTAAAATTGCATTTACAATTTTATTTCAAACAGGAGGGGATAAATGCTGTGGATTTTAGTGTCAAAATTTTGGAAATTTTGGAAAATTTTGGAAAATTCTAAAATCTTCGTTGAAAACTAACACTTTTGAAATATTTTTATCAACTTTTCCTGTTAAAAATAAATTTAAGTTATTTAATGGAATGTCATTGATTTTGAAATCAATGTGTATACTTTTTATAAATAATACATGTTTCTATTTATTATCAAACAGCTTACTCACCGATTACTTAAGTATACGTAACATCCAGGTGTGCGCAAGTTATTGTTGTGATGTAATTCAATTATGTATAATTTCAAATGAGTATATCGACGGGTTATGTGATTCTTTAAGGTTTTGTTTTTGTAAATAGTTCGTTATTATTGCGTAAAAGTACTGTATAATAACCTGTAATAGATGTGTCATTTTTATAAAGAATATTAATCTGCTATTATGTATTATATGAGTGTACAGTTTGTATTAGTTCGTAAGGTGACGTCAGATTGTGTAATATAATTATGTAAATAAGAAATGGTATATAAGCTTAGAAAATTATAATTTTAAGATAGTCAGTAAAATAAAGCGACGTAGTAAAGTCGTGTTTAATACAATAGTAAATATGTGGGGACTTACTGATAGAAAGCGACGGAGTAAAGTCGTGTAAGAAATATAGTATTAATGTAAATAGACACTTAATGGTAAACAACGACGCAGTAAAGTCGGGTAAGAAATACAGTACAATGTAAATAGTTAAGTTAATTGAATACGGCAAAAGTATTAAAAAGGTTATAAATTGTAAAAGTGTATACGTTTATAAAGAACCTTTTAAAGTTAATTTACTTGCTAAGTAAGCAAGATAATAAATCTTCGATTAAAACCATCAATCGGTGTTTTATTTAATTAAACACAAAAAGCAAATACAAGTTCTTCGAAAAAGGGATATAGTACCCGTTATTAAAATAAAACAAAAGTGAGTTACCAAAACCAAGAGTGTGGATGGTGTTATGTGGGAAAGCCATGCAAAAGGAAGGAAGTCAACCGGAATTGGAAATCGGCACTGAGACAACATAAGTGACTTGCTCTGCCAATTGGTTTTGGAAAGAGGACATCTATAGAAAAAGGAAGAAGCATCGCTTTATAAAAAGGTAGGAAGTTATTTCCTTTGGTATCTGATGAAGAAAAGACTATCGTTTGTGAGGTGTAATTAAGTGATTTGAACAATTTAGCCATTAAACTTAATTAAGATTTCAATTTTAAAAAGTGATTTCAATTTCAATTTGTATATTTTTAAAACCTACAGGAATCCACATTCACCCTGAGATGAGATATTTTTATAAAATTTAATTCTGTTATTTTAAGTTATTTAACTGGCGCCCAACTCTATTACGTAAACTTGATTTAGTCAGAATTCACGTAACATTGTTATGTAACTAGTGCATTATTTAAAACTATTAAAAAGTAATTTTGATTCATATAATAATTTAAATAAAGAAAGTTGAAACGCATTTCCAAAGTACACAGTTTTTTTTTAAATTAATTTATTTATAAAACAATTTTTCTACGATCTAACAGTAATTATTCGTTATTTGTAAGCATGTAATAAGTGAATATAAAAACAATATTTTATTTTTAATTAGCCGAATTCAACGCTTATATTTTTATTTGCTAGCCGAGGTGGGGCAAAAGAAAATCAAAATATTTCTTTTTATGCGAAGTCACCGCATATAAATTTGGTTTGTCCCAACGTGGGGCAAAAGAAATCAAAATTATTCTGTTTATGCCAATTCATCGCATATAAATTTGGCGCCCAACGTGGGGCTAAAGAAATCAAAATTATTCTGTTTAGGCCAATTCATCGCAATATATATATATATATATTAATGAAGACATAATTTTGAATTATGAAAAATTATTATCTCTGACCAGGATTCGAACCTGGGCTTTCTGCTATCCGGGCAGATGCTCTACCGCTGAGCTATCGGAGTTATGTTATTATTATGTCTTCATTAATATAAATTAATCTTGGTGCTAAAACACGATATTTCTAAATCATTATATATATATATATATATATATATATATATATATATATATATATATATATATATATATATATATATATATATATATATATATATATATATATATATATATATATAATATTTAGAATGCAAATTCATATAGAAAAATTTATCATCGACTCTGCTGGGACTCGAACCCAGGACCCTCCACTGTCTAGGTGGTATCTCTACCAACTGAGCTACAGAGTACGACTACCAGCATAGCGAGAAGTTTTCCATATGAATTAGATGTTTAAGCAGACATACAAAGTAACTAGATATTTTTTTGAATATTATTTTTCTATATGAATTTGCATTCTAAATATTATTTAATGTAAAATCATTATTCAACTTAACAAAAATTAATTTTAACTAAAATATATATATATATATATATATATATATATATATATATAAGAAAGAGTCATAATAATGGGATATCGCGCAACAAAGAAGAAAAAAAAACAAGTTGCAGCCGCCTACACGTGTTTCACACTTATTAGTGATCATCAGGACGGCATAGCAGATGGAATAAATATAAAAGCAACTAGCTCAGAAAGATGTAACAACACAAGGTTTCACTGATAGCAGCCAACCGCACATTTGCAGTATCGGCCTGAAGACACTGAGTTTTCAGTGCAACAACAAACGTCACTACGGAGGCAGCTAAAGCCACTACCGTGATGGTATATATATATATATATATATATATATATATATATATATATATATATATATATACATGCAGAAAGCACTGATACGCCTCCGAATATATGTCTGTTCATAGCGATCGCCTCCGATTTTGGAGGCGAAGTGGAAAAAACGGAGGCGAAAACGAATCCCCGTGTATATGTAGTTTAAAATGTTGGAAATCATTTATTATGCCGTTTCCCAAATTTTAGGTCGGAGTCGAAAAATACCTATTCACCCAGTCATAGATACATTTTAGTACATCGTGTTATACTCTAGGCGGCGCCTTCGCTGTATACGAGATACGTCTTAACTTAAGTTACAGCATTATACACCTCCCTACATTTAACATGCATTTTTTGTTCATATTAGCGGCAACACAGCGTAGAGGCGAAACCTACCTATGTGCATCTTCAAGAAGTTGTTCTATTGTATACACTTGACCATGGGCTTTCAAATTTATTAAAAAATAGATTTTTCATAAAATCATCAAATTAAAATGAAACTAAAATTTTGTTACTAAAAGCTTTACAATTGGTTACTTGCATTATGTATGATTTGGGTAATTTATGTAAATATTAAAACATAGTTTTACACATAAATTTATAATCACATTTCAAAAACACCTGTTTAAATTTCTGAGGAATGTAGACCGACCAAAAGCTTGTTTCAAAAATTAGCAAAATTCTTAATTATTATGAAATGACCCCGTTTATTCGTATATCCATTATCGGTATACATTATTTACTTATAAAAAAATTATATGATATTATTTTTTATTTCTTCCTTGGCACTTTAAACGTATTTTAAAAATAATCAAAATACTTTTGCAATGCAAATGCCCTCGCGCGTCCTGCTCGTTTGTTTATTATAGTATAGGAATGAATTTAGGAAATCATTTTAAATACCTCATTGTCAGAAAAGTTTTGTTCGTTATGAAATAAAGTTTAATATTTATGTCTATTAAAATTGTAAGCGTAATTAGGCTATATTAGACGTTTTCTTCTGCATTTTATGATTAAATCCAAACAATCATAAACATTTTAGCACGATTTGAGAATGCTTTGTCACAAATTGTTTGTTTTAGCAACAGTTTGTAAAGTGATACTGTCAAAACTAGAGAGGCGCAGTATTTTACGATGACTTCATAATTTTAAGAAGAACAATACAAACTCAGCAGTACCTACGTATCACCTTATTATTACTGGCCATCGCCGAATCAACGATTGTTGTATCCAATAAAATGCTATTATGTGAATAATTTAACTTTCTACGTCTTTTTAATTATTTTTATTATTTATAATTATCATAATTATATTATTTTCTAACGATAAAAAGTGCCATTCTTGGGGGGATACTGTCTTAATAAAACGCTGTTACATAAACCATTATCACTTCCAAAGATTAAGAATGAATGTTTTTACTGACAAACCTTTAATTTGTAAATAACCCACATTATATGTAAGCAAGAATAACAAAATTTCGTTGTGAAAAAATTAAGCTATTATAGAAATTTAATGGTATCTTTTAATTAAAACTACAATGAATAAATAAAGTAACACAATATTTACTATTTAAGATGTTATTAATTATTTGGTTTCACACAATCCATCTACTTACATACATACATATGGTATACGCATCATTCCTTATGGGCTCTTATGAGAAGACAACGTCATTGGAGGCATACACAACTGATAACTACATACAATATATACTAATAGGAGTTGACAGAGTACGATAAGTATTTATTTAAGTATACATGTCTCCGAGCATTTAACTTGCGTTTTTTGTTCATATTAATCAATTAATCATATTAGCAGAAACAATGTATGAAGGCTGATCATACTAAAACGTTTCTTTAATAATTTATTGTATAATATCCAGGCACAGATTTACCATATTCGAGGCCCCCATCGTATTGTCCATAATAACATTTTAATTGTGAGAAATGGTTTTAGGGAATAATTACATTTTTGACTAAAGATTTCATATTTATATTCGAAATTTAACATTTTTAATAAAAAGCAACTTGAGAAAAAAGTGAAATATTTATTATTAAAAACGTTAATAATTGGAATAACACGTTTTGCTCATTACATAAACATATAACCATCTTCTCCATTGTAATTTAGTAAATCTACTTTGGTACAATAACAACTCGAAAAAATTCTTGTATATCAGTTGCACTTGCAAGAGATTCAGATAATTTATAATCAATGAAATTATAATAATATTGAAAATTATTTCACGAATGACTCTAGAGGTACTAAAACTTTAATTATTATATATTAAAAAAAACTAAAACAAAACCTAACTAAACTTATAAATAACAAAAAAGTCTGAGTCTGAGTAGAAAATTATGCTAAATAAATGTTGAAAGAAAGTATAAAATTAAATTTCAGGATTTTGTAGAATATCCTTTTTGTTTAATTACTTCTAACGTTTTTTTATATTTAAAACTAATTTAGGTTTTCTCCGGCTGTGATTTTATTCCATTCTTCATCCAACACTTCTTTTATAGCAGCTTAGAATGTTATGTAGTGTTATCGAATTCGTCTCTCCAATAACTCTCAAAGGTTCCCAATGGACTTTCGAGCTGGGGGATCTCTAGGGAATTCTAGGTAATGTCATTATTGACCTACTTTGTTTAACAAAGGATCCACTAATAACTGATAACTGAAGAATTAAAAAATCAACTTCATGAACATGAAACATGAATGGAACATGAGGAAACATGATGGTCAATGATGATCAGTTACATTTTCAGAAGGATGGGGCTCTAAAAGATGGTATCTCAATAACAAGATCAGTTTTTAAAATAATATACTTGAGTTGTCTGTAAGTAAATGACTGAACTGCCACAATTTGGCACCAGTCTGTATGTGAAACGTGTGAGACGTTTGTATGTGAAATAATTTAAATCATATTGAAAATGGGTTGTTAAAAGACTTATCTCTGTATCTCAGCAATCCATGGGCCGATTTCAATTATTTTGCTCCAAAGATTCCTTTTTCCGAGGGGTCTCTCACTCTCGGCAATAGGTGTACAGTTTCTCGGGAATAAATTGCTATGAGTCGGAAATAATGAGCAATATTGGGCAATATGGGAAATAAACGGGAATACAAAGGAATAAGAGGCAATAAACAGAAATAAACGGGAATACGCAGGAATAAGCGACAATAAATAGAAAATACGCGGCAATCAATGGGGAATACGTGGCAATACTGAGAAATAAACTCGGCAATAGGAATAACACGCTCCATTCTTCTCGATCTCCATTACGCGTTTTATCTCAAACGCGTTTAAAAATCTAGGTGGTCTTCTGAAGAAGTGAGTATATGTTGTAGTGTGCGCGGAAAAATAATGACGGCAAGTAATTGTTTTTTGTTTGAACATTGAAAATCATTCACCGTTTCTAAGAATCGTGATATGACACTTACCCTTAAAAGGCTAATTGAATAAAGGATTTCTTTATACTATACAGTGTGTAAATAAAGTATGGAATAAAATTCATATTTTCTGTATTACCACGTGAATTTTATTTTCTTTCCTGCGAATTTTATGGACATCAATTTTAATTTTTTAGTTTGCTACTGTATCACGGCCGATGATTTTAAATGGAACCCCCTTATTTTCTTGCTAGAAATGAAAAGTATATATTTTTTTGAGTTCAGCAATACCCCATATGTGGTATTTAAACTTAGTATTTTTTGAAATTTGGAGGACCAAATGTGATAACTTTCACGAAAATAATAATTAATCTTTCAACTCTTATTATTATTTTCGTGTCAAAGTTTATGAAAAACAATTAGCAAATCGGTCTTGTAGAACTCGTATAGGAGAACTATGGCGGCATGCAAGGGTTTGTCTATACATCAGAACAATACGAATATTAAACACTCAATGATGGCTATGGCTAGACTGTAAGGACTGCAGTCGATTTAAAACACAAGGCTGTTTTTTGTTCCAGTTCGTTTGAGAGTTCTACTGGGCCGATTTACGTGATTCTTATTTTACAGTGAAGCTTCCACTGTGTGCATTAGTATTTTTTATATTTTTTAATTTTTAAATCCAAAAATTAAAAAAATTATTTCTAGAAAAGCCATCCACTTGCAGCGGCCTCTTGTTTGTTAGACAAACCATTTCTATCACTAGCATCTAGGTGTTGAAGTCGCCTATATGAGCTGTAGCTGTTTCTAGCAGTTGTAATTTTATATTTTAGTGGTTATAATAGTAAACAAAAATCAATTCAAAATAGATAAAATAGTACTAAGCTTACCACATGAATGATAAGAGAATAAGAATAATTATTTTCTGAATTGTGAAGTTATAGAAAATTTAAAACGACAATATTTAATTTTTAGGTTAGTTCACTACGAACATAACTATAAAAACTGCAATAAACGTATGTATAAAATAGTATTTGCAACAAAATGCTATAAACATCTACTTGTTTATTAATAATTCTTGTAACTAAACAATTTTGGTTTGAAGTAACAGTTTCAACTTGCATAAAAATGTACAGTAACGAAATATTTGACTGCCAATTTCAAACACATATTTTTCATCAGTCAAGTTTTTGAAATACTAATAAACGTGTTCAAGAAATTTGTTAAACAAGATCTCTAGATTCTCATAATTTCTGTATTTAAACGCGGGCAGTATTTAAAAGTGCTACAATAAATTAATTACAAATGCTAGGAATAGCTAGGGCATGTCGGTGGCTGCAGCCCTAGCAGTCTAGTCTTTCATCATCCATCATCGAGTGTTTAATATTCGAATTGATCTGATGTATAGACAAACCCTTGCATGCCGCCATAGCTCTCCTTTACCGCCTCTCCTCTCCAAGACCGCTTTGATATTCTATTTTCTTTAGATTTTTATACCATGAATTTAAAATACTTTATACCTATTTAAAACACAAGGCTTATTTTTGTTACGCTTCGTTTGAGAGTTCTACTGGGCCGATCTGCGCAATTGCAAGTTAAAAGTTTTATGGTGTAGATTTGCCAGGTATTTTTAGTTTTGCAAGTTTTTAATTATTTATATTTTTAAAAGAGTTATTTGTAACCGATGCATTTCTATACGCTCGAAACCGATTGTTCACTTACACCGAAATCAAGCGAATCTCTTGAAGTAATTTCAGTTTCATCAGAATCAGAATTTTTTGAATCAGAAAAATCAGACTTAGAGGAAGGAAACATGCAAGAAAAAAAATGAAAGATAAAGCTGAAATTAGAAAAATATTATGTAATGTTTTACGACACCCGATGGTACATTGGACGAATTTTGGATATTGATAAAGAAAAATTCTTGAAAGAAGATTTGGAAAACTTCATACAGCCCAAGGAAAACGACATTCAGAAAGTAGATTCGGAATTTATATTTTATAGTCCTGTAAATCTTACTGGAGTTCTGGAATTCTTTTTGAATTTTATTTACTGCCGTGCATTGGGATTCTCACTTTTCAAATAAATTTTTGTTATTTATCTCAATGTGTCTTTTTTTGTATTTCTTAGAGTCGATCTATCTGATATATATGTTCTTCGTTTCACGTATTCGGTTCGCAGTTACTTTAACAGCACTTAAAAATGTGATGTACATATATTATGATTGAATAAAAAACTACTTTTTTACAGATCATTTTCTATTTGTGAGGAATTTTGTTTACATTTTTCTTAGTGGAGCTACGACCTTTTGTAAAATTATCAAAAAAGCCAATAATAAACATCTTTCATTCAAATACACCCACTGCTAAAATCATGCATGGAATACGGAAATAAACACGGCAATAGGAAAATTAATGCAGCAATACAGAAATAAAAACGGCAATACGGAAATAAATACGGCGATACGGAAATCGAGACGGGAATACAGCAATACAGACAAGAATAAAGGAATAAAAACGGCAATACGGGAATAACAAGTGAGAATACGGGAATAAAGACAGTTATTGCCGTAAAGCGGCAATAGGTGTACATAATTTCTGGGAGTGAGAGACCCCTCGCCTTTTTCATTCCCTTTAAAATGATCTGTCACAATGGGGGGGGGGTCAAAAAGTTGGTGGAGTGGGGATAAGGGTGTGAGATGCAACATTTTGACAATTCTGTATTTAAATGTCCCCATCGAAAAATAAATTGACGTGTTTTTGCTGAAATCGATATTTTGTTTAATTTAGGAGATTGTCACGTGGGGTTTTCGTGACTGGAGGACGTAGTCAGAGGTAGAGAGAAATTAAACACAAGTTGTAAAAAACAACTATATACTAAAGACAATAAAGAGAGTACAAAAGGTTAACACACATGTTGACATATTGATACATATTGTGAGGACGTATATGTCCTCCAAAACAAGTACAATCAAGGGGAGGTTGGAACCAACCCTGTTCTAGCACTAAATCTACTAACTAAGCGTAGGAGCTAGACTCCTAGTAATTTATAAAGCTAGGGATTTTTTTTGTTTGTCGGATGGTAACAACTTTTACTAAATCTACAAAAGTCAAACAGAGATATGACAATTTAAATTCAAATGTTTTGTTGTTACCAACATGAAAACAAAAAAAGTCCGTATAGCACTCATGTCATCTAAAGAACAAGTTAATTTTATTTAAGAAATTTCTGCAGAATTCGGCACAAAAGAATTCGCGGATCACGCGCCCAGAAACTACATTGCAAATACTCGTTATTTGTTGTGTTGCAACACACTCGTACGCAAACATTGACTATTACAAACAAATTACTATGAATAGAACGCCGGACCCGATTGCAAAGTATACGATACAACGAGCGGGCGCTATAGACTATAACGCTCGTTTATAATGCCCTGGTTGTTATACAGTTGTTTATATAGTTCGTATCACAGGTATAAACAAAGAATAATATGTAAGTGAAACATAAAAGATTTTTATTTTCAAAACAACTCGACATTGGAAATTTACCCGACTTAGTCTAGAAATCTCATAAGGTGTATTTGAGGATAGCCCTAATTAGGAAAGCCCGATCAAGTTCCTATGAGTACTCGATTACGTCAGCCCCAATTTATTTCAAGGATAAGTTACTTAGGGAAGCTTGATTAAGACCTCATGAAGACCAGATCGGGATAGCTACAGTTTTTTTCTGGATTAAACTACATAGGGGAACCACTTAAGATCGTTGTGAATTTCAAAAGGGGCAATTTGAGCTAATTTTACAATTAAATAACTTAAGAAAGCCCGATGAGGCCCCCACGAAGGCCCCAAAGAGACAACCTCAGTCCTCGTAAGGTCCGGATAAGATGTCCTAATACGGTTCTTATAAAAGGAAATTGCGTTACTTGGTTTCACAATGTTCTAACAAAAATACGATTGTTTTATTATAACAAAGGTTAAATAATTTGCACTGTATCCGATATGAGTTACATTTTGTCCTATCTCACATCCAAAAATACTGCAAAACACGAACGAATTCAATTTTTCATATATAATTTAACAAGTGGTCTAATTTTTTCCGATAAAATTTGTCATTTCAGAAATGAGTATCTTTTGCAACTAAAACTACACGATTCGACGAAGGAGACGACTGTAATTTTATAAAAGCAAAGCTACGAATGTCTTAAATGACAAATTTTGCAAAAAAAATTAGATCACGATTTGAATTCGGCTTGACAATCCATCGAGCAAATTTGACATTTCATTTTGACATACATTTTTTCACTGAGAAAAAACCACTACTGGTTTTTTCACTATAAACTAATTTCATTTGTCCTAATTTGAAAAATTCTGTAATTTAATTGGTTAAAAATTTTCGAGTTGGATTGTCAAAATAATCTTGACTATGGCGCAAATGTTTCCTCTATCATTCTAATATTTTCATTAATAATATAACAAGTGGTCTAATTTTTTCCGACAAAATTTGTCATTTCAGATAGCTTTCGCAACGAAAACTAATTTCCAAAAGCAAAAGCTACGAATGTCTTAAACGATAAATTTTGCAAGAAAAAATTAGACCACGAGTTGAATTCGGCTTGGCAATCCATCGAGCAAATTTTTATTTAGCGTGTGTAGTTAATATTAATTTAATTAAATTTGACATAAATTTTTTCACTAAGAAAAAACCACTAGTGGTTTTTTCACTATAAAACTAATTTCATTGGTCCCAATTTGAAAAATTCTGTAATTTGATTGGTTAAAAATTTTCGAGTTGGATTGTCAAGGTATAATTGATTTCTGATCGTTGCAATATTTCCAAAGCATAGCTATGTTTTGCAGAAACGGAAGTTCTATTTTCTTTACTCTTCTACAAATGTAATCCATTCAATATTCTAATATTTTCAAGGTATAATTGATTTCTGATCGTTCCAATGTTTCCAAGGCTTAGCTATTTTTGCAGTAACCAAAGGTATCATTCGATTCATATATATTTCTTTTCTTTATAACATTCCCGAATATTTTTACTGTAAAATAATTAGGGGAGATAGTATTAGGGTTTGAAATAAAATGCACATAAAACTGTATCGTGCGTGAAGCGATTTTACACCTTGTATGCTGCACTTGCTAAATTAAATATTTTAAATTAATGGAAAATTAGTCCTTTATGCTTAAAGTAGTCATTTTTGAAGAATAAATAAATGTACTTCCCTAACTGAATAAATAAAAAGTTAACTTCTAACAAAAACTTAAGCTTTTTAAATTAAATTAATTAAATTAAATCTTTTAACCAATTCATTTAACTCTAAATACATGAAAGTACGTGATAAAATGATATAATATTACACGCCAACGATACAAATATAATCAACCGTCCTTCTAAAATATGGCATATCTCTATTAAATTAAATATTATCATTAGTAAGCAGACGACTTATAGACAACAATGCAAATAATACTATTTATAACAGAGGTACTCAGCGAAGCTGTTAAACAACAAGGACAGAAGAACCGTGCGTGTTTTAGTAATATGGATATAATATCTAAGAGATACAAATAATACATTTTCGACTCCGAAATAATAGCAACGCCGCTGGAGGCGAACGCAACTGGTTGTCATATATAAAATATACAAATAGGAGTTAAAAGCGCATGTTAAAGATTCAGAGGCGAAATGGTACGGTAATTTGTTCACTCTAAGTATAAAGAATTTACAAAAAAAAAATTCCCCTCTCGACGTGCTCATCATCAACAAAGCTGTATAAAGCAATGGCAATAACTAGTTTGTCCGTATCTGTATATTTAAGGCCGGAGTCGCGGGCGCCTTATAGGCTGTCGGAGTTGAAAAAGATAGATAAGCACGTATATATATATATATATATATATATATATATATATATATATATATAAATAATTATGTGTATTTTAATAATGATGATAATAATAAAGCCTCGGGAAAAAGCCCGTAATAAAAAGAAAATGATAATAATAATAACTACGTAACATTAAGATGTTGATAGTAAATACAAGTAATACAAATAAACGAAATGAAATATAACGTGATATGAGAAACGTAAGTTTCAGGTGTGATACATTGCTTTCAAGTTCTTTTTTAATCTGATTAAAGAAGTTGAAAAAAGATCTAATGAGGTATACTTTTGGTTATAGGTTCGTACTATACGAATAAGAGGCGAATTATAAAAGGCATTAGTTCTTGAAAAAGAAGGTACAAAAAGATGATCATTTCTAGTTACACGTACAGGAACGTTGAAATCTATCTGTTCTAAAATATTTGGACAGTCTAACAAGCCGGTAATCAATTTAAAAAGAAAAAGTACATCATACATTTCTCTGGCTATATTCAAAGGCAGCAGACCGAATTCTACGCATGATTCGTTGTAATTAATAGCGGGCATATGGAATTTCTTTTTACGGGCAGAATAACATTAAAACAAAATAAACATTACTATCTTTAGTGTCCCTTCCAGAATCCTCTTGATCATTATCAAGTAATAATGTTGGTTCAGACAGTCAGACTACTTAGTATTTATTTACCTTTTACTTTTAAATAATGAGATCGAGAATATTGATATAGAGATATTTATATATGGGTAGGAAGATATTAATAAGAAATTTAATACATTTCTCATAAAAGTTCTTTTGGGTTGAATTCTCTGTAGTTTCTGAAATCCTTATTTCGTGAATCTAAATAAAGTCTCCTCCGAAAATATCCCTAGGTAGTAGGTATAGGATAGGAAGTAAGCATTTCTGCTCATGTATTAAGAGTTTCTAAATGCTAGCAGGCATGTCGTACCAAGGATAGACATTCACATACGTTCAGCAACTTCTTATAGACATTCTCTAAATGAATATGTATTAATAGAATATCCATAATAGATTGTTCTTAATATAACTTAAAAACATTTTATCAAATCTTCGTCGATACCTGTTTTTAACGATGAATTGCCAAAAAACCGTCTAGAGATATTTCCGTCATTGGTCACTCCATACTCTGGTTTTGAAATTTCAATATCGAGCACGCCCATTTCACTCCTAAAGCTTTGTATTACCTATTACTTATATTTTCTTTCGCCTATGCCTTCCTTTTTCTTATTTCGAATTTGCCATTTCTTTAATAATATAATAATAATAACTACTACAACCCATAACCTAAACCAAGGCCCCAGAAGCTATAAGATTGTGCGGGAGGGAGAGGGCGATTATTATTATGTAGGCCCAATGTGCGGCTGCAGCAGACTTACAGATGGAACAGCGCAAATCCCACATTTGTGTCACAGCTAAGGAAAACTGCAGAAAACCTTAATCAGATCTGCCGGCGCCGGGAGCCGATCGCGGGCCGCTTCGGTGAAAGTCCGACACGCCAGGCATTACCACTACCAAGGCTGAATTAATGTTAGTCTGTATGTATATGCGATATATGCAAGAGGCACTCGAACGATCCAATCCATGTGTGCAGCATAATAAGACTCAATTCGAATTTTCTAGGGTTCGGCGTACAATTGCAAATTTTCTTTAATTCATTTATCATAACAAGTTTCGTCCCACAAATACCGCAAGTTTGCGGCGATTTTTCACTGTTCTTTCCAGAAGTTTTCCGTTAATCATAGTTTGTTTTAAATCATGATCTCAATGAGACCCTTATCACCAATCTTCATATGTGTTGGAACAAGATTTTTATTTTGTCCTCCACATTCGCAATTTCTCGATTAGCTGTTTCTTTGTTTAATGGGCCTGCAATATTTTGTAGAGTAAAATTGGAGGTTATTTCACAAAATGAAATCAGAAGCGTCCCTACCGGGGCCCCGAGAACTAATGGGGCCCCGCACCGAACTACCTTATTTTAATCAACAACGCAATATATATCTTATGTGTTAATAAAATAGACTCCGAGAGAGTCCGGCATTTGATGCAAGTTCTTATACACAAAGCTAAAGCCTACTTTTAAAATAAAGCGCACCAAATTTCCAAAATGAAAAGGATTCTAACATTTCTCGAGATTACGGGTGAACGGAGCAGACCACACGGCGTTCACCCATAAAACTGGCTGTCATCTACCCTATCCCTGGAACCTGGATACGGGGCATGGAAACGTGACAGGGCAACGGATGATGTAGTCAGGTCAAATGCGTGGTAGAGACGGTAAGTACGGTTAACGAATTCTCGACGGTTACTCATCACCGAGCAGAGGGAGCTCTGGTAACATGAGGACCGGTGTGGGTGGATTTGATTCTCGCCTGGGACATGGTCTCTTATTGGTGCTAAGCTCACCCGCTGTTTGAATCTAAGGGAGGAAAATTGAAATGAGATTTATCCCGGTTGGAAGGGGTAAATTCTTGCCTAGATGGGAAACTGCATGCCACCAGGTAACTGTGCTCAGGATGCCTTCGGACCACCCTATGACTCAGACTGCAGACTGAATAATGTGATCTGAAGAAGCTCTAAAGCCATTACTCTTAAGGAGTGTTGAAGCAAATACATAGCCTCTCACACTCAAGACAACTTCACCTCATGTAGGTACATACCGGGAGTCTAGGACGTGTAGACTTAAGAACGAAACTCTGTCGAGGGCTCACCAAGCCTACAATTTGGTAGATCGGAGTGGCAAAACCATTTAAAAACCAAGTCTTGCCACAATTGAGGTTGGATTCGATCGGGCAGTAGCTCCTTACAGCAAGGTACATCATTTTAGGGGAATTGTTCGAAGCTGGACGAGGTGAAGTCTCCTTGGTCGTACGATACGTCCCTCATGCCTTCCTGGAGATGAAGCCGACGGGTGAGCACGTCTATCGCTCCGGTACTAGCCTGGAGAGGTAGTAGAGTATGGATAGTATCTCGCTCCCACCAGTGAGTTACTGGTAGCATTGTGAAGTGTAGGCAAATGTCTAAAAGGCGGGAAGGAACTCCCTAAAGTTCATAAATTAGTCACGTACATTACCTAGAAATACAATACTACGGCCTATTGTATAGTTAAAAGGTAATAGGCTATAAGTTGCTGTAGAGAAGGACTAAATAATCCTTTTCGCAGACAGAAGCCTTACTTCTCGAGACTTCAAGATAAACAGTAGAGACGCGTCATAGCATTTTGTTAACGGAAGTACCTACTAACAATATAGTTGGTGCATTGTTCTAAATTTTCTATTACAGCTACCCCTCATTACGAGGTTTCTAGTTATATTAGTTACACCCTGTATATTTATTTATTTATTCATTTTCTTATTTAATGGGGGTCCCACTCCATATTTGTGCCCGGGGCCTCAAAATCCAAAGAACGGCGCTGAATAAAATTATCAGCTATATGTAATTGAAGTGGTACAAGACATACAGTAAACAAATTTATTTTAATCATAATCATCAAAAGATGAAAAAGTTTCTCATACACGGTGTCCTATTACGGAAAAGCCAGACTTTGCCAGTGGTTAGATAACCATTAAACAAAGAAAATTCCTATATACCACTTCTTTCGACGAAGTTCAGCCAAATGTTTTCAAATTGAATACTAAGAATGCTCATGACACATATTTTGAAGTTCAAGCAGATACTACTCGTTTTTTAGAATCTGCAAGGGTAGCGTAATAAAATAATAAAACCGTCTTTATTTTGGCCAAGTGTTTCGTAGAATAACAACAGATAAACAGAATTAAATAAACAAAGCATGTTGAGAAAAGACCTCTCGTTTGATATTATGTTTCAAAAACGGTACTTTTGTTTTGTGATTTCTCATTTGTAAGACAACTTTAAATTCTTTTAATAGGGGCACATTGACCCCTATGTGTGATACAAGTCTGCAGGTTCGTGAATAAAAAAATATAGTACATGTATTAGGGACACATATTTTGAAGTTCAATGAGATAAACAATACTATTCTGTTTCTCAAATAATAGCAAATTGCAAACCCCTTACACTGCAGTTTTTAGTAATAAAACGTAACAATACTAATGTTTATACTATGTAGACTATGTAAACAAATCTCCATCCATCAGGGTCGTTGTATCAAAACATAAAAAAAGAATAAGGTTTTACTAAAAGAACTTTCTAGAATTCCAATAAAAAATAACAATACCTATCAAATTTAATGATATCATTAAATGGGTCAGTATTAAAATGATACAGGGGAATAACCCGGATTAATAGAACGTTTTAAATTGTTTTAACAACATCCAAAATGGAATTTGCGCCATCTGCATCCTTATTGTGCTCATTCAACAGGTCACGTTTTTACTGATGGTGTCAATTTCTAAAGAGCTTGCTTTTAATCCTATTCGACTTAACACTGACCAGAAAAGTACGAATAATTGATGCATCAATTATACCTACTTTTCTGAAAACGCTCGGCAAAATTTTCAAGTTCATTTAATCAAAAAATGTTACTAAGGTTTTATGTTTCTAATGACCAGAAAAGCTTATCCTTAAAGTCCGATTACTAGGTAGTGAAATACCGTGTATACAAGAGTAATTCCAAATGAAAATCAAGATCTATCTTGGTTTAAAACTTCTTCTTGAACTTTGGAAATCCTTTGCACAATGTGATCACACACAAAATTTGCTTCTTTTTTGGATAACATGTCTGACTTTTCTTAATGTACTGTAGAAAAACTAATATTACTGTTGACTCCTTATACCGCTTCTCGAAACCGATTAAATCTTAAGGCAGAATTTCAAATTTTAATTAATTAACGAGCTAAATTTTTAATTAAGAGCAATTTACACATGTTTCACTCAATAATATTGCTAAAGTGTTATTAATAATACTGTTACGAAGCTCGAGTTGCTTCGTGTTAAATGAGGACACTTACTCTTTTTTCTAAGCTACTTTATTAATCACTTAAAGCTACTACTTAATATACAACCACAGTAGGTATTGGGACACCTGAGACCAGCCCCTCCAGTTTTTTTTTGGCCACGCCTGCTGCGCTCTGATTGGCTATCCCCTCTCCTCTAGCTCCTCCCCTTGCTTCTGATTGGTCGACGCCATTTTGGATGACACGCCTACTATTCTGTGATTGGCTGAAGGCGGCCATTTTGAAAACGCCTACTATTGTCTGATTGGATGACGGCCATTTTGGAACTTCGGGCGCCATTTTACCCTCCATGACTGGAAACTGTATTACCGGCAACATGCATGTTGCTAAGAGATGGCGCTATGAAGGAATACCGACAAACTATGTACTATTACTACTAGGGGGCGCGTCATGAAGAAAGCTGTATTACCGATTACGGGCGTTCTGCTAATTTGTTAATAGAGGGAGCCAAAGGTTTATCATTTTATATTAATAAATTTTACCGATTTCTTAAAATAATTATCGCCGTCATTAATACTTTAATTACATATAATAATTTAAGATAATTAATTCAGCATTTAAATTTTAAAGGCCGCTTTAAACGCAAATCATGGAACAATTTACGGCTATTTCCTAATACATGTCGCGTTAGTATGGATAATAATAATAATAACAATAATAATAATAATAATAATGTCTTTATTTCCTTACATGTTTACACCCAAATAGGGAAAAATATGAATTTAAAAAAAAAACCTAACAGCTTTAAATGTAAATCGTGGTCTTGCTCGATATAAACGGACCGCCAGTTTTCCATCTCTACCATTATATAAATTTCTAATATAATATTTACGTCGAGAGAGAGAGAGATTGATCATATAGTTGATATATTAATTAGCTACATTTTCCTCTTCTCTCACAACCGCGATCAATGAAACATTTCCAGTGCGTATTTCTTGGTATCCCTTACAACCCTAATATAATTTTACATACAGCGGTATTTTAAAATCTGTGTCATTTTGAAGTCGACATCTTAGATTTCCCACTCTTCTTGAATTTTTAGCTCTGAGGGATTGGATCGATCATCTTTTATCCCTTTCACTAGACGGAAGCTCTCTCTCTCTCTCTCTCTCTCTCTCTCTCTCTCTCTCTCTCTCTCTCTCTCTCTCTCTCTCTCTCTCCTTCTCGCTGCGTACCTTGCTATCTCTCTCTCTCAACGAAGCAATCTGTATTATCGCCTAACAATTTACGGATATTTGCTAATAGATGTAGTGATAGTATGAATACCTCGTAGACACGCCCATTCGTGATCTGATTGATCGATAGCTTTTATCCATACCCAGATGGTCGGTCTGTCATCTTGAAGCACGCTCTGATTGGTTCGGTCATCTTACTCCCTACCATAGGCAATCATCTTGAAACCCCTACCCCTAGCGTTTAATGTCTTGCGTGCCTAGCTATCTATCTCTCGCTACCTACAAGTTCTGCCGCCTTTCTCTCTCTCTCTCTCTCTCTCTCTCTCACTCACTCATGCACACACCCCCTGTACTCTTTCTAACTTTTCTAGAAGAAGAAATAATAATGTCAGATAGGAATTATGTTTCTACTTTTCGTGTACCCTCTCTCGCACTTTTTCAGTACATTTTTAGCATTTTCACCCCTAATTTTCGCAATGTAATTCGGATTTAATTTTGTTTTTAATTAATTTCTATAATGCATTTTAATCGAACAGAAAGGTAGGATTTATTATTATTATTGCTTTATAATAATCGATAATCTCGTCCTCGCATGATTGTTTCAAGGTCACCCCGAGTTTAGCCGAACATTCTCGAACAATTATTACACAATTCTAATCATTCTAGAACATTCCAAGGGTCTAACTGGTGTTAAACAGGTATTAGACAGCTGTTAATATCGAATGCTTATAATAATATTGGTTGTCTATGTTTAGAATTGTGTAATAATTGTTCGAGAATGTTCGGATAAACTCGAGTGACCTTGAAAACTCGTCGAGATTGGCTTCGTTGAACGTAACTTGACTTGACTTTCTTACCTATATGAAACAAAAGTGACCTGTCGGATAAGAAATCTGGGTGTGATAAAAATAAAACATATAAAGATATTTTACAAACATTTATTGCATAATACAAGTATATAGATCATATGTTGTTTTGTTATGTTGTTATGACTATTGTAGTTCTACAGCTCTCTGAGTCGTCGTTATATGCCCTCGCAGAAATACTAATACGTATAAAGTCCGCGGGATGACTCGTTGGCCCTGTAACCTTTCCTAATTCTTCGTTACTTTCATAGTTGGCACGATAATCAGCCGGCTGCGTAGTTGCATCTTCTGACCCAACGATGTCAGTATTTGCCCCTGTTCCTGTCTTCACAACAGATGCGCTATGGTGTACGTTTTCCGCATGCCTTTTTAAGCTGTCTGTGCATGAAAAACATTTGAAGCAGATAGAACACCGGACTTTGATTGATTCGTGGACGCTTTTAATATGCCTTTTCAAGTGGTCACGACGTGAAAAAGTTTTGAAACAGCTAGAGCATTGGATTCTGTTTATTTCATGGACGGCTCTCTTGTGTATCTTGTAGACATCAGAGTTTAAAAAAGTTTTGACACAGCTAGAACACTGGATTCTGCCTGATTCGTGGGTGGTTTTTACGTGTCTCTTGCAGGTGAATGGCCTCGCGAAAGACTTGAAGCAAACCGGACACTGTATGTTGCAACCCCTTTGACCAGAGTCATTCTTCTTCTTCTTCTTCTTCTTCTTACATACGTCGTTCACGTGCTGATTCATTTCGACTAATGAAGGAACAGGAACACTACCCCGCCTATTTATACTGAGCGACCTGCGCAAACGGTTGTTCTCGGTTATAATCGTAAGCGCTCGGGCAATATGTATGCGTGAGAATGAATCGTAGCTTCTATCCTAAGTGTATGTAACCCGGAACCGATGTCCGTACAATCTAAATTATCAAACTAACCATATAAACATGAATATTTACTACACTTGCTTTAATTCTTAAATGACTTCTATAGTTATCAAGGCGTGTAAAATACTTTAAACAAATAGAACACCGAACTTTATACCCCATGGTGTATCTTCAAATGACGAGCAAACCCTGAGCGTAAAACACTCATACAACATACGTCACACTTGCGTCTTTGGTTCATATCGACTAATAATTGATCATGAACTCCTATTTATATAACATGTTCTTCAGGTCACTCTTAATTAACCCTAGCACTACGTCTATCATCACCCTTGTCAATCTTCCTTTATCATCACTAATTAACCTTGGCTAGCCGTCCTTAAGCAGGAATTCACCCTTGGCAAGGGTCAATGCTTCGATAAATAGCTGAGAAACCCAGGTTATGAGTAATAATAATAATAATAATAATAATGTTTATGCGTCTGTTTCTCTAATCTACTAACTTTATCAATAGATCCCTTCGGTAGAGCTATGGAGAGCATGACATAACTTTATCAATAGATCTCATCAGCATGACGTCATCAGATGACAGTTACAAGCATTCAGGGATACATAGTTTAGAACCAGTGTATGATTCTCGTACACGAGAATTTGTAGACATTCAGGGTAGACATAATAGCGCCACATACAAATTTCTTTTTTATACTCCAAATACCATCAGTATGAGATTCCCAGTAACCAAAGATGGCTGCCAACAAATCGCAGCGTAGTAGGCGTGATCCAAGATAGGTTAGGTTAGAACACGTGATGTTTCATTTACTAGCACGACTAAGGGCGAAGGGTGAAGCGACTAGTATGACTAAGGGTGTAGGGTGAAGAGACTAGCATGGCTAAGGTTGAAGGGAGAAGGGTGACTATATATATATAAAAGGTAGATCGTTATCAGCGAGAGAGTACACGAATAAAGCCGAATCTTTCCGATGGCGAACATCCTAGGTTACAAAGTAGAGCTGATCACCCTGTCAATCTTCCTTTATCATCACTAATTAACCTTGGCTAGCCGTCCTTAAGCAGGAATTCACCCTTGGCACGGGTCAATGCTTCGATAAATAGCTGAGAAACCCGGGTTATGAGTAATAATAATAATAATAATAATGTTTATGCGTCTGTTTCTCTAATCTACTAACTTTATCAATAGATCTCTTCGGTAGAGCTATGGAGAGCATGACGTCATCAGATGACAGTTACAAGCATTCAGGGATACATAGTTTAGAACCAGTGTATGATTCTCGTACACGAGAATTTGTAGACATTCAGGGTAGACATAATAGCGCTACATACAAATTTCTTTTTTATACTCCAAATACCATCAGTATGAGATTCCCAGTAATCAAAGATGGCTGCCAACAAATCACAGCGTAGTAGGCGTGATCCAAGATAGGTTAGGTTAGAACACGTGATGTTTCATTTACTAGCACGACTAAGGGCGAAGGGTGAAGCGACTAGTATGACTAAGGGTGTAGGGTGAAGAGACTAGCATGGCTAAGGTTGAAGGGAGAAGGGTGACTATATATATATATATAAAAGGTAGATCGTTATCAGCGAGAGAGTACACGAATAAAGCCGAATCTTTCCGATGGCGAACATCCTAGGTTACAAAGTAGAGCTGATCACCCTGTCAATCTTCCTTTATCATCACTAATTAACCTTGGCTAGCCGTCCTTAAGCAGGAATTCACCCTTGGCAAGGGTCAATGCTTCGATAAATAGCTGAGAAACCCGGGTTATGAGTAATAATAATAATAATATTGTTTATGCGTCTGTTTCTCTAATCTACTAACTTTATCAATAGATCTCTTCGGTAGAGCTATGGAGAGCATGACGTCATCAGATGACAGTTACAAGCATTCAGGGATACATAGTTTAGAACCAGTGCCTGATTCTCGTAGCCATTCTTAAACTTTTATGCCTGGTTTATACAGCCACTTAACAGTTAACAAGTATCATTTAACAAGTTACAAGTAAGAATTAGAATATGGTGTTTACTCAGATGGGTTTATACAACTCACGTATCACTTATCAGTTAACAAGTACATTTCCTAATTGGATTTATTTTAAATTCTACTTGTTACTTGTTAAATGAATCGTTAGTGCGCATGTCGGCTAGGAATAAAAACAGGTTATCCACTACATTATCATATAATTGCCCTTGAAAAATTCAAATTTTTGTGGCGGTATTGCAAGCATATGTCAGTATGCGCACGCGTATATATTAAATTTATATATGCTGTATAAACCGGCACTACTTTTCTTTACTTGTTACGTGTTAAATTAAATTATACTTGTTAGATGATAAGTGGCTGTATAAACCAGGCTTTAATAGCAAGCTAATTTAAAACAAATATAGAGTTTAAAATTGTTACTAATTCCCTTTGACAGATTATTATTATAAACCACAAACTAACAGATAAACTAACAAACAGTAACAGGTAAGAAATCATATAGCGACAAATGGACAGATAAATCTTTTACCATTCACGAACTGTCTCTCTCTCTTAACCCTTAATTAAAAATAAAAAGCTTTGATGCTACGTGATGGTAAAAATTGACGCAAAATAAACAGCAACCTCTGAATGCAATACAGGTTATTAAATATTATAAATTATTTGCTTTTAACAAAGTTAAAGAAAGATCAGTTTCAATGCACATTAATAAAGCCTTTTAATCAGGCAAAATAAACAGTAACCTCTGAATGCAATGCAGGCTATTAAATATTATAAATTATTTGCTTTTGATAAAGTTAAAGAAAAGATCAATTTAAATGCAAATTAATAAAACCTTTTAATCAGTATTACACTTTTTAACAACAATCTAATTTATTCAATGAAAATAAACTCTATGAAAAGAAAATTAAATTGTTTTATTTATTTGAAATTGAATGCATTCTCAGAGGAATCTAATAAACTAAACCAAATAGATTTTTATTATTGAGGATGAACTTTGTACATTTATTTATAAACTCGATAAAAATCTCGAAGCAGGTAGGCCTCGTTACAGATCAGAGTGGACCTTTTTAAAAAAGAATGCAAGACACACCCTTAGGGGTTAGTTTCTCTTTGGTCGTCGAGATTCATATACTTGAAAATAAGTTCTTTACATAGGATATTTTGTTCTGGTCGTGGTGGTTTATTGTTTTTTAAATTATACTATTTGTTTTTGGTGTTGATAATATTTACTGCGTGCGTGTGTTTAACGTATAGAGTTTTTTAAAAGTGCGCGTAGTGTATATTTACAACGGTGTAACACTTTAGGTAAGTTTCTCGTTATAAATCCGACCCCTTTTATCTCGTGTAAAAACACTAATGCTACTACTATAGCGCGACAACGGTAAGCTTTTTTTGCATTTATTTGTTACACTTATAATCTCTAGTTTTACTGAGGAAATGAACGCAAACTAATTATTGTTATGATGACGAGACTTATTTCATAATTAAGTTTTATTATTACCAAGATGGATATGATATAATTTTGCTATTTCCCCCTTTGTACGTATCTGAAATTTTCATCTCAAAATGCAATAGTTAATCAATAATAAATACATTACAAGCGTAACAGAATTTAATGTCACTTATAAAGTTTCATACATCAGAGTTCGTAAATGAGATAGAAAAAACTTCTGGTCGTGGTGGTTTATTGTTTTTTAAATTATACTATTTGTTTTTGGTGTTGATAATATTTACTGCGTGCGTGTGTTTAACGTATAGAGTTTTTTAAAAGTGCGCGTAGTGTATATTTACAACGGTGTAACACTTTAGGTAAGTTTCTCGTTATAAATCCGACCCCTTTTATCTCGTGTAAAAACACTAATGCTACTACTATAGCGCGACAACGGTAAGCTTTTTTTTTTTGCATTTATTTGTTACACTTATAATCTCTAGTTTTACTGAGGAAATGAACGCAAACTAATTATTGTTATGATGACGAGACTTATTTCATAATTAAGTTTTATTATTACCAAGATGGATATGATATAATTTTGCTATTTCCCCCTTTGTACGTATCTGAAATTTTCATCTCAAAATGCAATAGTTAATCAATAATAAATACATTACAAGCGTAACAGAATTTAATGTCACTTATAAAGTTTCATGCATCAGAGTTCGTAAATGAGATAGAAAAAACTGAAAAGAAAATTAAATTGTTTTATTTATTTGAAATTGAATGCATTCTCAGAGGAATCTAATAAACTAAACCAAATAGATTTTTATTATTGAGGATGAACTTTGTACATTTATTTATAAACTCGACAAAAAATCTCGAAGCAGGTAGGCCTCGTTACAGATCAGAGTGGACCTTTTTAAAAAGAATGCAAGACACAACCTCAGGGGGTTTGTTTCTCTTTGTCGTCGAGATTCATATACTTGAAAATAAGTTCTTTACATAGGATATTTTGTTCTGGTCGTGGTGGTTTATTGTTTTTAAATTATACTATTTGTTTTTGGTGTTGATAATATTTACTGCGTGCGTATGTTTAACGTATAGAGTTTTTTTAAAAGTGCGCGTAGTGTATATTTACAACGGTGTAACACTTTAGGTAAGTTTCTCGTTATAAATCCGACCCCTTTTATCTCGTGTAAAAATACTAATGCTACGACTATAGCGCGACAACGGTAAGCTTTTTTTTTTGCATTTATTTGTTACACTTATAATCTCTAGTTTTACTGAGGAAATGAACGCAAACTAATTATTGTTATGATGACGAGACTTATTTCATGATTAAGTTTTATTATTACCAAGATGGATATGATATAATTTTGCTATTTCCCCCTTTGTACGTATCTGAAATTTTCATCTCAAAATGCAATAGTTAATCAATAATAAATACATTACAAAACGTAACTAAATTTAATGTCACTTATAAAGTTTAATGCATCAGAGTTCGTAAATGAGATAGAAAAAAACTTAAAATTTTTAATGTTGGCGTAAATTATTATATGTAATTAATTTTAACTAATTACCTATACATGTAAGTAGGGTCGGATTGTCATATAAACTAAATACTTAATAAGAAGTACGTCCTTGAATTTTGTATCAACGAAGTCAGGTATAGATTTTATAAGACTTCTGAATTGATTAAATGTGGTCCCTAGTTTAATAAATATTTCAAATATATCTCTTTTAATTATTATGCGTCTTTCGTATTTTAGAAATAGGATAACTACGGTCATTCGTTTGAACAAACCAACATAAATAAATTTGTTTATAAATAAAAAATTTATTCAATGAAAATAAACTCTATGAAAAGAAAATTAAATTGTTTTATTTATTTGAAATTGAATGCATTCTCAAAGGAATCTAATAAACTAAACCAAATAGATTTTTATTATTGAGTATGAACTTTGTACATTTATTTATAAACTCGACAAAAATCTCGAAGCAGGTAGGCTTCGTTACAGACCAGAGTGGACCTTTTTAAAAGAATGCAAGACACACCCTCTGGGAGTTTGTTTCCCTTTGTCGTCGAGATTCATATACTTGAAAATAAGTTCTGTTTTAGAACGGAATGTTATAGAATATAGCCGTGTGTTAATAATGCCTGGTTTTTTAATTTTAAAAGATAATACAGCTTGAGGAAAATATCACAACCTACTTTTACAAGAAATTCGTTAAATATCCGATTCAGCAGGAATAGTTTTATATTTTAATTTCCCTAGTTTGATTATCGATTAAAGTAAAAAAATTCATTCTCTGTTTTTTATAAATTCGTTAGGAAATAAGTTAAAGCCTAACCGTCGTCGACTATACTCTTTTGTTTTTACTGTACAACGGGTTTAAAATGTTCAAGGGTTAGTACCTGCCTGCCATCATGTCTCAGGTAGTCAGTTAGACCTTTTTGGGGTATAGTGATGCATTTTAATCTGATAATTATCTCGATTTCAAGTCTCGGCAAAGGGTCGGTTAGAATCTTGTTTTCACCCCTTGAAATGTCTAAAGGAATGTATATAACCTAAGGCATATTATATTTTTAAACGACCAATGAAATGTTTCCTTTTGTCTCGTAGGGAGCTAAATATTTGAAATAAGATTTTCACGTCAGTCAATTTCTATACGCTGTATGCGTGTGTGGTATATAACAGAGGCTTGAAAGATTAATAATAACTGTTTTTAAATTTAAAAAAGTGTCAGTTTATACTGAATATTCAAGCTTCCTCTTCTTCCTGGTGAGGTGAGGTGGTTAAAAGTGGTAAATATTTATTGCTTTTCCGTTTTAATTTAAATGTGATACGCCAGAGGAGGGTAAGTCTATACATTTTCTGCATTAGAATTAGGTTTTTCTCTTTTTATGTAGTTAATTTGTCCGTTGATACATGTTAGTGTTAGAAACCATTCCGATTCCTGAACGTGATTCAATAGTCTGTGTGTATTTATTTAACGTAATTTTCTTAACATTGAGATCCGAAACCCCTTCACGAAGGGCAGCTACTGACATAGATACGACGGTTAGACGAGCTTGCAAACCTCGCGGTTGTGTCAAAGACTGTCGGTTTCTTTAAATTTCATGATCTCTTTGGGGTAGAAAGTTTCATTAGAATACAGCGGTCTTGTAGTCATCCGCGAAATATAAAATTCTAGGGCTGGTGATGTCTCATTTTTACTAGCAAAGGGAGAAGGGCGACTATATAAAAGGGTAGATCGTTATCCGTGAGAGAGGGTACACGAAAAGTAGAAACATAATTCCTATCTGACATTATTATTTCTTCTTCTAGAAAAGTTAGAAAGAGTACAGGGGGTGTGTGCATGAGTGAGTGAGTGAGAGAGAGAGAGAGAGAGAGAGAGAAAGGCGGCAGAACTTGTAGGTAGCGAGAGATAGATAGCTAGGCACGCAAGACATTAAACGCTAGGGGTAGGGGTTTCAAGATGATTGCCTATGGTAGGGAGTAAGATGACCGAACCAATCAGAGCGTGCTTCAAGATGACAGACCGACCATCTGGGTATGGATAAAAGCTATCGATCAATCAGATCACGAATGGGCGTGTCTACGAGGTATTCATACTATCACTACATCTATTAGCAAATATCCGTAAATTGTTAGGCGATAATACAGATTGCTTCGTTGAGAGAGAGAGATAGCAAGGTACGCAGCGAGAAGGAGAGAGAGAGAGAGAGAGAGAGAGAGAGAGAGAGAGAGAGAGAGAGAGCTTCCGTCTAGTGAAAGGGATAAAAGATGATCGATCCAATCCCTCAGAGCTAAAAATTCAAGAAGAGTGGGAAATCTAAGATGTCGACTTCAAAATGACACAGATTTTAAAATACCGCTGTATGTAAAATTATATTAGGGTTGTAAGGGATACCAAGAAATACGCACTGGAAATGTTTCATTGATCGCGGTTGTGAGAGAAGAGGAAAATGTAGCTAATTAATATATCAACTATATGATCAATCTCTCTCTCTCTCGACGTAAATATTATATTAGAAATTTATATAATGGTAGAGATGGAAAACTGGCGGTCCGTTTATATCGAGCAAGTCCACGATTTACATTTAAAGCTGTTAGGTTTTTTTTTTTAAATTCATATTTTTCCCTATTTGGGTGTAAACATGTAAGGAAATAAAGACATTATTATTATTATTATTATTGTTATTATTATTATTATCCATACTAACGCGACATGTATTAGGAAATAGCCGTAAATTGTTCCATGATTTGCGTTTAAAGCGGCCTTTAAAATTTAAATGCTGAATTAATTATCTTAAATTATTATATGTAATTAAAGTATTAATGACGGCGATAATTATTTTAAGAAATCGGTAAAATTTATTAATATAAAATGATAAACCTTTGGCTCCCTCTATTAACAAATTAGCAGAACGCCCGTAATCGGTAATACAGCTTTCTTCATGACGCGCCCCCTAGTAGTAATAGTACATAGTTTGTCGGTATTCCTTCATAGCGCCATCTCTTAGCAACATGCATGTTGCCGGTAATACAGTTTCCAGTCATGGAGGGTAAAATGGCGCCCGAAGTTCCAAAATGGCCGTCATCCAATCAGACAATAGTAGGCGTTTTCAAAATGGCCGCCTTCAGCCAATCACAGAATAGTAGGCGTGTCATCCAAAATGGCGTCGACCAATCAGAAGCAAGGGGAGGAGCTAGAGGAGAGGGGATAGCCAATCAGAGCGCAGCAGGCGTGGCCAAAAAAAACTGGAGGGGCTGGTCTCAGGTGTCCCAATACCTACTACTAACCACAACTATAATATTAGATCTACCTATGTACTTATCTATAAATGACATAGTTTTTCCCTAACCACTAGTAATGATAAGTTAATAATAATAATAATAATAAATAATATACTAAAATTGTATAGAGTAAGAACTTAAATCTGAAAGGTGACGATGCCTCGGTCAAGGTATTAGAGAGGCAAGCAGAGACTCTGTGATTTATGCTACAACCAGTAGAACATAAACCGAGCACTAATGATGGTAATGCGGACGGCGTATTTGGGGACAGGGAAGACGATGTTGATGGGGAGGAAGAAGCTGGTGAGGGTGATGATGATGAATTTGGGAACAAACTCTGTGATAGTGGTTTGTGATAGCCAGAGGTTTGTAGAGAAGAAGGATATCTTGGTAGACTAAGAACTTGCAGGCTCTTCATTCTCAATGCGATGCTGTGGAACTTTTCTTAGACGAGATTTTACTACATGGCCATCATCTACTGTCAAACAAGTTCGGAGCTTCTGAGGCATTGTCTAGCAGGCTCGGAGAATCATGTCTTGTTTTAGATCAAATTCTTGAATAATCATGTGCTAGAATTCCAAAAGCATTGTTGGTTTGGTGCTGTACACCTCATTCTTCAGATCACCGCAAAGCCAATAATCACATGGTGTTAAATCTATCGATCTTGCATGGGATTTCAATGCACCCGGCTCCGTCACTCCTCTTCTGATCCAACGCGATCCAAACTTCAGATTTAAGAAATGTTTAACGGTCAGCGAGTAGTAAGGAGGGGCTCCATTTTGAAAAAAGAAGAAACTTTCAAAATATTCGTAGTTCATAGGCTTTAAGTTTTGGGAGAACGTATTCCTTAAGCATCTTGAGATAGTTTTCTCCTTATTCACTGCAAAGGTTGAGCATGTCACCGTAGATGAGTAGACGAGTGCGCTTGTCATAACCAGGACTTTTGTGAAAGATGTAGAGGCCAATTATTCCCAATGCTAAGAGGGCATCTCTTCCGAAAAAAATGTTGATATTTACAATTTAGATTTAAATTATTCTCATTTAATATTACCTAACTGCCCCATGGATATTATTATAAATATCGAATTATGTTCTGCCACTCTATATTTGACGAGTAGATAAATTTAAATTGTATCAAACAGTAACATAATTCAGGTAAGATGTACCGATGAGCAGCACCGGTTTATCAACGGTAAGTCTGCTGAATGCGGCCAATTAATGAGGGGGTTGTTCGAAATTCTCCACAATAACTGGTTAGAGAATTGAATTCTACCGATAAAGTAACAAAGGTAAGGTAATTAATTAATTAAGGGCGAGTTGTGTAAATGTGATTTAAGTTTAAACTTGGGTCAGTTGCCGCAGTAACGATTGTCAGAACAATCATTGTCTATGATATTGATCCTAGTTCAAAGTTAAGCTGTGTTTATACAACCCGCCCTAAGTCGTGTTAGTCTGAATAAATCAGTAAAAGCATCCTACTGCCATGGAAACATACATGGTAAACATGTAAACAGAGCTCGATCGTGCAAAAATAATTCTTAAACGTCAATACGTCATATTGGATGGCAATAATGCATAGACTACAGCCTGGAGGATATTCTACACACTGTGTGTATGAATACGAGGGAAGATCAATATTTACGGTCCCTGATATAGAAAGAGAAAGAATTTTTAAAACATTATTTATTTATTTCTCAACATAATCTCTCTGGACTTCAATGCACTTGGTCCACCGATGTTCCAATGCTTCAATGCCTTTCAGGAAGAAGTTTTCCGGTTGCTCCTCAAACCAGCCATTTACTGCGGTCATAACTTCATTATCGTCTCCATATTTTTTTCCACGCAGGTTTTCCTTTAATTTTGGAAATAGATGGTAATCACTGGGTGCCAGGTCTGGTGAATATGGAGGGTGTTCTAGGATTTCAAAGCCAGCGTTCTGTATGGCAGCCATGACAATGCAGCTCTTGTGGACTGGAGCGTTGTCCTGATGGAACAAAATTTTGTGTGCCAACTTTCCTGGTCTTTTTCGGTCGATGCTTTCGCGCAATTTTGGAATTAACCCTGCATAATAAGAACCCGTTATTGTGTGTCCACGCTGCAAATAATCGATCATCAAAATTCCTTCTGCATCCCAGAACACTGTGGCCATAATCTTTCCAGCCGCCCGTTGAACTCGAAATTTGCGTGGAGGTGGAGAACCTCTGTGATGCCACTCCATACTTTGTCTTTTCGTCTCAGGATCAAAATGGTGCACCCATGTTTCATCCACAGTCACAAAGCGAGTGAGAAATTACTTCCGATTGGCCTTCAGGTACTCCAAATTGGCTTCCGAATGCAGCACTCTAGAGCGTTTCTGATCGACGGTCAGCATCTTTGGAACCCAACTCGCCGAAATTTTTCTGAGATCAAGAACATTTCTTAAAATATTTTCAACTGACCCATAAGAGATGTTCGTTATTTCCGCGATATGGCGAATAGTCAGTCTTCTATCTGCCATTACCATATCATGGATCAAATTGATGTTTTTGTCAACGGTGACACAGACTGGACGTCCCGCACCTTTCGCATGTTCGCAAGTTGTTCTGCCTAATCTAAACTCACGAGACATATTTTTCACCACTTGGTAAGAAGGGGCAGAGTCCCCTAAAACGTCTGTCATATCCTTGTGAATTTCAGTAGGTGTTAATCCTTTTTTTTGCAAATACTTTATCACCGCTCTGACTTCACTTTTTTCCATTTTTAAAAATTGTCTGTTATCGACCAGCTTAATTATTAATAACTTTCAAAGAACACGCACCTACGCAAAACTTGACACAACAAATAATTAGTAATGACAGTTCTCATAGAAAAATGAGTGACGATATCATGCAAAGCCTACTATGTCAGGGACCGTAAATACTGATCTACCCTCGTAGCATAAGGACTACTCGTACACACAGTGTATATACGAATAGCCTTCGGGCTATTCGTACATACAATGTGTACAAATAATCACTCCGTTAATTTAACGCCAAATAAATTAATGGCATAACCTAGTTTGTAAGCAGTCTCAGTCGAGAGCTAATATTTTACGTAAGTATACGATTTTTATGTTTTATAAATTTTGTAGAATTTCCATATGTTACAAATGAGGCGGCGAGCCCAATTGTGAGGCTTTTGTTTTATATATTTAATTTGTGTTTGGGTACGGGTTTTTTGCTGATGGTTACAATTGGCGCCTATGCCTGGGTTTGAGTTAATTTTGCTAAAACATCTTAAAATGTCCTCCAAAATTTAACTATTCTGGAGTTCTTATTGCCATTTCAATAAAAATATTTTTCTATTTCACGTCTATAATAAAGCTGTTAAAGCACCCAAAACAGTACGTTAATAGCTCATTTGAGTGCTTTAATAGCTCAACTTTTTCAAAGTTGGTAGCATTGAAAAAAAATTGAAAAAACAGAAAATTGACAAATACTTCACTCTAAAAATTTGAATTTTCCACGACCTCCTCGATTCGACGCCGACGTTTGACGTCTTTATGCGGCCTGTTCATTTGCCAGTTTTCGGCGTTCTCCGCTTGGCGCCACGTCCCGGGGGAATGGACGCGTTCAACCGTTCGATTTTATCCGACGCGTTCACAGATCCAAATGTACACTTAACAAAATGCTTGGAATGTTTATAATCTGTGATAATATTTTAAAATAAAATCCGGACTCTTTTGAAGGTTATTGTTAAATATTTGACTTTTCTAAACTTTATTCAGTAATTATTCGATATAGCGCTATGGGTTTTCGTTCGAAAAACGTCATAAAAACAGTTAAAAATTATAAAATATTCTTATCAGATGACACAAACACCATTTTTAAACCATTTTCACGTAAATACAGCCAACTTTTTTACTAACTGTAACCTAACATCATAACATTCTAACCTCAAAATAGCCATTTTAACATTGTTTTTCTTATTAATTACCGGCGACCAGCGCGATGTTTTTTCGGATTATTGTTCTCTAAGTTATTCTCTACTACTCAATATAATTGGTTTACCTGGGTTCAGAAGGGTCCGTATATCGAATAATTAATCTTTATTCTACTTTATAACGAATTTAGTGCGTTTGCTTTTGTTTGATAAGTTTTTGATTTAAAAATAGTAATTTTACTGAAAAAAATGCCAATTCACAACAAGAAGTGCTATGTGTTACTTACAGAAATTACAAAAATGCAACGAGTTTCTTCGCATTTTCTTCCAGTATTAGCTTACGAAATAGGTGGATTGAAAAATTTGCATCTTCCTTCTGGTAGGATTAAAACATATACTTTAGTAAAATGTTCATTTATTTTACTTTATACATTTTCTAAATTACATCGTACGTTTTCTAAATTAGTGCATTGTACAGTAGAAAGGGACAGTTCGGACAGTATAGTTAACGTAGAATTTTAATTTATTTCAGATACGAAAATACCCGAAAGTACTGTTATCTGTAAATTACACTTTAAAAGCAGTTGCTATAAAGACGGATCTTCTGGTTGAAAGTTATTAAAATGTAATGTGGTGCCCTACAGTACATACAGTAATTTCTAAAATATATTTAAAAAAATTCTTTTATCATAACACATTTTAGACATGTTTTTCAAACACTCCTCATGATGTACAGTATGTATTGACCAATTCCTTGAGCAATTGCTCCTCAAATCGCTCTTAGGATTAATCAATCAACAAGATTGTGGAGATTTGAAATGCCCTAGTAAAAATTTCATATTAATAAACCAAATAACATAACTGGTTTTAAATAGATTTGAATATTTACCTCAAGAATGCAATCATTGCAGTATTTTAGCTCATCTTGACTTCAGAATTCTTTATCTTAGAATTCTTCTTTATCTATTCTCAAGATTTACAACAAGGACCTTTGAAGAATAATTTTAAATATACTTCTAAAATCAATGTTAACTAACCTTGCCAAAAAAGCACCAACAACATATCTGGAACGCGATTGTACATTAAACTTCTTTCTAAAAAAGTATTCAAACATTGACAAATAAATACTTTTCATAAAAAATGCTTTTTCTTAGAATCACCACTGCCGATGGCATAAATTGTAATTTATTTGAAGTATGTTAACTGTCAAAAGTGTAAAAATTTAAGCTAATTTTCGAACCATTTCAAATTACCGGCGCGGTTCTGATCTCCAATCCCCCGGTAGCTAGCGCCATGCGGAGAACATGTGCATAATGATATTTTTAAAATTTGAACTGGCCGTATTAAGACGTCAAACGTCGAATCGAGGAGGTCGTGGAATTTTCAAATGTCACATCAGTGTTGTCAACTTGTTTGCAACTACAACAAAATTCCCTAAATCTTGAAATTACGAATTTTTTTATTTAAAAAGGAAATAAAATGCGCAAAATAGAAAAAATAGCATAAAAAACTCGTTTCGTAAGTCATTATTGCACTCGTCCTTTAGAAAACTCTAGCCTTATGAAACTCGTTCTTTAATATGCTATTAAAATTGAAGGGATATCTAAAATTGTTGTACCATGTGCTTTAAACTCACTTTTCAATTTCTAAATTTTATCTTAAAATCCCTTTTTGTCATTATTCGGCTACACAATGTTTTATATTTGAATGTTATTGTATCTATAGTAGTACTTAATGAAACCTTAACGTTATATGTGTATAGGTAGGTTTTTTGCATTATTTGTATTATACAGCGTGTCCGGTAATAGAACGCATTAATTTTAAGGGGTGATAGAAGACACCAAAAGGAACAAAAAAAGTCTTATACAACTTTGTTCTAGAACGTACCACTTTTTCAGAAAAAAATAAGAAAGTTGGAAACTTTAACATCATTTTGCCGCTTTAATAGTAGTATTTTAAGTATGGGGCTTTGTCGGCAGATGCATCTCATCTATCACAACAACAAATCTTAATAACGTTTTATCCTATCGTATGTCGTTTCCGCGTAAAATTGAATTCTTTTTACAATTACAAATTCATTTTACTCAATTAAGAAACGTGACAACCCTGTAAAGTTTGTAATATTTGCTCCATATTCATACAAAATGCTGATATGCAGGTTTCTTGACATTGAAATAAAAAGCACGTTTTGAAGAATATTTGGGTCAATGCCTGACCGCAACAGTGTAAATAATACTCTTTTATTATTATGAGGTGAGATCATACTGTCATAGTGTTGGTAGTTTGTTGAACTTTGAAATAATAATTTGTCGATAAAGCGCTTTGTTCTTCTAATTATAACAGTTTTTAATGATTTTATAAGAGAATATGTATCTGTTAAAGAGAAGATTTATCTAATTTAAATTAGATAATTAGGTTAAGGGATTTTGCTGACGCCTTGTTCTGGCTACATTAAAAAAATCTTTAATTTTATGGTAATTAGGTGCCTTAATCAAATTTCTTTACATAAGATAGTATTTTTTATTAAAAAAACAAATACGTAAAGAGATTTTGAAAATATTCCGGAAATTAATAAATACAAAATGTAGATCAATGATTGTCTTATTTTTACGGTTGGTTTGTTATAAATCAGCGTGATTTTAAAGTACAACGTACGAATTTTGTTTACAGTGCCGATTACAATTTTCGTAGAATGTCACCCTACTAATCTGCTTGGGATGTTTATTATTTTTAAACAACGGCTTTCATCATCAGTTTGTTTGTTTGATTTTCTAAAACAAGGTCAAGACCCAGCTGCGATTATACTTAAGCAAGGTTGCCAGATATGGCAACGGTTTTTTCTAAATTACTCGAAAGCCTATTAACATAAAAAAAAAATTATGAAGACTTTTTTGTTCCTTTTGATGTCTTCTATCACCACTTAAAATTAATGCGTTCTATCTCATGACACCCTGTATACCTACAAATATACTACATATATACTATTGTTGTCGCGTGCTGTGTTCTTGTGTTGCATTTTAATGCATTTTGTTTGATATTGTTTCGCGCTAAAATAATTGAATAGACTGTTTTATTTTTGGGCCCTTTCGCCGAACAGCGCTAGTGTTGTGTTAATGTCAAGTTTCTTGAATTCTGTAAAGAAAACATCATACACTACAACCTACATCCCGCAATTACAACTGACCGTATTGTTACCGCTGATTGTATCACTTCTGGCTCCAGCCAAAAAGAAAAATAGTGAAAAGAAGATCCTCAACAACCCACAGATCTGCAGGTAGGCCATGGCGTATCTCAAGAATAATCAATTTTGAGATATTGGGGATTTTATATGTTGGTCAGCATATTTTAAAAAATAGAAAAAATCTTTGTGTCGTCGTTTAATATTTTTCATTGGACCTTAAAGATATTTGAAGTTCATGAATTTAAAAAAATAATTTTTTAAACTAATGAAAACAATGAGGACGTATCTTTGACATTCGTGGATTTCGCTTAGTATAATTGAGTTACGACTGTATGTATATATAGCTTACGTTTTTCTTTTGTTTTGGAGATGCGTCTAATTTTATTAATGCTTTATATGCTTTTATCAAAATCTAAAATATGAAAAAAAAAGAGATACGCCCTTTGGGCTTAGGACATCAGAATTGTTTACAGTACACTCGATAAACCCAACAAACTGTGTTTAGCTAATAACTAACCAAGTTAATCTTGGTTGTTTTCCACAACAATAAACATATAATGGTTAATTACTTATTTATTATATTTAATTATTTACATTTAGTTGTTATCTTGTAAACTTTAAACGCTTCGCAACGCCGGTAGTGCAACATTATTAATCGAATTTAATGTTTAATTATGTTTTCTAAATCAATAACTATAAAATATAGACAATGCTACGTCTTAAAATAGGTTATAAATACGATAGGTATTATATTTGCCATACCAACTTCGTTTTATTAATTATACTTTTACCAGTTGCGTATATTTCATTTTAAGAATTCTATTTTTAAACCAATCTGTCCCTTTTTGACTTTAATAAATTCGTTTCCGTAAGTCGAATATAATTTTAACGTACATTTTACATCCACGGGTAATTCAATACGATAATAGCACAATTAACCAAAAGGTTCGCATTTTCCATTATTATAATTTTTAGTGCTATGCATGCCTTTTCCTTAAATTCTTTTTTATACGGTATTCAATTACCGAGTTGGTTAAAAGCTATTGTTATGTTTCCCATGAGATGTAAAATTAGACATTTATAGATGTGCATTTACGGTTTCAAATTGTAAACCTTAGTTAGAATTAATTTCGTTTAATTCTCTGGGGTTCTTCATAATTATCAAAATTTTATATATTATTTATATGCACAATAAATAATAATAATAAAGTAACAAGAAACAAAGTAATCAAAGAACTTGAATAAACAAACACAAGCATAATTTTAAATTATGCACAGTCGATACACAAAGTTGAATTACATTTAATTTATTTAAAAATATAAATACTGTATAAGAATCAAGATATAAATATTTCAGATTACAGACTATTTTATAAACTTAAATCTAAAAATTGGTTTTGACAAATATATTGTAGTGGATTTATAGTTGCAAAGTTATAGAGGCTGATTAAACATTAAAGGCTACATTATTCATATTATAGCAATGCTTTACTCTTTTACTCATTTTAGTTTTCTATATTTTTATCGTTAAAAGATAGTAATTCTGTTAAATATGTCTTTGATTGTAATACATAATTTCTGTGTAATGTAATGTAAATGTAATGTAATGTAATGTAATGTAATGTAATGTAATGTAATGTAATGTAATGTAATGTAATGTAATGTAATGTAATGTAATGTAATGTAATGTAATGTAATGTAATGTAATGTAATGTAATGTAATGTAATGTAATGTAATGTAATGTAATGTAATGTAATGTAATGTAATGTAATGTAATGTAATGTAATGTAATGTAATGTAATGTAATGTAATGTAATGTAATGCAATGCCAACGCAAACGCAAACGCAAACGCAAACGCAAACGCAAACGCAAACGCAAACGCAAACGCAAACGCAAACGCAAACGCAAACGCAAACGCAAACGTAAACGTAAATGTAATGCAATGCAATGTAAATGCAATGCAATGTAATGTAATGACTATAATAATTACGTCATTTCGTATGCGAAGCTTTTTCGAATTACGATAAGTTCTAGAATACGGAGCTTGACGAATAATAGAAGAGCAGTATAGGTTGATGGAAAGTAGCGCAACTCAGCATGTAGCAGAAAAAAGCGCACTGGGCCTTTCTTTCTCCGAAAGAAATCAAATATCTAACATCTAACCACATTACAGACCGAGAGCTGCTGATTATAAAATAAAACAACATATCTAGAAGTTGGATATAATTCCTGACATCACATAAGTAGTTTAATGATAATCTTTGTACTAAGTTTGTGTTTCCTACTAAAGTTTACATAGTAATTGTTGTTTCATCACAAGCTCCCCGAAAAGCATATAATTAAATGAAACACTCTAAAGAATTCTTTTTAAAAAAATTTATTTCAAAATGAATTATAAAGGGTCTTGTTTAGTTTGATGTTTTTATGATACGAATCGACGATAATTGACTATTATGTAATAATTATTAATTGACTTGTTGATTAGTTGTTTACAATAGGAAAAATAAAGTTAACTCTTATTATCATCATTAGAACAAGAGTCTGTTCTTGTTTGGTTCTATAAAATTCTTATGTTTACAATTTTATTAAATGTATGCAAATAATTAAATAACAGATTACATGGAAGTGTGTAGTACCCAGCCAGCACACTGACGTCATAATGTCGCCGTTTTTTCGGCAGTAACGTCGTCCAATTGTCGTAAAACTGACATCATTATGTCACACCCCCAAGACGTCAATATAAGACGTCATTAAAACGTCCTATGCTAGGACTAAAACAGGAATTATAAATAAATAGTTGAATAATGGAAATAACATTTATGACAGTCAAAACATCTCTATATTGTGACCACCTGCTTAATATGACCATTATTTCTTGGCCCTGCTAAAATAATATCTTTTTAATGAAACTTGTAATGAAACTCACTAAAGCTCTTAGGAGGCAAGAGGGTATTAATGCTATCAAATAAAACACACAATCATCAATCCAAACAAAATTTATTACCACTAAAGCTCTAACCCTCCAACATGTCTCAATCTCTAAACTTAAAAAAAGCATACGGTTACCAGCGTTATCCACAGCAAGCGGGGTGCAATACAGCGTGCCGTATCAAGCAAACGTGCGGTTTGCGTAGGGTAAAATAACGGACAACAGGAGAGGCTCCTAATATAGGGTAACGGGTTGAAATTAGGATGGGACTCCCAGGCACACGCACAGTGAGGTCCCGGACAAGGTGCAGTAAAGCGGGTGGAAACAGGATGAGACCCCCAGGCACACGGACAGTGAGGTCTCGGTAAAGCGGGTGGAAACAGGATGAGACCCCCAGGCACACGCACAGTGAGGTCTCGGATAAGGTACGGTAAAGAGGGTGGGAGCAGGATGAGACCCCCAGGCACACGCACAGTGAGGTCTCGGATGAGGTACGGTAAAGAGGGAGGAAACACGATGAGACCCCCAGACACACTCACAGTGAGGTCTCGGAAAAGGGGTAAGGAATACAACGGGCGGAAAGGGGATCGGTTTATCGGTCAGAGATCTTACTCTTATATTACCCCAGGAACGGTCTGGTCGGTCGGCTCTGGCTGGCTGGCTGGGCAGGCTGGCTGGCTGGTCCTGCTGGGAGTCCTAGACGCGGACTCAATAAATCGACTAGCATCTAGCCTCCGAGTTATCACTAATCTAATCCTGAACTTAACGCATGCGTTTTGTGCAGCGTCTTTTCAATTCGATAGGATATGTGCAAATTAATATTAAATATATTATTAATTACAGTTCTGATTAGAAGTAGATAAATACATAATTAACTTTTTTTAGTTAATGATTGCATATAGATTGTATAAGTTAAAAAACACAAACGACCAAATCCAAATTAACGTTTTTTCAAGGAAAGTCATAGTCATTACCTTTTGGTTTTAGTAAAAGAAACTTTAGTAAACTTTAAATATTTATTTATTATAATGAAATAATAATGAATAAAAAATAAGTTTTATCACTTCATGTTTTTATAGTGGGGAAAATCGCCTTCCCTAATTATATTGTTTTTATTAAGTGCTGATTGCAGGGCGATGTAACTCCTATAATAAAATCTGTATAGATAAAATAAAAAATAATTTTTATCACTGCACGTTTTTGCAGTGGGAATATCGTTTCCCTAATAAAAAAACCAGCGCAGTTTGTTGGTAAGTATTTTACGATATCGATTACGATAAAATGATGCCTAATAATAGTGAAGGGGATTTTCCCACTGTAAAAACTTGCAGTGATAAAAATATTTTTTTATTGATTATTTCATTCTAATAAATTTTTAAAGTTTACTGAAGTTTTTTTTATTGAAACAAAAAGGTAATGACCATAGTCATTACCTTTTCAAGGTTTTCATGGTTTTCAAGGTAAAGTTGTAACTTTACTTTGAAAACCCGTTAATTTTAATTTATAAAATCTATATACAATCATTAATTTAAAAAAAGGTAAGTATGTACCTACTCCTAAACAGAAGTATATAATTATTAATATATGTATTTATTTACACATGTTTTATCGGATTGAAGAGTCACAACACGCTTTTTATTAAAACCAAAAGATAATTTTCTTTCTTTCTTTGAAAAAACGTTAATTTGTATTTGGTCGTTTGTGTTTTTTAACTTATACAATCTATATGCAATCATTAACTAAAAAAAGTTAATTATGTATTTATCTACTTTTAATCAGAACTGTAATTAATAATATATTTAATATTAATTTGCACATATCCTATCGAATTGAAAAGACGCTGCACAAAACGCATGCGTTAAGTTCAGGATTAGATTAGTGATAACTCGGGGGCTAGACGCTAGTAATAAATCGTCGCTCTGCGCCTGTTTATATAGGCGCTCTCGGAACGTGGGGGAAATGGCAGGAGTGGAATGGAGCGGCGCACGCCAAATATCGGTTAGGGAAGGGACGCGTGCACTCGCTCGAGTCGGTCTTTTATCCGAACGGAATAAGATTGCACGGGAAGATACGGATTTTAATTTATACCCATAATTACCCAAAATAAACAACCAAAATTAAGTAACTTCGTTACAGTTTTAAAAATGACCAGGTAATCATAAGAAAAACGAACACTGATGCCGGGTTGCAGAAACGCTCGTCAAATCTCTTATTAGTTAACGGTTTGTTAAAATTGACGGACCGTCAGATAAAAATTGGGTTGCACAAAGCTATTTAATCTCTTGTGAAACTCTCATCATGTAATTGACTGTTAACTAATTGTATACGTGGCAACATTGCAAAAAGTGGTGTGTTATTTGTCAAATTTGCATAACCTAACATTTAGCAGTGTATTTAACAAGCAGGTAAGTGTATTTGTATTGATTAATATGATAAAACTTCTAAATAATTTTAATATTTTAGCTTCAAAATGGACAAAAGGAATTATTCCAAGGTGGAAAAAAACCTGCTACATCAATTATGGCCAAGTAAATCAATTTTCATAAGTACGATTACATACCAATAAAATGATCTTGTAAAAGTGAGGTAAAAGGAGCCTTTTAAAAGTTTTTATTACTCCTTAACTACATAAAAAACATTTTTTAAAAATTATTTTAGTTCAGGCTTATAAGTTGAATATATGTGATGTGCGTCTCTGAATGCGCATTAAGTCAATGTATTCATTCATATCAATTTAATTTCTATCATTCTATAATCCCATTGTTTTTATTACAGATATTATGCAGTACACCACAGTCAACAATAACTGCTGAAATTGATTCCAATTTTAATCGTAGGCCTAAGGAAACCTTTTAAACACCCAAAAAACTGTTCAATTGTGTTACGAGTGAGAATGTGTGTCTTCCTCAGCTTTACCTATAGAATATACAAAAGGTGTTTATAAATAGGCCTTGCCAGGATATCTATCCACCACCGTCAAGCAAGAAGCCGTTCCTGTAAACCTCAACATGCATTAAGCCGGAACGGGTGAACCATTAAAGATGGTACTATCATCTACCGATACAATCAAATGAAGCAGTTGGAGATTTGTATCGCAAAGGGATGCAAAGTGGTGCAATTTGTTCAGTGACCCGTTTAATTATTTTACAGTGTAATGTAATGTAATGTAATGTAATGTAATGTAATGTAATGTAATGTAATGTAATGTAATGTAATGTAATGTAATGTAATGTAATGTAATGTAATGTAATGTAATGTAATGTAATGTAATGTAATGTAATGTAATGTAATGTAATGTAATGTAATGTAATGCAATGCCAACGCAAACGCAAACGCAAACGCAAACGCAAACGCAAACGCAAACGCAAACGCAAACGCAAACGCAAACGCAAACGCAAACGCAAACGCAAACGTAAACGTAAATGTAATGCAATGCAATGTAAATGCAATGCAATGTAATGTAATGACTATAATAATTACGTCATTTCGTATGCGAAGCTTTTTCGAATTACGATAAGTTCTAGAATACGGAGCTTGACGAATAATAGAAGAGCAGTATAGGTTGATGGAAAGTAGCGCAACTCAGCATGTAGCAGAAAAAAGCGCACTGGGCCTTTCTTTCTCCGAAAGAAATCAAATATCTAACATCTAACCACATTACAGACCGAGAGCTGCTGATTATAAAATAAAACAACATATCTAGAAGTTGGATATAATTCCTGACATCACATAAGTAGTTTAATGATAATCTTTGTACTAAGTTTGTGTTTCCTACTAAAGTTTACATAGTAATTGTTGTTTCATCACAAGCTCCCCGAAAAGCATATAATTAAATGAAACACTCTAAAGAATTCTTTTTAAAAAAATTTATTTCAAAATGAATTATAAAGGGTCTTGTTTAGTTTGATGTTTTTATGATACGAATCGACGATAATTGACTATTATGTAATAATTATTAATTGACTTGTTGATTAGTTGTTTACAATAGGAAAAATAAAGTTAACTCTTATTATCATCATTAGAACAAGAGTCTGTTCTTGTTTGGTTCTATAAAATTCTTATGTTTACAATTTTATTAAATGTATGCAAATAATTAAATAACAGATTACATGGAAGTGTGTAGTACCCAGCCAGCACACTGACGTCATAATGTCGCCGTTTTTTCGGCAGTAACGTCGTCCAATTGTCGTAAAACTGACATCATTATGTCACACCCCCAAGACGTCAATATAAGACGTCATTAAAACGTCCTATGCTAGGACTAAAACAGGAATTATAAATAAATAGTTGAATAATGGAAATAACATTTATGACAGTCAAAACATCTCTATATTGTGACCACCTGCTTAATATGACCATTATTTCTTGGCCCTGCTAAAATAATATCTTTTTAATGAAACTTGTAATGAAACTCACTAAAGCTCTTAGGAGGCAAGAGGGTATTAATGCTATCAAATAAAACACACAATCATCAATCCAAACAAAATTTATTACCACTAAAGCTCTAACCCTCCAACATGTCTCAATCTCTAAACTTAAAAAAAGCATACGGTTACCAGCGTTATCCACAGCAAGCGGGGTGCAATACAGCGTGCCGTATCAAGCAAACGTGCGGTTTGCGTAGGGTAAAATAACGGACAACAGGAGAGGCTCCTAATATAGGGTAACGGGTTGAAATTAGGATGGGACTCCCAGGCACACGCACAGTGAGGTCCCGGACAAGGTGCAGTAAAGCGGGTGGAAACAGGATGAGACCCCCAGGCACACGGACAGTGAGGTCTCGGTAAAGCGGGTGGAAACAGGATGAGACCCCCAGGCACACGCACAGTGAGGTCTCGGATAAGGTACGGTAAAGAGGGTGGGAGCAGGATGAGACCCCCAGGCACACGCACAGTGAGGTCTCGGATGAGGTACGGTAAAGAGGGAGGAAACACGATGAGACCCCCAGACACACTCACAGTGAGGTCTCGGAAAAGGGGTAAGGAATACAACGGGCGGAAAGGGGATCGGTTTATCGGTCAGAGATCTTACTCTTATATTACCCCAGGAACGGTCTGGTCGGTCGGCTCTGGCTGGCTGGCTGGGCAGGCTGGCTGGCTGGTCCTGCTGGGAGTCCTAGACGCGGACTCAATAAATCGACTAGCATCTAGCCTCCGAGTTATCACTAATCTAATCCTGAACTTAACGCATGCGTTTTGTGCAGCGTCTTTTCAATTCGATAGGATATGTGCAAATTAATATTAAATATATTATTAATTACAGTTCTGATTAGAAGTAGATAAATACATAATTAACTTTTTTTAGTTAATGATTGCATATAGATTGTATAAGTTAAAAAACACAAACGACCAAATCCAAATTAACGTTTTTTCAAGGAAAGTCATAGTCATTACCTTTTGGTTTTAGTAAAAGAAACTTTAGTAAACTTTAAATATTTATTTATTATAATGAAATAATAATGAATAAAAAATAAGTTTTATCACTTCATGTTTTTATAGTGGGGAAAATCGCCTTCCCTAATTATATTGTTTTTATTAAGTGCTGATTGCAGGGCGATGTAACTCCTATAATAAAATCTGTATAGATAAAATAAAAAATAATTTTTATCACTGCACGTTTTTGCAGTGGGAATATCGTTTCCCTAATAAAAAAACCAGCGCAGTTTGTTGGTAAGTATTTTACGATATCGATTACGATAAAATGATGCCTAATAATAGTGAAGGGGATTTTCCCACTGTAAAAACTTGCAGTGATAAAAATATTTTTTTATTGATTATTTCATTCTAATAAATTTTTAAAGTTTACTGAAGTTTTTTTTATTGAAACAAAAAGGTAATGACCATAGTCATTACCTTTTCAAGGTTTTCATGGTTTTCAAGGTAAAGTTGTAACTTTACTTTGAAAACCCGTTAATTTTAATTTATAAAATCTATATACAATCATTAATTTAAAAAAAGGTAAGTATGTACCTACTCCTAAACAGAAGTATATAATTATTAATATATGTATTTATTTACACATGTTTTATCGGATTGAAGAGTCACAACACGCTTTTTATTAAAACCAAAAGATAATTTTCTTTCTTTCTTTGAAAAAACGTTAATTTGTATTTGGTCGTTTGTGTTTTTTAACTTATACAATCTATATGCAATCATTAACTAAAAAAAGTTAATTATGTATTTATCTACTTTTAATCAGAACTGTAATTAATAATATATTTAATATTAATTTGCACATATCCTATCGAATTGAAAAGACGCTGCACAAAACGCATGCGTTAAGTTCAGGATTAGATTAGTGATAACTCGGGGGCTAGACGCTAGTAATAAATCGTCGCTCTGCGCCTGTTTATATAGGCGCTCTCGGAACGTGGGGGAAATGGCAGGAGTGGAATGGAGCGGCGCACGCCAAATATCGGTTAGGGAAGGGACGCGTGCACTCGCTCGAGTCGGTCTTTTATCCGAACGGAATAAGATTGCACGGGAAGATACGGATTTTAATTTATACCCATAATTACCCAAAATAAACAACCAAAATTAAGTAACTTCGTTACAGTTTTAAAAATGACCAGGTAATCATAAGAAAAACGAACACTGATGCCGGGTTGCAGAAACGCTCGTCAAATCTCTTATTAGTTAACGGTTTGTTAAAATTGACGGACCGTCAGATAAAAATTGGGTTGCACAAAGCTATTTAATCTCTTGTGAAACTCTCATCATGTAATTGACTGTTAACTAATTGTATACGTGGCAACATTGCAAAAAGTGGTGTGTTATTTGTCAAATTTGCATAACCTAACATTTAGCAGTGTATTTAACAAGCAGGTAAGTGTATTTGTATTGATTAATATGATAAAACTTCTAAATAATTTTAATATTTTAGCTTCAAAATGGACAAAAGGAATTATTCCAAGGTGGAAAAAAACCTGCTACATCAATTATGGCCAAGTAAATCAATTTTCATAAGTACGATTACATACCAATAAAATGATCTTGTAAAAGTGAGGTAAAAGGAGCCTTTTAAAAGTTTTTATTACTCCTTAACTACATAAAAAACATTTTTTAAAAATTATTTTAGTTCAGGCTTATAAGTTGAATATATGTGATGTGCGTCTCTGAATGCGCATTAAGTCAATGTATTCATTCATATCAATTTAATTTCTATCATTCTATAATCCCATTGTTTTTATTACAGATATTATGCAGTACACCACAGTCAACAATAACTGCTGAAATTGATTCCAATTTTAATCGTAGGCCTAAGGAAACCTTTTAAACACCCAAAAAACTGTTCAATTGTGTTACGAGTGAGAATGTGTGTCTTCCTCAGCTTTACCTATAGAATATACAAAAGGTGTTTATAAATAGGCCTTGCCAGGATATCTATCCACCACCGTCAAGCAAGAAGCCGTTCCTGTAAACCTCAACATGCATTAAGCCGGAACGGGTGAACCATTAAAGATGGTACTATCATCTACCGATACAATCAAATGAAGCAGTTGGAGATTTGTATCGCAAAGGGATGCAAAGTGGTGCAATTTGTTCAGTGACCCGTTTAATTATTTTACAGTGTTGATTTGTGCATGTGTATGTGATCACCAATAAGTTATTGAAAAGTGCCTCTGGCATAAAACCGCAAGCAAACTAGAATTTGGTTTAAAGGTGATATCGATTTATTTCTTTAAGTAACTGGCTGTAATGTAGAACCTATAATTTGCAATAAATCCAGTACTGTATTTTTAATCAATCAAAATCGCTCCTTGAATTCAACTGCATCTAAACTTTAAAACGGATTGTTTCGTCTCGAAGATGCAGTTCATACCATCACTTCACCTTCCAAATCGGAGGGATGTAATAAATCTGAATCAATTTTTCTTTTTCTGTTTAACTAAAATTTTGTAATGACTGAAATTAATCTGTATTATTATTATTAGGTACTTATCAAGATTTAATTAAAACAATGCTAAGAAAGTTTTATTAATATTTTACAAAAATATTCATATTTAACAAAATGTATGTATTTTGAATATTAATAATTTATTTGATAATCAATTCCAAATATTTTTAACACTATATAATAATTTTTTGTATTAACTGATTATTTAAAAATTTAAAAAATAAAGCAAATTTGGAGGTTAATCGGACTTTAATTGGCCATTTGTCTATGATTAAAATAATCATTCGTTAACGGACCGTTAACAAGCCATTAACTGTCAACTAAGGTTTGTGCAACCCAAATATGTGTTGACGGTCCGTTAACGGTTTGTTATCCTTGACAGTCGTCAAAAACTTGACGGGCCGTCAACAAACCGTTAACGGTTCGTTATAGTTCTAACGGCTTGTTAACGGATCGTTAACGGATGATTAACTTTGACAAGTGTTTGTGCAACCGGGCATGAAAGTAGTCAATGTGATAGTAGGGAAGTTAACGAACTGTTATTAATTGAGCCAAACATTTTTGACGGCGGTACTGTAGAAAATATTATAATCAACCCAGCTTTAGATAATAGTGATAAGGTTAGAATAGAAACAGTAGTAAGTAACAATTATTTAAGTTCAACCGAACCTGCTGCACCTGTAGACTACGAAGCCAAAATAATGGTAAAACAAGACCACACACCTTTTAGTTTCAGTCCCTGACGATTATCGTTCTATGAAAAGGATAAATTACGCGAAATTCTGGATGATTTGTCATCAGAATCAAAACATCATTAAAGAAAGTAATTCGCCGTACGCATCACCGATAGTATTAGTGAAGAAAAAGACGCGAAATCTACGTTTATGTATCGATTTTAGGGAATTAAATAAATTAGCTATACGCGATCGATATCCATTACCACTGATCGATGATCAAATAGACAAGCTGCGCGACAAACGTTACTTTACGAAATTGGACCTGCAAAGCGCATTTCATCATATTAGGTTTTCAGAAGATTCAACAAAATTTACTTCCTTTGTTACACCATTAGGACAATTTGAGTATTTAAGACTTCCGTTTGGATTTTGTAATAGTCCATCTATATTTATGAGGTATAAAATTTAGTATTTAAACCACTTTTAGATCAAAATAAAATAATAATTTTCATAGATGACATTTTGATAGCAACCGCCAGGGTAGATGAAAACATTTTTATATTAGACGAAACTTTACAGCTGCTTCATAACAATAAACTGAAATTTACAGTTACAGTTTACAGTTTAGACAAATGCTGTTTTGTGATGACTACAATAAATTATTTGGGGTACATGATAACGGGTGAAGGAGTCCGTCCTTCCGAGGAACATATTGATTCAGTGTTTAGGTATCCGGTTCCTAGAAACCAAAATGATGTTTATAGCTTTTTGGGGTTAATTAGTTATTTCCGACGATTTATACAGAATCTTTCTAAGATTGCAAAGCCACTATACGATTTATTGCGGAAAGGTACTGAATTTAAATTTCAAGGACCAGAGCTTGAGGTTTTTGAACGGTTGAAAAATTTGTTAGTTTCATGTCCAATTTTGTCTATTTATTCGCCACAAGCTGAAACAGAGTTGCACTGCGATGCAAGTTCATTGGGGTTTGGTGCGATATTATTACAAAAGCAGTTTGATAGAAAGTTTCATCCGGTTTCATTCTTTAGCAAACGAACGTCTCCAGCAGAAGGCAAATATCATAGTTTTGAATTAGAGTGTTTGGCAATCATCTATGCTCTTAAACGGTTTCACATCTATTTACAAGGGATTCATTTTAAAATTGTTACCGACTGTGATTAGTCTGAAATTAACCCTGGCGAAAAAAGATTTAAATCCGAGAACAGCTCGCTGGGCGTTATGGCTACAAAATTACGATTATTCATTAGTGCATAGGAATTCAGACAGAATGAAACATGTAGATGCGTTGAGTCGCCATCACATTTTAATTCTTGAAGATAATACATTCGAATAAACTTTATCCCTTAAACAATTACAGGAGCCCGAAATAGTAAAAATTCGAGAGCTATTAGAGACACAGAAGCATTCAAAATTTGAACTTCGAAATGGTTTGGTACATATATTATCAAGTTAAAAATCGATTATTGTTTTATATACCTTAAGCAATAGAAAGCCATATTATACGTATGATTTATTAAAACTTTTTAAATCATACTTAAGTAACAAGAATTTGTCATTGTTTTACGTGGGGTTCCTATATAAACATACCCTCACGTTCCTTCCAAGAGGAAGTGATTGAGATACTCCCAATCAGCGCGCAATTGCGAACAATTGCTCCCAGTAACTTACTGGTATGAGCGAGGTTGCCATCCACCCTCTACTAGCTATCCAGGCTAGTACCGGAGCGATTGACTTAACACGTGCTCACCCGCCGGCACCCTCCCGTCCTCTTTCATACGGGGCTAAGTACCTCGTCCAGCAATAGGACTATTCCCCCAACTTAACTCAGTTGAATAAGGAGAGCCCTCCAGTCCTCTTTCATACCTTCATAAGCTCCTCCCCGAGACAGAGGTTGGGGCCACTGCCCGATCGCATCCAACCTCAAATGTGGCGGGACTTAATTTTTTAATGGTTTTGCCACCCCGATCTACCAATATATAGGCTTGGTGGGCCCTAGGATAGAGCTTCGTTTAAGTCTACACGTTATAGACTCCCAGTGTGTACCCCTTAAGGTGAAGAAATTACCCGAATTTGGTGAAGTTGTCTTGATTGTGAGAGGCTACGTATTCGCTTCAACTCTCCTTAAGTGTAATGGCTTTCAGAGCTTCTCCCAATCACTGTACCCGGCTGCAGTCCGGATCATAGGGTGGTCGGGATAGCTCCTAAGCACATTTACCTGGCGGCATGTAGTTTCCCATATGCCAAAAAGCGGGATAAACCTCACTTCGCTTCTCCGCACTTAAGAATCAGTCAAACAGCGGGTTCCTTTGGTGACCATAAATGACCTCGGTCAAACAGCTGGTTTCGGCGGTGACCATAAATGACCTTATCCAAGGCGAGATTCGAATCCGCTCACACCGGTCTCATATACCAGGGCTCCCCCTGATCGGTATGAGTAACCGTCGAGAATTCTCACGAATTTCTCTACCACACACTTGACCTGACAGCTTCATCCACTGTCCAGTTTCCAAGGAAACAAGGATAGGGTAGAAGATAGCCAGTTTTATGGGTGAACGTCGTGTGATCTCCCGAACACCCAATACTTAAGTGACAGAACACAATTTGTAGTATTTGATGGTAGTCGATCTGACCAGTATGAGATTTTTTCTGGAGTTCCTCAGGATGATAATCTTGGCCCTCCGTTGTTCCTTATGAGTAGGTATTGCGACACCTGAGCGTTGCCCCACTCTTCCTACTTTTGGCCACGCCTGCTGCGCTCTGATTGGCTATCCCTACTCTTGTAGCTCCTCCCCTTGCTTCTGATTGGTCGACGCCATCTTGGATGACACGCCTGCTGTTCTCTGATTGGACGAGCGCCATTTTGGATGACACGCCTGCTGTTCTCTGATTGGACGAGCGCCATTTTGGAACTTTGGGCGCCATTTTGACCACGCCCGTCCGCCATTACGGGAATCTGTATTATCGGCAATCTGTGTGCTACCAATAGAGGGCGTCATGCTACAATTAGTGTGTATTGCTAAGAGAGGGCGTCATGAAGAAATCTGTATTATCGACGACGACGACGACGACCTATGTACTACCAATAGAGGTCGCATTAAAGAAATCTGTATTACCTGTATATGCTGATGCTATTAGAGGTCGCATTAAAGAGCCTTCTCTCTCTCTCCTTATCACCTATTAGAGGACGCATTAAAGAGCCTTCTCATGAAGAAATCTGTATTACCGATTACGGACGTTCTGCTAATTGTTAATATAGAGGGAGCGAAGGTTTATCATTTTATATTAATAAATTTACCTATTTCTTAAAATAATTATCGTCATTAATACTTTAATTACATATAATAATTTCAGATAATTAATTCAGCATTAAAAATCTAAATTCAGCTTTTAACGCAAATCACGGACCTACGTGATATAAACGAACCGCCAGTTTTCTATCTATCTCTACCATTATATAAACTGTATACCTTTTAAAATTTCTAATATAATATTTACGTCGAGAGATTGTTTGATTATATAGTTGATAGATTAATTAGCTACATTTTCTCTTTTACAACCGATCAATGAAACGAAATAGTTCTAAAAGATGAAGCCATGAAGGGATCTGTATTGCCGACAAAATATGAACTGCCAACAGTAGGCGTCATGAAGGAATCTGTATTAACCGCATGTAGAGGACGCAAAGAAGAAATCTGTGTTATCGATGCTAATAGAGGTCATGATTGTAAAAAAAAATCTATATTATCACCTAACAATTTACGGATATTTGCTAATAGATGTCGAGTTAGTATGAATACTGCTACATTAGATCATAACACAACTATGTACCCTACGAATATATAAAAGTTCATTTACGCAAATTAATTAAATTCCTATTTTATGATACTGTATAATTTATGAAACACGTTCTGGTTGATTCGGTCATCTTTTATCCCGACTACTACTCGGCGCTCATCTTGAAACCCCTACCCCTAGCGTTTAATGTCTTGTGTACCTTTGTTATCTCTCTCTCTCTTTATCGCTACTATTACCTACAAGTTCTGCTGCTACCTTTCTCTCTCTCACGCACACACTGTACTCTTTCTACCTTTTCTAGAAGAAATAATAATGCCAGATAGGAATTAAATTATGTTTCTACTTTTCGTGTACTCTCTTTCTCTCTCTCCCTCTCTCGCAGATAACGATCTACCTTTTATATAGTCGCCCTTCTCCCTTAATCATGCTAGTAAATGAGACATCAATGTTTAAATATATTATTTATTAGCTATCTCTCTCTCTCGGTAACTTTTTCGTATATATCCCTCTCTATTCTACTAACTTTGGCTATCGACAGGGATCGAAGCCCGTCAAGCGGTTTCAATTAACCCAACAGATGTCCTTACAACGACGACGACGACAGCTCGATAAAACGTTTAAAATTTTGAATTTGTCATTCTTGAAGTCACCATCATGGATTTCCCACCCTTGAATTTTATATTTCACGGATGACTAACCACGTGATCAAAATTATTGTATTCTAATGAAACTTTCGACCCAAAGAGATCATGAAATTTAAAGAAATACAACAATCCTTGATACAACTGCGAGGTTTGCAGGCTCGTCTAACCATCATATCTATGTCAGTAGCTACCCTTCGTGAAGGGCTTTCGGATCTCCAAGTTAAGAAAATTACGTTAATAAATACACAGGCTCTTGAATCACGTTCAGGGATCGGGATGGTTTCTAACACTAATATGTATTAGTATCAACGGCTGAATTAACTATTTAAAAAGAGAAAAACTAGTTCTAATGCAGAAAATATATATAGACTTACTTACCATTTAGGCATTGTATGACTTTTAAATTAAAACGGGTAACAACATCTTAACCACCTCACCTCACCAAGAAGGAATACTGACATAGATATGATGGTTAGACGAGCCTGCAAACCTCGCAGTTGTATCAAGGATTGTCGGTTTCTTTAAATTTAATGATCTTTTTGGGTAGAAAGTTTCATTAGAATACAGCGGTCTTGATCACGTGGTTAGTCAGATGTGAAATATAAAATTCAAGGGCGGGAAATCCATGATGGTGACTTCAACAATGACAAATTCAAAATTTTAAACGTTTTATTGAGCTGTCGTCGTCGTCGTTGTAAGGACATCTGTTGGGTTAATTGAAACCGCGTGACGGGCTTCGATCCCTGTCGATAGCCAAAGTTACTAGAATAGAGAGGGATGTATACGAAAAAGTTACCGAGAGAGAGAGAGAGATAGCTAATAAATAATATATTTAAACATTGATGTCTCATTTACTAGCATGATTAAGGGAGAAGGGCGACTATATAAAAGGTAGATCGTTATCTGCGAGAGAGAGAGAGAGAGAGAGAGAGAGAGAGAGAGAGAGAGAGAGAAAGTACACGAAAAGTAGAAACATAATTAATTCCTATCTGGCATTATTATTTCTTCTAGAAAAGGTAGAAAGAGTACAGTGTGTGCGTGAGAGAGAGAAAGGTAGCAGCAGAACTTGTAGGTAATAGTAGCGAGAAAGAGAGAGAGATAACAAAGGTACACAAGACATTAAACGCTAGGGGTAGGGGTTTCAAGATGAGCGCCGAGTAGTAGTCGGGATAAAAGATGACCGAATCAACCAGAACGTGTTTCATAACTTATACAGTATCATAAAATAGGAATTTAATTAATTTGCGTAAATGAACTTTTATATATTCGTAGGGTACATAGTTGTGTTATGATCTAATGTAGCAGTATTCATACTAACTCGACATCTATTAGCAAATATCCGTAAATTGTTAGGTGATAATACAGATTTTTTTTTACAATCATGACCTCTATTAGCATCGATAACACAGATTTCTTCTTTGCGTCCTCTACATGCGGTTAATACAGATTTCTTCATGACGCCTACTGTTGGCAGTTCATATTTTGTCGGCAATACAGATCCCTTCATGGCTTCATCTTTTAGAACTATTTCGTTTCATTGATCGGTTGTAAAAGAGAAAATGTAGCTAATTAATCTATCAACTATATAATCAAACAATCTCTCGACGTAAATATTATATTAGAAATTTTAAAAGGTATACAGTTTATATAATGGTAGAGATAGACAGAAAACTGGCGGTTCGTTTATATCACGTAGGTCCGTGATTTGCGTTAAAAGCTGAATTTAGATTTTTAATGCTGAATTAATTATCTGAAATTATTATATGTAATTAAAGTATTAATGACGATAATTATTTTAAAAATCGGTAAATTTATTAATATAAAATGATAAACCTTGGCTCCCTCTATATTAACAATTAGCAGAACGTCCGTAATCGGTAATACAGATTTCTTCATGAGAAGGTTCTTTAATGCGTCCTCTAATAGGTGATAAGGAGAGAGCAAGAAGGAGAGAGAAGGCTTTTTAATGCGACCTCTAATAGCATCAGCATATACAGGTAATACAGATTTCTTTAATGCGACCTCTATTGGTAGTACATAGGTCGTCGTCGTCGTCGTCGATAATACAGATTTCTTCATGACGCCCTCTCTTAGCAATACACACTAATTGTAGCATGACGCCCTCTATTGGTAGCACACAGATTGCCGATAATACAGATTCCCGTAATGGCGGACGGGCGTGGTCAAAATGGCGCCCAAAGTTCCAAAATGGCGCTCGTCCAATCAGAGAACAGTAGGCGTGTCATCCAAAATGGCGCTCGTCCAATCAGAGAACAGCAGTCGTGTCATCCAATATGGCGTCGACCAATCAGAAGCAAGGGGAGGAGCTACAGGAGTAGGGATAGCCAATCAGAGCGCAGCAGGCGTGGCCAAAAGTAGGAAGAGTGGGGCAACGCTCAGGTGTCGCAATACCTACTCTTTTGTTTATTAATGACTTACCTGCAGTCATAAAAAAATCCAAGTATTTACTCTTCGCAGATGATTTAAAAATATGGAAACAAATTGATTCTATTACGGATCGTATTGATCTACAAAACGATATTAATAGAATGTACAATTGGAGTTTAAAAAATGATCTTTGTTTTAATGTTAACAAGTGTTACAAACTCTCAATAACAAAGAAAATAAACAGCAGCGTGCCGTGCATACGAGACAGTGGAAGCAGTCCCGATATGACGTATGCGCTATCACGCTCGTACATATTACGAGCGCAATAGCGCATACGTCATATCGCGACTGCTTCCACTGTCTCGTATGCACTGCACGCTGCTGAAAATAAATAATATAATATATAATTATAATATGGCTGGATATTCTTTAGAAGAAAGAACTGAAGTTAGAGATCTCGGAGTTATCTTTGATTCTAAACTTAGCTTTAGCTCCCATATAGAAAAGGTCAGCAATGAGGCATTAAGATCTTTAGGATTTATGATAAGACACTCTAATCGTTTTTCCAGTCGCCGTACCTTTATAGCATTGTATAATAGTTTGGTTCGTTCAAAACTGGAGTACTGTTCGCTCATTTGGAGCCCTATATACGATTGCTACATTAAGCAGGTGGAGAAAGTACAGAAGCGCTTTGTAAGCAGGTTTTTACCCATTGGATGTACCGTACAAAGAACTTCTGGAAAACCCGACACTGTTACAAAGCTCTTTGGAGGAAAGACGGATATTGCAAGCAATAGTTTTTATTTATAAATTACTCAATTGCAAAGTTTATACCGATTCTTCTGTATTCGCTCAGGTAAATTTCTACATTCCTAGACATGTAGGAAGAATAAATCAGACATTTTACTTGCCTTATCCGAATACAAATGCTTTGTTTAAATCCTCCTTATTTAGAATGATGAACTATATGTTAATTGCAATAGCAATAATTCAGACATTTTTCAAATTCGTTGAATAAATTTAAACTGACCTTAAAACAATTAAAAACTAACAGGGTGAGGGTGCGAATCGGTATGAAATACTGACGTTTGTTTTCCTTAATAATGTCACTAATGTGTTTATTTAAGTTATTCCTGCCATTTATGAAAATTTATAAGTTAAGCCACTTCGTTTGTTTATACCAGTCAATCGTTCTTACGACAGCAGAATGTATATTGTGTCTATTTAATTTGTTATTAATGTACATAATTATTTCGTCATTCTTAATTATTACTTATTTTTAAATCTATTTAAGTTTGATCTGCACGGATTTGCCTGCGAACTGAGCGTGTACTTAAGGAATTATTATTTTAATGTAATGTAGCTTATAATTGGCTATAGCTGTTAGCTGCATAAATAAACAAAAGAATATGTATCACGAAGATTTCGGTCATGTAGGCATAGACAAGGTAGTTGGATTAATTACGCGACTTTATTGGTTTCTGAAATTACGTCATAAAGTAAAGGACCTTATAGATAATTGTTTAAAATGTATTTTCTATTCTCCTTTTTCAGGTAAAAAAGAAGGATACTTACATAGTATACCTAAAGGAAATTTACCATTTCAAACAATTCATATAGATCATTTAGGACCATTCGGAAAAATACCAAGAGGTTACAAATACATATTTGAAATTGCTGACGGTTTCACGAAATTCTTGGAATTATATTCTTGCAAGACTACGAATGTTAAGGAAGTTGTCAAAACATTTAGAGGATTATTTTCGAAATCTTAGTAAACCAGTAAGGTTAGTGTTAATACTGTTGATCGGGGTTCTAGTTTTACATCTAACGGTTTAGCAGAATTTTTAAAAGAAAACGACATCGAAGACATAAAGGTTGCCACCGGTGCACCTAAGGCTAATGGACAGATAGAGAGGTACAATAAAGATATTAAGCCTATGTTGGCAAAGTTGTCACCAGCATTAAATAAATGGGATACCAAATTAGCCGAAATAGAATTCGCAGTAAACAATACGGTTAATAGAACGACAAAAGAGACACCGGCGAAATTGTTATTTGGGATCCATCAAAGAGGTCCTGATAGTTTGGAAAATTTTTTAGAAAATTGTAACGAAGTTAATCGGGATATTAATAGCATTAGGGAAGTAGCTGCTCGAAATATTGAAAAGGTACAGAAATACAATACAGATACCCTTTAATGGTGTGTACGAACCATACCGTATGAAATTGTGATTAAACGAAAATACTGCAAATTCAAGTGCAAATAATTCTACTGAATTATAGTGGTTACATTATCACAAATTGGATTTTCTTTCTCAAATTTAGACATGTGCTTATTTAATTTCTATGTTATATTTTGTCATTCAAACTTATGTACTTGTATACTTTAAGGTTCAATAATGTTTTTTAAGGTACAATAACAAGTGCACAGTGATACGTAAGAAACTTGCAGCTCCACCGAGAAACAGGAATCCTGACAGTGGAAGAATTCGTAAAGAAAACAGCCCAAAAATTTTATGATAACATAAATCAATGCAGTGGTGCGGTTCACTTCAACTTAGGCACTGAACACTTACACACCAGACTTAAAAGGAAGTTACCTATTGACGTCCTAAATAATGAGAATAACTAATTTAGCTGTCAATATTATAATGAACTATCTATTTTAGTGATATAAATGTTAATTATCTTTTAACCTTGCCATGTAATAGCAAATGTAATGCTGATCTGGCATAATTCCTATTAAAAAAAAACTTTAAGGTTCCAACATGTTTTATGAAAATAATTATTTATGTATTCGCATCACCAAAATCGCAAATATTGCATTTATTTTTTTGTATCGATATCATGTAATTTTTTCACTCAGATGTTACGATTGTGGTACCTTTATTTGTAATGACATAATTATAATTTATATGATTTTTCTTTAATGTATATTTTAGTTAGGTACTGTATTTCTTAAGTTAGTTGTTGAGGTCGAGGACGACCTAAAGTCAGGTTGACCGATTTGTAGGAGATTTTATGGTTTTATTGGTTTTAACTGTAAATTTTAAAAAGAATTTATTTGTGTCAACTTGGCCATAAAATCGCCCCGACTCCTGGCATATCTTTCAGACCAACTCGGGGTGAAAAAGACCGCCGATAGTAATAGTATAAGAAGGGACAATTGCAGGGTTGCTGCAGGACTTGATGGTCGTTATGTTTATGTCATGAAATTTTAAGTTATGTTTTATTTCGTTAATATACAATATATGATATATTATTAATTATCTTGTTTTACTCACTCGCTTCTTATCCTAACTATTACTACAGTATACACTTTCTTCTACATCTACTACATTCTCTAACTACACATATTTTATTGTAACGTTCTTTTTAAAATAATAACAAAAATGCCGTTTAAATCGACTATTCATAAGAGAAATATTAATTTACATACACTTAATTAAAAACACTATAACTATAAACTATTTAACAAACTATTTAAATGCTGGATATTTACAAATTTATTTAAGGACTATTTATATAAAAACTATTTATATATTACAACAATTATTAACTAATTATTCAGAGTACATTTCACTATGCCGGTCAAACATTAACTGAGCTCCTTCTACCCGCGACTTCAATTTATATCTTTCATAAGTTCTAGAACATAACAGATGAATCATACACGCAGCTGTTGATGAGTCACGTCGATGAGTCATACACGCAGGTATTGATGAGTCATACAGTTGATGACCAATACATCTAGAATGTTCGATGACGTCGTATGTAGGTTTACTATTTGTTACATTATTATAAAACAACTTTTTATGAAAACTATGCTCCCTTAACTTAAAAACTAACCCAAGATGAAACTTTCCATACGTAAGTTACTTTATGTCTTCTACCAACCAACCAAATTTCACGAAAATCTGAGATGGTCGGGTTGAAAAGTTCATTTTTTACAACACATACACAATTAGTTTTTTAGTTCTTGCCTCAATTCATTCAATCGTGTTCAATCTGGCCTCATTCAATGGTTCGTGTTTATTCGTAGTTAACGATAATTTCCAATCATTTATTGAAGGTTATTTATTTAATGTACTTTATTTATTTTATATTTATTTTTTCAGGCTATTTCCCTAGTACAGTTGATGCTTGCTTTTTTCGCAATTTCGTTGTTTTTGTTTTAGGTGAGCCAACAACTTCGTCGAAGCGTGTAAAATATATTTTAGTAATAGCAATCGATAATAAAATGTTTCAATTTGTGGCAAAGTCGTAAAATTACTCATAAAACTATATCTAGCGCTAATTATATATGTAATAAATAATATATTGCAGCAGTTCTCATTCTATATTAGAAATTTTATGGAGGAAAAGAAAAACACACAACACCCTATACTCTAGTTCCAATTCATATATCTAAAAAAACAAAGCATATTTGAAGTATTTAAAATCAAACTGATATAATAAATAATAAGAATTTACAAACACCTAAATAATGAAGTAAATATGAGGATTTTGACAATTCTTCCAGGTTGTTTCATAATTATTGTATTTCCAGTAAGAGTTTTAAGTACTTCACTTTACATGAAATTGATGCCAATGTATTATAATGCAACCGTTATTTCAGACTATAATGCCTGAGGAGAATTCTATAATAATTGATGAAGAAAAATGTACAGTGATTAACGCCCTTAAAGTGATGAACCAAGTTTTACAGGATATTGTAAAAAAGCTACTTCATATGGATAATAATGAAAAATCATATTATCAATATCAATATTGTTTACTTAGAGTCATCGGTATGTTAGCTGGTGGCGAGATTATGGTTATCATTACAGGAATGAAACAATTTATAATGGAGGCAGTCGGCCGGTCAGAATCTGAAGCCCTTGCTATAATAGAGCAGTGTGAAGACATCTCCAAATCCATTAATCTCTTAAACATTATTATGAACGCTTCTAAAATTTTAAAATGTATAGGAAGTAAGATCTTTGTTAAATTATTTGAAACTTCATAGATAAATAGTCTAAAATAATACATAGAGTATAAATAAAGTTATATTACAAATGATTGCTGATATATATATATATATATATTGATGCCTGTTAAGCTGTCACCTCCGCCATACAGAGGAGACGACCTGACTTCCGGGTATTCCCGTGAATATATTGCTAAAAATTTGTTATATTTGTGATGAGGGGAACCTCTAGAATCCAAATCTCAAGAAAGGGGAAATTATTTCCCTTGTTTTATTTTGTCATATATAGAGTTTACAGAAGATACGAACCGACCTCCAAATTGTATATACAAGCAGAAACTGGTAGTTCGCTGTTACCTCCAGCAACGCTGCCAAGTGTTCGGAGGTCAGAAGGTACCATCGTTATGCGCAGTTATATATATAGAGCGTTGACACCACATTCCATAGATGTACATTTCATAAAAAGGGTCTCTTGTGGTCTCCAGATGTTGAAATCGGGCTGTTCAAATTGCTCGCCGAAGGCATTTTAGTGGCAAAATAACAAATGAAAACAAGCAAGCATTCTCGATTTACTTATTTTTTATTTTCTGTGTTATAGTAAATTGGCGTTTTTGTATTTCTTATGAATTATTATTAAAGACTTATTTAAAAGCCGTTTCAACATTTATTAAAGTTAATATTTTATAAAGTTTCTTGTAATCTCGAGAATCACTGTTTAATTTGAATATACTTTTATCTAGATTCTATTTTGATTGAAATATACTCAGACACTCTTTTAATTTTTACTAAACTCGAAGAGAATGTAATACAAAGAAATTAAATAATGTGTTTTTTACTACAAATGTTTGATATTTCCGAAGTCACACACTTATCATGTTGGACCATTGGATTTCCTGTGATTTAATTAACAAAGGGAGTTATCAACTTTATTAACATTAAACCAATCCAAACACAACAAATTAATCGACATTTTTAAAAATTTTCTTTTAAGGCATTTTTTCCAACAGCTTCCGTTGGCTATGATATACACCTCTTTATTATTTGATCTAACGAATTATAGAATATGTATTAGGATGGAACGAAATAGAGGTCAAAAAATATTTCTTCCATTTTTTTTATCATGGCAGAGTGATTAAAAGTTGTCTTGTTTGGTGCCTATTAACATGTAGAACCCCCAGCTCAGTAAAACAATTTCTTGAGGGTCCGCAAGCACTTTGAATTTGATCATTTTTCTCAATTATTAATCAGTTTTTCCCTACTAACTTCAGATTTTCTTTTCCATTTTTTATCATGGCCGAGTGATTAAAACTTGCATTTTGTAGTGCTTAATATCGTGTAAAAACTCCAGATCAGTAAAAAAATTTCTTGTGGGTCCGAAAGAACTATGAATTTTATAATTTTTTTCAATTATAATTCAGTTTTATGTACCCTATATCTACCAACCTGCAGAAGGTATATTTTACACTTATTAATAGGAGCTTTGAGCACTTATACAGGTGGTAAAAACAAACAATAAAGATCTTAATTGAAAAGAAATGCAGTTCTATAAAACAAAAAGAAAACATTGTTATATTGGGATAGGTAATTTATATATATATTATTACTTATGAGTCTTATGACTATAAGGTTGTCGTACATTAAAATATTTTCTTGACTCAAACAACGGCATGGACTTGCGAGATTCTATTTTAGTCATAATATAACCATCTCTGTTGCTGCTGCCACAAACTGCAGACGATGCCTCTTGACAATCTTAACCGTTCTTTCAACCGCTTGAGTGTGGCAGTGGAAATCGTGGAAAATCAACGGAAAGTTCATTTGAAGAGATCCAGCCTTTACTATGAGACCTTTTAGTTCATCTTCCTTTATATGTTTAGTAAATGGAGGCTCTGTGACTTTTTGAGCTTGCCATGAAATGAAATCAATGTAATTCTCAGCATAGAAATTGATTTTAGGAATTTGGGATTTCTTGACGCCACCACCATTGTGGACTAATGTTCTTGCCTTTAGGGCTAGTCGTAAACCCAACTCACGAATATGTCTCCTCTCATCGATTAGAAGCCCGAGAAGTAGATTTTGTGGGGAGGCAAAGCAGACATTTGTTTGGAATTCAGGATCGACACCATTATAGATCTAATTTTGTCCTCCAAAGCCGCGAATGTAATTAACTCTGGAATTTTTGTCGATGCTAAACTGTCTGATCACGAGACAGTAGACTGCACCCTGCTCATGGATGGTCGAAGGCCGGCACAATTCATAAAACATACCGCTGTTTCAAAAACTTGAATTATAATCTATTTCATGATGATCTTATGTCAATCAATTGGGATGAAATTTATACTTATACGGATATTGATAGTAAAGTCGACTTTCTTACCAATAAGCTAGCCCCGCTCTTTGCTGTCCATCCACCCATTAAACACTCACGAATATCTAAACCACCAGCACCCTGGCTTAATGATAATATACGGTTCTTAATGGAAATGCGCGATTATGCACACAAAATTTATAAGCAAACCAAATCACAGACAGATCGTCAGCAATATGCACAACTAAGAAACCTTGTTACAAATACATGTCGTAGGGCTAAAAAGACGTACTTTACTAACCTATCGGAAACCAATCAAGCTAACCTTATCTGGAAAAGTATCAAACACAATATTATAGAAAATAAAAAGAAATCTTCAAATTTACCGGAATATTTGACAAACGTAAATGACATAAATACTTTTTTTCTTAACTCCTAAGCTATTACAATAGTAATATGAAAACAAACCATGTACTGTTCTTTCGCCCTGTGCCCGAAGAAGAGATTTGGAGTAGTAGCAAAAGAATAAAATCAAATGCCGCGGGTCACGACGGAATAACTCTTTTTATGATAAACCTGTGCCTACCCTTTCTTTTCCCTGTTGTGACTCATGTAATTAATTATTGTATTATCCATTCAGTATATCCCACTACCTGGAAGAAAGCAAATGTTATCCCTTTAAATAAGATTCCTAATCCCTTAGAATTCAAAGATCTCCGGTCCATCTCCATCCTCCCGGTTCTTTCCAAAGTTTTAGAAATGATCATTGATAAGCAACTAAAAGAATTCTTAGAACGAAATGATATACTGCCTGAGACACAATCAGGGTTTAGGCGGGGCTACAGCTGCACGAGCGCATTACTTAAAGTAACCGATGATATAATAACTGCTCTTGACAAAAAACTTGCCACTGTTCTAGTACTGTTAGACTTCTCAAAGGCTTTTGACACTGTAGACCATCAGTTACTTTTATCTATTTTACATTTTTGTGGACTCTCAATTGAGGCGGTAAATTTTTTTAAAAACTTTCTAACAAACCGACAGCAAGCTGTAGTATATAAGAATAATACTTCAGAATATCTAACCTTAAAATCTGGTGTACCCCAAGGCTCCATTGTCAGCCCTACCTTATTTGCTATCTATATATCGAATTTCCGTGAACAGCTCCAGTTCGTAGACTCCCACTTTTACGCTGATGACACATAACTGTATTCATCATTTCCCTGGACTTCGGTAACTCAAGCTTGTCAAAAAATTAATGCTGATTTACAAGCAATTTCTAATTTATCTAGAGCACATAAACTGAAACTTAATCCTACTAAATCTCAAGCAATACTAATAAGTAGTTCTTATGTGTACGACTCTTTAGTGGCAGAGGTCAATATTGAGATCGGAGGCGTAAAAGTGGAAGTCTACAAAAAGGTAAGGAACCTAGGTCTAACTATAGATAAAGATTTACGATTTAAATCGCATGTCTGTAATGTTCTTAAAAAAGGATACTTAAATCTTCGTATCATATATCAGAATCGAGAGTATCTCGACACGCATATCAAATAAATGCTTTGTGAGGCGCTGGTTCTTTCTGATCTTAACTACTGTGATGTAGTTTATGGGCCATGTATAGAGCAAGAGGTTGCAAATAAAATACAGCGACTACACAATGCCTGCCTCCGACTAATTTATGGCATACCTAGGGCAGTTCATCGTATAACAGACAAATTAGCACCATCAAAATGGCTTAACATGTCAAACAGACGTCACCTACACGCGACAACTTTCTTTCATAAAATATTACAACACAGCAAACCTGAATACCTGACTAATAAAATAAGCTTTCGTACAGACGTACATCACATAAACTTAAGATACAGAGGTTTAATTACGATTCCACCATATAAAACACACACGTTTAAGAGATCTTTCTCATATACCTGCGCTTCATATCTTAATCAGATTCCAAGCTCATTTAAAGCTCTTCCTATCTCAAAGTTCAAAAAAACATTGTCATCAGATTTGTTTAGAAAACAACAAACTTAAATTAATCATGTTCCTGTGTATGTTCTACGAAGCTCCTGCTGCCAGCTCCACCAAGGATAATGTTAACATAACTACCTATATTATCCTGTTTAAATATGTTTTATTATACGTTGCCTAATTATTTTGCCGCATATTATATTAAATCATTGTTTTTATTTAAATTAAGGGTTAAGTGGCAGAGCAGCATCACCCAGTTAGGTGATGCTGAACTTCGCCTTAATGTAATGTAATGAATGTAATTTTTTTTCTCTGCTTATTAAAATAAAGGCATTTATTATTATTATTATTATTTAGGAGCCCATGCGGAAAGTAGCGGGAAAACTTTACAAGCCTCCAAGTACTGAGCGCCGTAAGTGCAAGATGGATGAAGTTTCACATGGGACCAAACTGGAGCGTAGACTTTCATTACGTATTCAGATAGTATTTTCAAGTTATCAGAAGGGTTCTCGCTGCTGACGTACAGGCGTAAAATGCGATTAGCTGCCATCTTGCATGTGATGGCTTCCCTGGGTTTTTCTTCGCTAGATCTTCTGAATACTCTCCTCATGGCGTGGCAAACTTCTAGCAAATATTTTTGGTCAGTACTCAAATCTTGACTGACTTCTAAATAGGGAAGGTTACCTTCGATTGGTGAAAAACTTGCAATGTCAAGCTTTTACTGGTACAGACGGCGTAAGGGAAGTCCATTGGAATGAAAAATACAAAACATCCATTGCAATCACCTTTTCAGTCCTTTTTCAAGTAGAGAAATCACACCTCCCTTGGTCCTAGTGCTGGTAACAGTCCTTTCTGCTAGCATAATAAAGTGCACGGATCGCTCTGTGACCTGCTGTCGAAACAACTTGATCTCTGTGTCCTGTTCTCTCTCTTCCAATCTTCATCCTGTCGATAACCTTTTCTCTGTCTGTCTAGGAGATTACACCAACGTCTTGCAGCTCAGTCTGATACTCCTGTTCGATCACAGATGGATGCCAATGTTGGAAGTTTTACCCTCTGTGAGATTGATGGCCTTCCTCAAAATCCGATTAAGATTCACTGCCGGATCTTTCCATGATATTTTCGTTTACCCCTTGATCTCCATCTCTATTTGATTTCGCATCTTAAAACAACACTTTTCGTTACGTCAACTCCTTCCTCCCACTCCTCCCAACTCTCTCTGTACTCCGAAACACAAATTAAGGTTTTAACACAAAAGTAAATTGTGAGAAAATTACAGGAAATAGTTCGTGAAGGCAGATACGGAAAAAATGGATTTTTAATAAGAAAGAAAAAATTTGGCAAAATCGTAAAAATTAGGGCTTTTGCGGACCCTCCAAAACTATTCTGACTACAGCCAGCAATGTCACCAATATCGCAATAAAACCAAGGTTAGTCTTGGACCAATCTTGAATGTTAATGTAGTATCAAGGCTGGTAATTGAGAAACAAAACAACTAGTACACAATCCTTTACCTCTAATGAATGCTAGTTCAAACAAGCAAAGAAGTCAACCATTATTGTTTCGCTTAGCAACCACTAATCCATTTTTATAATAAACTACATTTACAGAAATTAACAACATAAGTGCCTAGATATATAAAAATGTAACCTATTTATTAACTCCTCAACTGTACGTACACTCAAATAAAAACATCGGTAAAATCAACGTAAACAATATATATCAGGATATATATGTATGTTAAGAAATCATGTAATTTGACTTTTAATATCCATATTTCATGTGCTAGATGAAACCATACAACTAGATGGCGAAAATTCCACAAATGAAAATAAGGATAATTAATAAATTCACTTGTTTCTTTCTTACCACATACCCAAAAGTGAAAGCTATTTCATCGATTTTCTTTTCAAACAATTAACTTATATTGGTCAAGATACCCCACTTCCTTCACAGAAACCAACCTCTTTGTTTTTAAAATTATTATTAAAACATTTACATTATGTTTGTGGAATTGATTATTTCAACTTTATCTGTTGATAATTATTATAAAAATGCATTTTGTTATGAGTTTTGGTAACCAAATTATATTTGAAGCATATTTTAGGATTAATTTTGTGTATATACACTACATACCAAATGTTACATTATTCTGTTTATAAAATTATTTTTCTTTAAAAATTTATTAATTGTTGTACTGTAAGAAAATCTTAAAGTTAAATCTTTCTTTGTAGGTACGAGAATGAATATTTCATATGCCATATGACAATTCTGAAAATTATCAAATAGTAATAACCCAAAAAATCCGAAATGATCATATTGTAAAAAAATGAACTCTTTTTTATACATAATTACGGCTAAAAAGTATTTTCTATTTAATCTCTTCGTATTTCAAAGAAAGTCATTTTCAACTCAAAATCTTTTAAATGGAATAGAAATTATTACTTTATTGTTTTAAACCATCATTAACTATTTGAAAATGACGTACAATTCAAGCGATCCCTTAAAAATATTAGTTTAAATGCAGCTACTATTCCCAAAAAAGTATGTTTAAATTTATGTAGCGTGAAATGGTCCAAACTACGCCAGATGTATGAGTTTCGATGGAATTCTATATACCTGAATGGTTAAGGTCTTGTATACGACGTTGCCAAACTGTGGAGCCTGCAACGTACCGTACATGGTACAAAAAACTACATATACAGGCGGAGGTGACATCGTATTGGCAATTATACAACTAAGAGCGACGGCAACGCCAGCGATCTACAGCTGAACTAAAAATTAATCTTGTGAGTATAAGTATGACGTTATCACCTCCAGACAAAAATTTGAATTTAGGATTCTAACACCATCTATAGGCTTATACAGTAGAAAAAAGGGCAAAACGTTGTCACCTCCGAAAACGGAGGTCACAACGTTATATATGAGGTGACAACGTACGCTGGGTATCTACTTTGGAGGTGACAAGGTACCCTTTATCAATATATATATATATATATATATATATATATATATATATATATATATATATATATATATATATATATATATATATATATATATATATATATATTTACATCAGTCTAACAAATGGACGTCCGTACATTACGCATTTACCATCAGTTGGACGTCCGTTGTAATTGGACGTCCGATTGTATCACCTGTTCTTTGAATTTTTTTGGGATTACTAAAGCATCCTCTATCGTTTGGTGAAAATTTGTTTTAGACGTCAAATGACTGATTTTTACCGGAGATTGTGTATACCGTAGTTCAAGCAAATTCCGCGAGATGCGCTAAATTCGACAAATATATACAGCTAAGTATATTGCAAACGGAAGGATCTACGTGTATAAGACGTCCGTATCCATCACGAGACCTGCATTCTTGCTGGCAACATCGCTTTTGTATATTTCAAGATAACTTTGATATTATTCGTGCATTTGACGTCTATTTGTCTCGGTAACAGGATACGGCAGACCTGATTGTTAACACATGTTTTGAAATATTTATTTTGCCGTTAAACGTAGTAGAAAATGGTAGAAAGTAATATTGCAATAGAAACGTAAATTTTATCTAAATACAGTAAATATCTAAACAACAAATTTAGATTTCATTTTTGTTTTGGGGTTTTCGTATTCAAATATTTTATAGAAGAATAATTTTATCATAAATCCTGAAGTCAACAGCTTTTCGATTTTCAAGCCATACAGCTTAATTATTTCTTGCATTGGTATTACTTACTTTTTAGTCTGAAGTTTAATTAACAATATGTTGCTAAACGAAAGCAAAAGATTATTATAAGCATGTGTATTGTGAATAACTACACGGTTATACATAATATATTAAATATGAAATAATATGAAAACAATGTTTTGCCAGAGTTTCAATCAGGGTTTCGTAAACATTAATAAATCTGTGCTTCTTATTCTTTTAGATTTTACACAAGCGTTTGACGCTATTAACCATAATATAATGCTATCGATATTGCACTTCATTGGTTTTGGTGCATCATCTATATCTTTAATCGGCAACTAAATATAGTAAAGATTTTAATAAGATCAAGTCTTAAACAAAGATTCCAAGTTGTTATTACAAATGGTTCACTTATTCAATGAATCGTTGAGTGTAAATCAGTTCGTGTAAACGTTCAAATCAATTACAAGTAAATTATGGTGTGCCGCAGGGCTCATTTCTAGAGCAATTTTATTTAGCGTTTATGCAAGTACTAATTTTATTTTTCTATTTATTGTTTATATACAGATGCTACACAACTTGTTCCAACTTTGGACATAGGCCCCTCTATTCTCGTCAATTGTTTATGTTTTGAGCTGCTTCTTTCTAATGTAATCCAGCCACCTTTTTCAGATCTTTTTATCTTTTTCTGCGTTGCGTTGTGTTCTGTTTCATTTTAACCTTACGATGTTTTATTAGCTCTAGTTAGTGTCCAGGTTTGGCAGCCGTATCTAACGATCGGAAAAATAAATACATTGGTTGAACACTACCTTTAAATGTTGTGGCATTTTAAGATTTCTGAATATCAATTTTAGTTTTCCAAACCGTACCCATACCAATCGTGTTCTAATTATTCAACTACTTGATATTCTTTATTCGGCTACAGGATTTTCCCCAGATATACGTATTCATTGACCCACTCGAAGATGCAGTCTTTATGCAGAAATTCGATATATAATCCATATCTTTAATTTCTTCAGTGTTTGGCATTATTTTTGTTTTTTGGATGTTCATCATTAAACCTATCTTTGTAGAGGTTTCTGCTAGATACTTGATCATTGTTTGTAATTCCTTGAGTGTTGTGGTAATTAAAACTTTGTCGTATTAAATGAAGGCTAGTTAGTTCTTTATGTTTGTTACAAATCTTGTACAATCTAATGATCTAAATGCGGCCTACGTTGCAAGAATAAATAGCTTTGAAGATATTGTGTCCTCCGAATCGCCACACGTTTTAGTTGGTTACTACTGGTATTTTGTTCCAATTGTATTTTTTTTATATAGATGTTATTAGATGTTATGAATTAGTTGTCTGTATCGAGAATCTATTCTACAGTTGTTCATGGCTTGTGCTACAGCCCAAAGTTCAACATAGTCGAATGAGAGTATAGACAGGTGGTATTCATTTGCTTCTTTATGAGCGTTCTTACCGTTAGAAGAAGATCTAACGTGCTATATTCCTTCGTGAATCAAGCTTGTTCAACTGGTCGATACGAATCTATTTTAGGCGTTAATCGATTAAAGATATTTTTATAAAGAAAACTTAAGATAGCAACGAGATAGGCCGATAGTTTTCTCATTCAACTCCGTTTCACTTCTTGTGTAATAAATGTTTAATAAAACCAACTCATTTATTTTTAAAAAGAAAGAAGATTTATTGTTAGATTGCAGAATAAAACTTGCAGCCGAAGAAAATTCATACTTCCATTTGAACAAGTCGATGTATGGTACAGAAATCATGCAAAGATTCTATAGAAACTCCATCATTTCCATCTCAAGAAATAGATTAAGATGTTTTGGAACATTATCTGATAGCTGTTAACAGTAGGTATACCCCTACTTGGCCAGCCCCCCTTTCCTTTTATGCAAATGACCCGCAATCTAATTAATATTCAAATAAGGCGTGGTCTAATTAAATGCGCGAATTAAATTAATTGATCTAATTAAATTAATTCACGGTATCATTTACATATCTCATCCCCCATTTACATATATCATTTCTCATATACATACCCGAATTAAATTAATTGATCTAATTAAATTAATTCACGGTATCATTTACATATCTCATCCCCCATTTACATATATGATTTCTCATATACATGCCCGAATGAAATTAATTCACGGTATCATTTACATATCTCATCGCCCATTTACATATATCATTTATCATATACATGCCCGAATTAAATTAATTGATCTAATTAAATTAATTCACGGTATCATTTACATATATCATCCCCCATTTACATATATCATTTCTCATATACATGCCCGAATTAAATTATTTGATCTAATTAAATTAATTCACGGTATCATTTACATATCTCATCCCCCATTTACATATATGATTTCTCATATACATGCCCGAATGAAATTAATTCACGGTATCATTTACATATCTCATCGCCCATTTACATATATCATTTATCATATACATGCCCGAATGAAATTAATTCACGGTATCATTTACATATCTCATCGTCCATTTACATATATCATTTATCATATACATGCCCGAATTAAATTAATTGATCTAATTAAATTAATTCACGGTATCATTTACATATCTCATCCCCCATTTACATATATCATTTATCATATGCATGCCCGAATTAAATTAATTCACGGTATCATTTACATATCTCATCCCCCATTTACATATATCATTTATCATATACATGCCCGAATTAAATTAATTCACGGTATCATTTACATATCTCATCCCCCATTTACATACAGTGCGCGTCTAAAGTCCGTTCCCCCCCTACTAATCTTTGAACCACCTGGTATATCGCAACGAAATTTGGAGGGCTTAAACAGGAGATAAGAACCTAATTTCCTATGGAAAATTGACAGCAAAAGTTTTAAAATGGCGACTGAGCGCCCTCTTGAATTACTTTTTTAAATAAAACACCCTGTATATTATTCCGTTTTCGAAATCTGCTCATAATTCTTAACATTTTTCTCTAATAGACTTTACTTCTAAATTTAATTGATTTTCAAATATTAACGTTTGAAAAGTGACATTTTAATTAATTTCAAATCCAACAAAGACACGAATTCTGCTATCAATCAAGTTTGCATTGAAAACAAAAATCGTTGTTGGGGTATCTTACATCTTGTTTACTGTCAAACTTAACTGTTAGCTGTCAAATAAAATTTAGTTAGAAAAATGTTTTACCGGAAGTGACCAAAATCCCTCGCAAAATCCATACTTTATTTTAAACCGGAATGTCACTTTTCAAACGTTAATATTTCAAAATCAATTAAATTTAGGAGTAAAGTGTATTAGAGAAAAATGTTAAGAATTATGAGCAGATTTCGAAAACGGAATAATATACAGGGTGTTCTATTTAAAAAAGTAATTCAAGAGGGCGCTCAGTCGCCATTTTGAAACTTTTAGCTGTCATTTTTCCATAAAAGATTAGGGTCTTATCTCCTGTTTAAGCCCTCCAAATTTCGTTGCGATATACCAGGTGGTTCAAAAATTAGTAGGGGGGGAACTGACTTTAGACGCGCACTGTATATCATTTATCATATGCATGCCCGAGTTAAATTAATTCACGGTATCATTTACATATCTCCTCTCTCATTTACATATATGATTTCTCATATGCATGCTCGAATTAAATTAATTCACGGTATCATTAGCATATCTCATCTCTCAATTACATAACTGATATCTCATTCTGTACATCTCATTTTTATATATTATTTGTCTCACCTCTCTCTCTCATAAATTTATTTTAAAATAAATCAGTCCTATTTGATATTTATCTATAGGTCGTCATGTAATTCTGCGAAAACAATTTAATATGTAGAAACGTAATAATAATAAAAATTTATTTTCAACTATACAAAAGTAACTCTAAAGCTACTGTCAATCAACTGTCGGATTATCTATGGCACATTTTGACCTGTTTAAATATACGGATAAACATTTAGTTTGAAAGAAAACAATTAGAGTCGTTATGATTTCATAAGATTTTATTTAAATGAAACGTTTAAGAATATAGAATACTGTAGAGCATTATTTTTAAAATTCAAAAAAAACATTATCTATAGCTAAAACTGTTTAAGAAATAACTTTCAAACTAAATGTTTTGCATGAAAATACGTACAAACTAATTAGCCATGTTTCGACATTCTTTAAAACTGCTTTCAAACCATAAATAAACAAACGTTCTTACGAATGACTGAAAGGAATTTAGATTTTCTAAAAAATTTGTTAAGAGATTATCATCTTAAAAGCGGCATAAATTATTGTTTTAAATGACAATTACTCACCCTTGTGTTACTTAGACTACATAACGTTATTTTACAATATATCATACATTTCAACAGCTCGTATGATTATCCGTCTCTATCGTAACCCAGTATGTAAGGACATTATGTTAAATACTATCTCATACATGTAAATAAACATTTCTTTAAAGAGTTTGTTAGGTCACCTAATCTGTTATAATATTACTATGATATTAGATCTCGTCGATTACAGTTTTACCATTAGGACATACTTAGTAGGTTATACGTGCTAAGTAAAATAATAAACAGATATTTCGAGAATTTTATGCATTCTTGAGAGAACGGGGTATAATATTTAAAAATGCTGTAGAAAACATATCAGCAGAGAAAGAGAATACATAAATACAGTATGTTTTGTATGATGATTTGTCGTCAGTTTAAAAGAAATAAGTTCGTCGCCATATTTAAACGTTATTTTACAATACATCATACATTTTCAATAGCTTCGAAATACGCAGATATGTAATAATATACTATATACTGTTGTAGGTTATTTAACGTATCTATAGTAAACTCTTATGATTAATAATAATAATCTGTAACCATTTTCGATACCTTCGAAATATAAGTCTATAACATATGTTTGTAATACGTCTTTATAACTTTTGAAACACAGGGTAGTTACCTCTTGCAATATCTACAGTTATGAGAACCCTGAAGACTTAACCTGGAGAAATAAATCAGATAAATATTTTACTTTTTATTGAAACGATAACTTTGCGTACTAATATATGAAAATAATATAATGTATATCGCCTGATAAATAAAATTGAAATTATTCTTATTCTTTTACAATAAAATGTGTTTTGAAAAAACACGATGAAACGTTATGTATATTAATGCAGGAGTACTGTTAACGCATTCATTATTTAGAGATTCACTTATAAGTACACTATCTATTTAGCTGATTCAATAAAAATTTCGTTATTTTTAAAATTCCTAACGAGGGACCTACTGATAAGCGTTATATTATACCAGGTACGTATGATACTCTACTGTTGATTGCATACCTGATGAACGCAGTTGTACAAAGTAATATAGGATATACGTTACAGAGAAGTTTAATTTTCCGTGCAACAAATGACCTATATATATATTTTATGTATAAAGCTGACATTAACATATTTAGCGCATACCTGTTGAACATAGCTGTATAAAGTAATATTTAAAAGGCTTATATTTTAGAGATCGGATACAGTCGCATATATTCCTGTATATTACCTATAAATTTTACGTTAACAATACACGCAGTCAGGTTTGGCGTAAATAACAATTAGGGATATCAAAGCCATACTAACTGAACGCTAACATAATATACTCTACAGGTCAAACTTAATTAATTAATTAACCCTGGGGTTATACATCCTTAGGTTAGAAACACTCTTGAAACAAAAAGAAACGGCTGAGTCCACCCTGTTAGACAAGAAATCAGAGTATGGGCGTGATAAATAAAACATATAAAGTTATTTTACAAACATTTATTTAGTATACATAACATAATACAAGAATATAGATTATAAGTTGTTTTCTATGACGACTGTTGTAGTTCTACGGGTCTCTGAGTCGTCGTATGCCCTCGCAGAAATACTAATACGTATAAAGTCCGACGACTGACTCATTGGAACTGTACCGGTAGCCCTTTCCTTGTTCAACTCTTCGTTACTATCATAGTTGGTAAACGAGGAACCACATTCATCAATACCCAAATGCATGGTTGAAGTCACATCTTCTTCTTCTTCTTCTGTCTCAATGATATCAGCAGGTCCATTTGCTTCCTTTACCAGAGTTATCTTTACAACATCTGCGTTATTATGTACGTTTTTAAATGCCTTTTATAGCTGTCGATACGTGAAAGATATTTGAAGCAATTAGAACACCGGACTTTGATTGATTCGTGAACGCTTTTCGTATGTCTTTTTAAGTTGTCAGAGCGTGAAAAAGTTTTGACACAGCTAGAACACTGGATTCTGTTTGAATCGTGTATGGTTTTTACGTGTCTCTTGCAGGTGAATGGCCTCGCGAAAGACTTGAAGCAAACCGGACACTGTATGTTGCAATCCTGTCGACCAGAGTCATTCTTCTTACATACGTCGTTAGCGTGCTGCTCCATTTCGACTAATGAAGGAACAGGAACACTACCCCAGCCTATTTATACTGATCGACCAGCTCAATCGGTTGTTCTCGGTTATAATCGTAAGCGCTCGGAGCAATATGTATGCTCGAGAATGAATTGTAGGTTCCATCCTAAGTGTATAACCCGGAACCGATGTCCGTACATTTTAAATTATCAAACTTACCATATAAACATGAATATTTACTACATTTGCTTTAATTCTTGTTCCCTCCCTACATACCTACTTACCGTAAACAATATGACATATCTGTGTCTAAATACAATGAACGAAATTACTAGAGGAACTTAATACCTTAGATCACGGCTGTTTCTGGATACGTGATTTCCTCTTACAATATCTATAGTTATGAGAACCTTGAAGACTTAACCTGGAGAAATAAAACATCGTCAGTTTCAAAGAAATAAGTTCGTCGCCATATTTAAACGTTATTTTACAATACATCATACATTTTCAATAGCTTCGAAATACACAGATGTGTAATAATATACTATATACTCTTGTAGGTTATTCAACGTATCTATAGTAAACTCTTATGATTAATAATAATCTGTAACCTTATTGTTTTTATTACATCACAGGTTAGAGCATACGAATATAATTTAGGTTAGATTAGGTTAGAGCCTACGAATACATTTTTAGGGCAGAACGTAGGGAGCAGAGTAAGTACAAAACAACATACTTTCATACAAGAACGTTTATTGATACGAGTAGTTTCGACGCTACTTAAAACATAATACATAACTTATATATATATAATATCTATTAAAATAGTAAATTTCGTATACACTAATAATGGTACTACATACCCCACTATAAAGTAAACATGGTAAGTATAACAGCAGTTTAAAAGAATAGATAGTCAATATAACTATATCTAATTATTTTATAAAATACTATGTTAACTATGAGGTTATATACAGAATATATACGCCTGTATTCGACCTCTAGAGGGTTCATAAGACTAGACTAGACTAGACTAGACCAGACCAGACCAGACTAGACCAGACCAGACCAGACCATACCAGACCAGACCAGACCATACCAGACCAGACTAGACTACAGTATAGATGATAGACTGTAAAATCATGAACAATTATACCACCTGTAATATAATAGAGCTTACTTGATATTTTAAAATTAGTGGCTGAATCTAATTATTACAGAAATTCAATTGTAGAAACTGAAGGTGTAATCTTTAAAAATCTAAAGTTAGAAGTTTTTAGTAGTCAGGTTAGATTAATAGAGGGTGTTATAATCAAATCGTTTTAGAAACTATTTGTTTTGTAAGATTGGCGCCGTAAGGAAAAACAACATAGCTGTAGTCATGATTTTGAAATTGAGATAGCTCGGGACAAAACGATGAATACAAAGTTTAGAAGTTTATTTCAAAATTCTGTGATAAAAAACATTAATTCTTCTTTACTTTACTTTAAAACCCAAAATTGCATGATAAATCAATATAATATTAATATAAATGATTAAATTAAATGAAGCAATCTAGGTTAGACCCCCAAAAATTATATTAAGGTTATAGATTTTAGACTCCGGTTGTTGCAAAGATTCAAGAATCTCTATTAAGATTAGTTCATAAAACAATTATTAGGTTAGAGCATGTAGCTACTTACAAAAAAAAAATCTCTATTAAGATTAGTTCTTAAAATATTTATTAGGTTAGACCATTGTAGCTACTTACAAAATCGTCATTAACATTCGAAAAACTTACATATAATATTAGTTGGGTTACAGTCTACGAATATATTTTAGGTTAGATTTAGATCGCGCGCGACCTAAATCTAACCTAAAATATATTCGTAAACTGTAACCCAACTAATATTACGTACGTAAACGTATTAAAAACGTACATAATAACGCAGATGTTGTAAAGACAACTTTGGTAAAGGAAGCAAATGGACCTGCTGATATCATTGAGACAGAAGAAGAAGAAGAAGATGTGACTTCAACCATGCATTTGGGTATTGATGAATGTGGTTCCTCGTTTACCAACTATGATAGTAACGAAGAGTTGAACAAGGAAAGGGCTACCGGTACAGTTCCAATGAGTCAGTCGTCGGACTTTATACGTATTAGTATTTCTGCGAGGGCATACGACGACTCAGAGACCCGTAGAACTACAACAGTCGTCATAGAAAACAACTTATAATCTATATTCTTGTATTATGTTATGTATACTAAATAAATGTTTGTAAAATAACTTTATATGTTTTATTTATCACGCCCATACTCTGATTTCTTGTCTAACAGGGTGGACTCAGCCGTTTTTTTTGTTTCAAGAGTGTTTCTAACCTAAGGATGTATAACCCCAGGGTTAATTAATTAATTAAGTTTGACCTGTAGAGTATATTATGTTAGCGTTCAGTTAGTATGGCTTTGATATCCCTAATTGTTATTTACGCCAAACCTGACTGCGTGTATTGTTAACGTAAAATTTAGAGGTAATATACAGGAATATATGCGACTGTATCCGATCTCTAAAATATAAGCCTTTTAAATATTACTTTATACAGCTATGTTCAACAGGTATGCGCTAAATATGTTAATGTCAGCTTTATACATAAAATATATATATAGGTCATTTGTTGCACGGAAAATTAAACTTCTCTGTAACGTATATCCTATATTACTTTGTACAACTGCGTTCATCAGGTATGCAATCAACAGTAGAGTATCATACGTACCTGGTATAATATAACGCTTATCAGTAGGTCCCTCGTTAGGAATTTTAAAAATAACGAAATTTTTATTGAATCAGCTAAATAGATAGTGTACTTATAAGTGAATCTCTAAATAATGAATGCGTTAACAGTACTCCTGCATTAATATACATAACGTTTCATCGTGTTTTTTCAAAACACATTTTATTGTAAAAGAATAAGAATAATTTCAATTTTATTTATCAGGCGATATACATTATATTATTTTCATATATTAGTACGCAATTATATTTTGCTATGTTAAAGTAGGCTATCGCTGATTAGCGACAATTTAACCCACAATCACAGCTAAATTAGATTTTTGAATTATTACCATAAGGCATATAATATTAATAGTTTAATGATTTAGAAATATCGTGTTTTAGCACCAAGATTAATGTATATTAATGAAGACATAATTGGAATTATGAAAAATTATTATCTCTGACCAGGATTCGAACCCGGGCTTTCTGCTATCCGGGCAGATGCTCTACCGCTGAGCTATCGGAGATCGATTACTGGTGAAGTAATAATTCTTCATATAAGTTATAATAATGTGTAAACACATAAGAGAGTACTAATTATATTTTGCTATGTTAAAGTAGGCTATCGCTGATTAGCGACAATTTAACCCACAATCACAGCTAAATTAGATTTTTGAATTATTACCATAAGGCATATAATATTAATAGTTTAATGATTTAGAAATATCGTGTTTTAGCACCAAGATTAATGTATATTAATGAAGACATAATTGGAATTATGAAAAATTATTATCTCTGACCAGGATTCGAACCCGGGCTTTCTGCTATCCGGGCAGATGCTCTACCGCTGAGCTATCGGAGATCGATTACTGGTGAAGTAATAATTCTTCATATAAGTTATAATAATGTGTAAACACATAAGAGAGTACTAATTATATTTTGCTATGTTAAAGTAGGCTATCGCTGATTAGCGACAATTTAACCCACAATCACAGCTAAATTAGATTTTTGAATTATTACCATAAGGCATATAATATTAATAGTTTAATGATTTAGAAATATCGTGTTTTAGCACCAAGATTAATGTATATTAATGAAGACATAATTGGAGTTATGAAAAATTATTATCTCTGACCAGGATTCGAACCCGGGCTTTCTGCTATCCGGGCAGATGCTCTACCGCTGAGCTATCGGAGATCGATTACTGGTGAAGTAATAATTCTTCATATAAGTTATAATAATGTGTAAACACATAAGAGAGTACTAATTATATTTTGCTATGTTAAAGTAGGCTATCGCTGATTAGCGACAATTTAACCCACAATCACAGCTAAATTATAATTCCAATTATGTCTTCATTAATATACATTAATCTTGGTGCTAAAACACGATATTTCTAAATCATTAAACTATTAATATTATATGCCTTATGGTAATAATTCAAAAATCTAATTTAGCTGTGATTGTGGGTTAAATTGTCGCTAATCAGCGATAGCCTACTTTAACATAGCAAAATATAATTAGTACTCTCTTATGTGTTTACACATTATTATAACTTATATGAAGAATTATTACTTCACCAGCAATCGATCTCCGATAGCTCAGCGGTAGAGCATCTGCCCGGATAGCAGAAAGTCCGGGTTCGAATCCTTGTCAGAGATAATAATTTTTCATAATTCCAATTATGTCTTCATTAATATACATTAATCTTGGTGCTAAAACACGATATTTCTAAATCATTAAACTATTAATATTATATGCCTTATGGTAATAATTCAAAAATCTAATTTAGCTGTGATTGTGGGTTAAATTGTCGCTAATCAGCGATAGCCTACTTTAACATAGCAAAATATAATTAGTACTCTCTTATGTGTTTACACATTATTATAACTTATATGAAGAATTATTACTTCACCAGTAATCGATCTCCGATAGCTCAGCGGTAGAGCATCTGCCCGGATAGCAGAAAGCCCGGGTTCGAATCCTGGTCAGAGATAATAATTTTTCATAATTCCAATTATGTCTTCATTAATATACATTAATCTTGGTGCTAAAACACGATATTTCTAAATCATTAAACTATTAATATTATATGCCTTATGGTAATAATTCAAAAATCTAATTTAGCTGTGATTGTGGGTTAAATTGTCGCTAATCAGCGATAGCCTACTTTAACATAGCAAAATATAATTAGTACTCTTTTATGTGTTTACACATTATTATAACTTATATGAAGAATTATTACTTCACCAGTAATCGATCTCCGATAGCTCAGCGATAGAGCATCTGCCCGGATAGCAGAAAGCCCGGGTTCGAATCCTGGTCAGAGATAATAATTTTTCATAATTCCAATTATGTCTTCATTAATATACATTAATCTTGGTGCTAAAACACGATATTTCTAAATCATTAAACTATATATATATATATATATATATATATATATATATATATATATATATATATATATATATATATATATATATATATATATATATATATATATATATATATATATATATATATATATATATATATATATATATATATATATTGCGATGTTATGCAGCTATGCAAATATAATGCCTTTATGTTTTAGTTTAACTGTGAACTGCACTCGATTGAACTGCATAGATTGTTATCTCTCAGGGTCGCCTTTACTAATTTTTATTTGCCTTTACTATATTTTCTCTACACAATGAGACTAAAATACTTATAATTGAATTTTCAAGTATGGGTTCCTTTCCTTGAGAAATTTTTAAAACTTTAACTAAAAATATTATGGAACAATGGAATTTTAAGTAATCTTTAACTATTGAGAAATTTATTTAATGGGAAACTTTGCTTAACCTTGAAAAATTAATATTTTGACGTTTTGTCATAACCACACATATGAATGTGAACAACTTTATGAAATGAGGTAAGTTTGATCAATATTTTAGTTTTAATTAAATTAATTAAATTCTTTATTACTTTATAGGTTATGTGCATCATCTGCTTGAAGCCTTTTTACAATAATAATGGTACGTTGATTTAACCTCCGAATTAAATTATAAAATTGCACTTCAAACCTCTTGTAGTACACTAATGCTCTGCTTTTTAATAACACTTTCACAAGCCTTTTTGGTTATGTAGTTAATAATGCTTCTCCCTTCTTGTAGCCCTTTCTCAGGAACCGGTACGCCGCTTGCTCTCTCGAACTGCCCTAGATTCAGGAACTTGCGTAACTCAGGATACGAAGAATTTCCAGACAGCTAAAAATGTTGTAGGTCAAGAGTACCTGTTTGTCGTTACCTTTATAATTGAAATAACTATTCTCTTCTTCTAGGATCAAAGAGAAACTTTGAACATCTTGCGCCTGTATTCATTTCGAACATCTTTTTGTAGTGAGTATTTTCCCCTATTTTAAACTTCTTCTTCTGTAGACTGCTTATTATGTTTGTTGGTTAAATAAATAACACCTTTACTATATTTTAAACTGGTTTTTAATCATTATTTTTCATTAACAAAAATTATTACATCTTCCATTTTAAAGAATTATTATATCTCTCTTTTCTAAAATGTTTTTTTTAACAACCTCCCTAGAAACCACCATTCTTATTACCTTCATATTTTTCTTTCTTTGTTTCATAATTTAAAATACAAAATTAACTTTTCTTAGATGATTATTTAGTTTCTCATTATTTATATATCTCCATTGCAACCATGCATTCTTATTGAAGAATGGTTGTTATGGATAAATTTTGATTGATATTTAAAATGGAATGCTATGTTTGTACCAGTTTAAATGTACTAAAAGCTATTTTACAACTTTTCCTTAATCCTAATAACAATTTTCTTTACAGGTTTGAGCTTCAGATGTGATAACCTATATAGCCCAAATACTTCTTTTATGTAACAACAATAAACTAAATAGATAAATTTAAACTTGAACTCTGTTTTCATTAATGATTTTATATGAAAGCCAATGTTATGAATGTTCAACATCACAACTACCTCTTCTCTGTTCATCAAGCAATTCTAAAACAATAATGAACTTTTATTAACGTGAACTTGGTCAAAATATCATTACAATATATATATATATATATATATATATATATATATATATATATATATATATATATATATATATATATATATATATATATATATATATATATACAAGAAAGTGTTATAATAATGGGATATCGCGCAACAGAGAAGAAAGAAATCATAAGTTGCAGCCGTCTACACGTGTTTCACACTTATTAGTGATCATCAGGACGGCATAGCAGATGGAATAAATATAAAAGCAACTAACTCAGAAAGATGTAACAACACAAGGTTTCACTGATAGCAGCCAACCGCACATTTGCAGTATCGGCCTGAAGACACTGAGTTTTCAGTGCAACAACAAACGTCACTACGAGGCAGCTAAAGCCACTACCGTGAGACAACCAATCCCAAAGTATAATATCAATGATTAGAAGTAATAATGCGCGTAGAGATATACAAGAAAGTGTTATAATAATGGGATATCGCGCAACAGAGAAGAAAGAAATCATAAGTTTCAGCCGTCTACACGTGTTTCACACTTATTAGTGATCATCAGGACGGCATAGCAGATGGAATAAATATAAAAGCAACTAACTCAGAAAGATGTAACAACACAAGGTTTCACTGATAGCAGCCAACCGCACATTTGCAGTATCGGCCTGAAGACACTGAGTTTTCAGTGCAACAACAAACGTCACTACGAGGCAGCTAAAGCCACTACCGTGAGACAACCAATCCCAAAGTATAATATCAATGATTAGAAGTAATAATGCGCGTAGAGATATACAAGAAAGTGTTATAATAATGGGATATCGCGCAACAGAGAAGAAAGAAATCATAAGTTGCAGCCGTCTACACGTGTTTCACACTTATTAGTGATCATCAGGACGGCATAGCAGATGGAATAAATATAAAAGCAACTAACTCAGAAAGAGTTGTTGTTGCACTGAAAACTCAGTGTCTTCAGGCCGATACTGCAAATGTGCGGTTGGCTGCTATCAGTGAAACCTTGTGTTGTTACATCTTTCTGAGTTAGTTGCTTTTATATTTATTCCATCTGCTATGCCGTCCTGATGATCACTAATAAGTGTGAAACACGTGTAGACGGCTGCAACTTATGATTTCTTTCTTCTCTGTTGCGCGATATCCCATTATTATAACACTTTCTTGTATATCTCTACGCGCATTATTACTTCTAATCATTGATATTATACTTTGGGATTGGTTGTCTCACGGTAGTGGCTTTAGCTGCCTCGTAGTGACGTTTGTTGTTGCACTGAAAACTCAGTGTCTTCAGGCCGATACTGCAAATGTGCGGTTGGCTGCTATCAGTGAAACCTTGTGTTGTTACATCTTTCTGAGTTAGTTGCTTTTATATTTATTCCATCTGCTATGCCGTCCTGATGATCACTAATAAGTGTGAAACACGTGTAGACGGCTGCAACTTATGATTTCTTTCTTCTCTGTTGCGCGATATCCCATTATTATAACACTTTCTTGTATATCTCTACGCGCATTATTACTTCTAATCATTGATATTATACTTTGGGATTGGTTGTCTCACGGTAGTGGCTTTAGCTGCCTCGTAGTGACGTTTGTTGTTGCACTGAAAACTCAGTGTCTTCAGGCCGATACTGCAAATGTGCGGTTGGCTGCTATCAGTGAAACCTTGTGTTGTTACATCTTTCTGAGTTAGTTGCTTTTATATTTATTCCATCTGCTATGCCGTCCTGATGATCACTAATAAGTGTGAAACACGTGTAGACGGCTGCAACTTATGATTTCTTTCTTCTCTGTTGCGCGATATCCCATTATTATAACACTTTCTTGTATATCTCTACGCGCATTATTACTTCTAATCATTTATATATATATATATATATATATAAATATTTCGAAGTTTCTTGGTTATAAGGTTCTAAATTAATTTTGAATAAATTAATTTCAAATAAAAATTAATATGAGAGAGATGTAGGCATTCCAAGCAAATACTCTCAGACAATTGTTTCGTCTTTAACCTAAGACTCATCAGTGAGAGAGGCAATGCTTAAACTACCCACATCTCTCTCTCCTACAATTCCGCTTATATATGAAGCTGGAAATAACATTAGTCTCGAGAAATACCGGTGGTGACACCTATGGTATTGTAATAACAAAAAGATGTAAAAATTATAGCAGTTTTCAACCTTGCTAAACAATATAAAATATAATTCTTTTTCTTGAACCTATTTAATACATAAATATTTCGAAGTTTCTTGGTTATAAGGTTCTAAATTAATTTTGAATAAATTAATTTCAAATAAAAATTAATATGAGAGAGATGTAGGCATTCCAAGCAAATACTCTCAGACAATTGTTTCGTCTTTAACCTAAGACTCATCAGTGAGAGAGGCAATGCTTAAACTACCCACATCTCTCTCTCCTACAATTCCGCTTATATATGAAGCTGGAAATAACATTAGTCTCGAGAAATACCGGTGGTGACACCTATGGTATTGTAATAACAAAAAGATGTAAAAATTATAGCAGTTTTCAACCTTGCTAAACAATATAAAATATAATTCTTTTTCTTGAACCTATTTAATACATAAATATTTTACATCTTTTTGTTATTACAATACCATAGGTGTCACCACCGGTATTTCTCGAGACTAATGTTATTTCCAGCTTCATATATAAGCGGAATTGTAGGAGAGAGAGATGTGGGTAGTTTAAGCATTGCCTCTCTCACTGATGAGTCTTAGGTTAAAGACGAAACAATTGTCTGAGAGTATTTGCTTGGAATGCCTACATCTCTCTCATATTAATTTTTATTTGAAATTAATTTATTCAAAATTAATTTAGAACCTTATAACCAAGAAACTTCGAAATATTTATATATATATATATATATATATATATATATATATATATATATATATATATATATATATATATATATATATATATATAAACTTTTATTAACTTGAACTTGGTCAAAATATCATTACAATACAGGACGTCTCAGAAATAAAGGGATTTGAGTTAATGGTAGATAGGTGGAATGGAGTAGAGCAAATTTTCCTTATAAAGTTTGTTCTTCAACTGAATAGTTTTCGAGAAAATGAATTTTAAAGTTTCATTGATTTTCAAGTCCGACTCTGTAACACTAACCTACCTTAATGTACTTAAAAAATGTGATACCATTTGTAGAACTGTGTGCCTTTTAAAAATTGTTATTGTATGTCACGTACAAAAGTAATTTACGATATCTGAACGTCTGCAACGTAAATAAAGTTGTTATTACCTATTAGTAGGTCGAAATATGATCTGCTGTTGTAGGTATGCTTTACTTGTGTTGATATAAACATTACCTAATTCGTTTTATAGCAATTCTAACTGTTAATTGATTTTATTTTATTTACTTATTTCTAAGGATGTCTTGAGATTAAATACAATTCAAATTCATTGAGGTTTTTCAACCTATACTACTACAGCATGTACCTACTATGTTGTAAGAAGAATAACAAAACACCCGGTCACTGTTGTTTAGTCTATCTTTATTTAGGACGCATTTATGTCTTTATTAAACTATAATAACAGTTTAAATAGTAAACATCGTTTTGCTTGGAATAAACTAAATAGAATGAGATCAGCATACTATGTAATATTAAGCTTCACCAGACACCAGGGCCGTCTTCAGTTTGCTTAGTTTTCCGGGTGCCCACAAATTTTTAGTAAAAAATTTTTTTTTAGATAGTGCGGAATTTTATGCATTTTTGGCTTCTTCCATTATTCATATGTTACCCATTAACTCAAAATCCTTTATATTTGGGACACCCTGTATATATATATATATATATATATATATATATATATATATACGTGTCAAGCTATCAGTGTGGCACCCAACACATATTCCGGCAAAGTAGCACCCACTTGATAGAGTTGAGATAATGGTGTATATTTTACACCAATTGACTCATCGCATGTAGTAAAGAAAAAGTAAGTTGAAAAACTGCAATATTCTTTTATACTGTCTAAAAGATATATAATGTTAAACTCGCACCCAACATACTAACTGGTTAACTGGCACCCATTTGTATAATAATTATATAAACTTCGACCAAGTGGCACCACTCCAATGATGCCATATTTATGGGTGCCTTTTTACCTTTTGCTGTATTATTTATATACATTATGGAAGTTTATGCAAACTTTTTGAATAATTCATCTTACAGTTTTGGATGCCAGATTTTAACTTTTTATTGTTTACCTCGGATTGTTGCATTTGCCTTGCCTAAAGTCTAACTACAAATACTTTTAGATGTTATAATAAACCTTTCCAATCTTCGTGAATTATGGAATACTGACGGGGATTAAGGGAAAAGGTGTAAACTTTCTAGTCATTGCATGATATAATCAAACATCTAGTGCAATTGCCATTATTGCATGATTAATATAATTTATTTGATATTTTGGATCTTACATTAATAAGACTTTATATTATTGACATATTAACAATAAAATAACTGAGATTAGAATATACTCCATAGTTGTGAACATCATAAGCAAACATTGTGCACTACTAATTAATAAAGGCAGCTTTAAAAATCATTTAATTTTACTCAAAACAACAAACTATTCTCAATTCAGTTAATTATAAATATAAATCAAAAACAAAGAATTCTTAACATTTGAAGATATTTTGCTTAGCTTTATTTTATGTCAATGACTATCCAACAAAAGCAAATTAACGGTTATTAAAATAAGTAGATGTTGAAGTTCTTAATATTTCTGTTTATGCATCCTCATGAAAGCAAAAATCTTTTTCGCAAAACCTAATAGTACCGATATTTACAGATTTGTTTACCGATCGGTAATAAAATTTTATTGTTTTATTGCTTTGTTACTTTTAGTTGCACATTTTGGCATTTCTTAATCTGTTTGCCCATGATTTTGTTTAAAGCTACTTCAATATATATTTTAAAACCAGCCAAGTTTTATTAAATGTCCATAACGTAATATTTGTATATATGTAGGTATAGTTATATTTCATCTATGTTTAATGAAGTTTCTTTGACTTCTGCAAATCAGGAATTAGGTAATTAGGAATGTTTTCAGAAAACTCAGAATCGAGTGTTATAAAAACAAAATAAATAATGTGTTTTTTGTAACAACAATATTCTTTTCTATTTTATTGAAATTAAAGTATATAACTGCTAACTAAAACCTGCTTTTGATTTAATGACTTAAAAACACATAACAAGTTACATGGTAACATTAAATATTTTGCATTAGTTTGTAAAATAAAATTAGATGTTTTGTTGTTATCTTTATTTCCTGTTTAAATTCTTAAAACATAGGTGCACACGTATTATCGAAATTGAATCAATGTTATACTCTGTTTCATTATTTGAACCTATAAATTGTCCGGCAGTAGTTTGCCTATAAACAAAAAATTCAAATACGTATACACTACTAACTATTAGAGGGTATAAATAGTGAGATAAAAGACTCAACGATTCAGCGTGAGTAGAAAGGACTATTGTGTATTTTAATCTTGCCTCAGATCTTAATCAATGGGATTCCTACAGGCAGCAGAGAACGAAAGTGCATGTTGGGTATTGAGTTTGAGTAACATTAATCATATTTTGAAAACATATTTTGAATTTTGTAAATAATCCAACATCAGTAATTACCACTAATAATCTGCAATATCAAAACTTATCTAATGAGCGCTAATGTACATTCTACGTGAAATAACGATATAAACAAAAATATCAATCAAAATAGATTCCAAGGAATGGTTCAAAACCTGCAAGAATAGGCATTAAAAAGAACATGTAAACTATAAACAAGTATAAATATTTTTATTTGTTCCTAACTTGTAAACATCGATTTATCAAGTCACTGTATTCCCCTTGAAAATGTCTAATAACTGGACCACGGGTGTAAAAAAAATAACTGGCTAGCATGTAATAGTTATTTATATATTAAGGGCATAATGAAGATTTTATGGCCAGAAGCGTTATTACTAGCCCGAGGCGTCAGCCGAGGGCTAGGAAATGGCTGTAGGGCCCTAACAAGTTATGCCCGCTATACATACACTATTTCATGCACAGATTAAGTTTTTATGTCAAATCTATTATTGTGTAAAAATATAATTGAATCAGTACGTAGGTATATCAAGCAGCTGTGCGTATACTTATGTGATTATACGAAGTTCGTTACTATAGTTACTATTCCAAAATATTTAATTTCAGCTTATTTTCATTGGTAAGAAGTTTACAAATTATATTAAGAACCAATCAAGTTCTACAAAAAAACTTCTGACATTTAATTGACGTTTCATTATTGCCCGTCTTTACGAACTATAGTGGACGCACCATGGTATGTACCCAACGAACTTATACGTCGTGATCTAGGCATCCCTTCAGTAAACGAAGAAATCCAGCGTCACACTATACGTTACTGTGATAGGCTTCATGCCCACCCAAACGCCCTTGTCGAGGGCCTGCTCGATGTTGCCGAAGATGAGCCACGACTTAAACGGATTAAAACCCTGGATCTTCCAAACCGCTACGAGTGAATGTTAGTGAATTCATAGTGCCATCTAGCTATAAGCCAAACTGATTTACTACTACTTTAGGAATTTGTTATTGAACTCTTTCCTTCACGATATGCATGCACATTATCACACAATTTACTAAATGTCAGACCCTGACAGATTGTAAAGTTTCTCAATAAATTTAAAAAAAAAATTATTGCCCGTCTAACCATAAAGAGACTCTTGGGCCATAAAAAGACTTTTATGTTTAGATGAGTCTTGCAATAATAGTCTAATTATAATGCATCTGTGCATAAAAAATTTTACACGCGTCCTCATATTTTCTATTATTATATAATTTGAAATGAAAGCCAAACTCTTTAGCAGTAATTTAATTGTTACTAACATATGAGAATTATTGCATCTTATTACTATCGAATAATTAAAATCATAGTACAGCCGTTATTTCCACTAAAGCTGAAATTTCCGAACAATTTTAAGTCATTACTACTTGTATTTGCACTATATATATGCTCTGTAGAAGTAGATGGCGCAGATTCTTTAACTGGAAACAATCTTTTTGACATTTCGATCTTGTTATTGATTGAGTCATCCACGTAGCTCTCTGCAATTTTTGTTGATTTCCATCCACCTCCACGTTTCAAAGTTAAAGTATCACCACCTACATCAACAACCATCGTTGCTCCAGTCCGTCTAAATGACTGACCTGTATACAATGCAGGTTCTTGTAATCCTAAATATTCAGCAATTTTTTTAGGTATTGTACCAACAGTATGTTGACCTGCATTTAGGGCGACACATTTTCCATTACGGTACGTCAAGAACAACCGCAGGTCCTTACTTTTTTGAGGTCGTAGAGTCGCATATTTCCGATAAATAGCACAAGGTTTAAAAATACACCCATCGTCCGTTATTGTAAACCTCCTGGTTGTTAAATTTCTAGTATCGCGTAAGGTGACAACAATATATTTGGCCAAATCCTCCACTTCATTTAAAGTGAGCTATAGAAGCTCATCACCAGTTAATGATATTCCTATATCCGAACAAACAACTGAAGGATCTCGGCCAACGCGTGATTAACAGCTGTGAAATACATTAAGTTAATATAAGAGAGTAACCAGCATCTTGTGTTACTCTCGGCTGTTAAAGAAAGTAAGCAACGGTATGTTAGGATCGTACTTTTTAAAATTTCGAGCATGTGATAACCGCATCTCGCCTCATGATCGCCGCGTGTTTTGCGATATGTTAAGCATTTTCACCGTCGTGATTTCGGTGACCTGGATTCTTCATTTGTTTGTTTGGGTATAGTAATATTCCTAGATATGCTATGATACTAATCTTCCTAGATCTCGTATATTTGTCTTTTTTCAATTTACTGTTTACAATTAGGTAAGCCATACGTAGTGTGTTTCTCTTTCTGGAAAACGTTATAACAACGCATTTATTAATATTGAAATATAACTTTTGTTTACACTCCACCATATATTCTGTCCATCTTCAGGAGTGTCAATTGTATATCGTTAGAAAATGGAAAACATTTGGAGTTTGTTACTACCGAAGGAAGATCATTTATTAGCAATAAAAAAGCAGAGGTCTAAGATTTGATCCCTGGGGGAACACTAAAGTCATAATGTTGATATGTATCAAGATCAAACTGGAACGTCTCTGGCAGGGTTGGCAAAAAACATGTTTTAAAAAACAAAAACAGTTGTTTTTTTAAATAAAAAATGTTTCTTATCGAAAATGAGTGTAAAACACCCCATATAAAAACATATTTAAAACATGATTTAAACTGTTTTAAATTAATAAACATTTTGAAATATTTTAATAAAAGCTTTCAAGAAAGATATTATTAAATTCAGATACAAATTATCATCATGAATCATGATTACGCGTGCCTGAAACAATAATAAAAGTTCTTATTCTTATCATCACTTTTTTAATTTTACAACTTCCTAGCAAGAGCAACTTAAATAAAAAATACACTAATAAAAATTCTACTTCAATTCTCACCAAACCAAAAGTGTTAAATATTATTAAGTCAACACTTTGTAATTTATAAATAAAATGATCATTATTCTTTTTAAATGCGTCTTCAGACCTCTAAAAAGAATGCAGAATTAGAAAATCAGTCAAATATTATATATTCATGATGACGGGTTAACGAAAGTGCCGTATATGACAACATTTTTTAACAATTTTATTAAAGATGCTATTGAACCTAATAAAATTCGTGCCAAATGTATCCATTGCAAAAAAGACTGTGTATTATTATACTTATGTAAAATAATACACTTTTCAGATGGAAACTGGTCATTTAAATTCGAAAATGCAGTACAATAATCTAATATTTTTTCTTTCAAATGTTTGAAAAGTCGTTTTAAAACAATTACAGCAAAACATATTTTAAATATACGTTTAATACATGTTTAAAAAGAAATAGTTTAAAACTTGGTTTGATCTTTTAAACTAGTTTTAAACAAGAGTTTTAAACAAAATGTTTTAAACATACCAACCCTCGTCGCTGGTAAGCAGGTATTGTTATTATTAAAATAAATCGAGGAAACTTTATATGAAGCAGAGTAAACAGATTGAAAATATGTATTTACTAAAGCTTTCCGCTACATCAAATTCTTCAATTAGCTGATTATAGTAATTGAAATGTAATATATTCGATCGTTTTTTATTTTTAGTGTTTACATAATTCCAAAATTCTTTGACATTCTGCTCTATACCAGTTTCAACATTTGCGATATAAGTACCATAAGCCTGTTTTACCAGTGTATTTAATTTCTTTCGTTCTTTCTTCTTCTTTGAATAACTCTTGCCTTTTATGTTTTCTGTAATGGTTTTTAAGTTTTAAACAATTGAATTTCAGAATTAAACCATACTGCATATATATTTTTATGGTTACGATATTTTGGTTTAATTTAATTTTAAATTATTATAAAAAACAGCTACATTGTCCCAGCTTATGATATTTATTTCATTTTAGGTATATAGACGAACAAAGTTACATCTATTAAAATTAAATTTGCCAATAAGTAAGGATTTAGAAATGAATGCTTTTTGAGTATTGTTCTATTGTTTTTTATAGAAATACCTAATGATAGGTGATAGAGATCTTCCTTAAGTATTGGATGAAGGCATTTATCTACTTTATATTCTAAGTAAACGTATTCAGACATCGAGATTAAATAGTCCAGTAAGTGTTTTTCCATAAGCATTTAATATGTTATTAAAGTTTCTTACATTAAGGGCGTTACTGAATTCATTGTTGGGGCACATAGTCACTTCATATAAAACATAATTGATTTAGACTACAATTTCGACTTGCAAATGCAAAAAAACTGTTCGTAAAGTGTTAAAGAAGAATACGTTTTACCGATGCGTAGCGTTTGAATGTTATTATTTTTATTATTACGGCCAATAGAAGAAGAAATAAAATATACAACTACTTCTAGTTCTAGCAAAATTTCAGAATACAACTTTCAACGAGATATTCAACTTTTAAAATAGACCTAAACCAAAAATATTTGGAATCATAAACTAGGGTAGTATAGCATGCGTAGCAGGTACCTAAGACGTCCGAACACTTTTTGTAGTTCCACTGACCCGTGATTTCTAACAGTAAGTATCTGGACCACTAGATACCCATTCTTTAGTTCTTCAACATGAATTTGCGGAAGGAAATCTTTTTAATTTAAGAACATAAAATAGTACAGCTAGTTCAAGTTCAATACCTGTACCTCCCCGAACATTTTATGAAAGTGATATATTTCGCGCCTAAAAGTTGATTCTCACTATACGGCAAGCTACCAACAGCCACCGGACCGACAAAACATGATACTCATTCACACTATACTGCTAGCCGGCGGCAGGTGACCAACAGGCAACGGACCAACAGTTTATTCCAAAACTAATAACTATGCGTTTGTTGCATCCATTATCTTAATAACTATTTTTATTATGTATAGTTTTGTCATTAAAAAGGTAATTTTGATAAAATACCATTCTGTTCCTTTTATAAAGTTTATTTAAAAAGGGATTAACAAGAATTCAAACGCTTAATAACTATCCTGCGTTAATTAACAGCGTTTCGTAAGCCAAAGACCCACAGATTATTTAGATTGTTTTTATCGTTCATTGTAGAATGTAAAGGTTTATTATGCTGTTTTCTTTTAAAATGTGTATGCAGTTTAAGAAATGTGAAATATTCCTCAAGACAGTAATCAAAGTTTATTAATACGCCCCACATAGGAAGAAAAAGGAATTCAATCAGTAATAATATTAATTATTATTATCAATAATAATAGTATTTTTAAAAATAAGGGTAATTTAACATTAACACTGTGGGTAATCAATATAGGTAATCAAATTCCATATAAGTCCCCAGTCGACCAACTTTTTATGAAATTCGTATGAGAGGACTCGTAATAAATCAATTTAAAACTAAATATGAATTGTTCCCAATCTATTATACCTTCATGGTTTTATAGAGGGGTAAATTGAGTTTAATAGTCTTTCCTAACGAAATGCTTTATAATTAATCTTTTTACTTTAACTTAGTGTTAAGATTATTCTGATCAGCCTGACCTCCTCGTATTATAACGTCGGCCAGTAGCCAGCCGTCGAAACCGGCGGCCAGAGAATAAACCGAAAAGCAAATCAGAAGCAAAATGCGTAGTAATGCGATGTTGCCGGTAAAACGTGTGCTATGGGTGCCAGTAGAACAATAATTATGATGGGTGCCAGTACTGCGAGGCGGCATATACTTCTGTATATACAGAAATCGACTGCAGCGCCACTCGTGGTGATACGCTGAACTTTTTTGTATATCACTCGGTATATAACGTCCTTAAGGCACCCACACAAAAATTCGTTTCTAGGCGTTTCACAACTTGTACATGCCGAAACCGTGGAAAAAGGTATAAAACACTATGGCACCCAAAACGGGTGCCGCATTGAAAAATCCGGGTGCCGCTTTGTATATTTCATATGTCGTTTGGGTGCGTATAAGTCATTTTATAAATCTATATATATATATATATATATATATATATATATATATATATATATATATATATATATATATATATATATATATATATAATATATATATATTTCCCCCCCCGGGAATATCCCGCCGGGTTCGAATCCTGGTCAGAGATAATAATTTTTCATAATTCAAATTATGTCTTCATTAATATATATATATATATATATATATATATATATATATATATATATATATATATATATATATATATATATATATATATATTTTAGTTGAAATTAATTTTTGTTAAGTTGAATAATGATTTTACATTAAATAATATTTAGAATGCAAATTCATATAGAAAAATTTATCATCGACTCTGCTGGGACTCGAACCCAGGACCCTCCACTGTCTAGGTGGTACCTCTACCAACTGAGCTACAGATAATTCATTAATAATATTCAAAAAAATATCTAGTTACTTTGTATGTCTGCTTAAACATCTAATTCATATGGAAAATTTCTCGCTATGCTGGTAGTCGTGCTCTGTAGCTCAGTTGGTAGAGATACCACATAGACAGTGGAGGGTCCTGGGTTCGAGTCCCAGCAGAGTCGATGATAAATTTTTCTATATGACTTTGCATTCTAAATATTATTTATATATATATATATATATATATATATATATATATATATATATATACAGGGTTATGATAATGTAATGCACAAAATTCATAAAACGTACAACGATCACTTTGGAACAAAATGCAAAAACACGTCAAACGTTTTTTTTTATTCCGCATCTTTTGACATAAGTTACAAAAAGAACACGTCAACTTTGTCAAAGTTATGACGTCATTAACATATTTTTTTAATGGGAAGCTAAGATTGTTATTACGTTATTTGATAAAGCTTGCTTTTTTACACTAGGGAAAAAAGTTGCAGTAGGGCTCACATAAGAAATATGCGGAATAAAAAAAAACATTTGACGTGTTTTTGCATTTTGTTCCAAAGTGATCGTTGTACGTTTTATGAATTTTGTGCATTACATTATCATAACCCTGTATATATATATATATATATATATATATATATATATATATATATATATATATATATATATATAAGGTTACATCAAAATAAAGAGGTTACATCAAAGCTTACCAGCAGATCTCCTGGTGCCACTGTTATGTCTTTTATACGCTTTATTCACGAATGTTCCAGTAAAAGAAGCAGTAGATATGATACAACGGAAATACCAAGTCCCAAATGAAATCATCGAGTTAACAAGACACTGCCTAAACAACACCTACTTCATCTACAAAGATCAACGGTACAAACAAGTGGAAGGAGCACCTATGGGATCACCTTTATCACCGGTAATAGCGAACCTATTCATGGAAGAATTAGAAGTCCGAGCAATAGAAACGGCAAGTGACAAACCTAAACTATGGCTAAGATATGTAGACGATACTTTTATTATATGGACCCATGGAGAAGAGAAGCTGCAGACCTTCTTACAGCATCTAAACAACATACACCAGAAGATCAAATTCACAATGGAGGTGGAAAAGGACAAACAACTACCTTTCCTAGATGTATCTATAATCAAGAAGGAAGACGGCAGCCTGGGATACACAGTATACCGAAAATCAACCCACACAAATCGCTACCTGAACGCGCAGTCACATCACCACCCAGCGCAACTACAGTCAGTAGTCAAGACATTAATAACCAGATCACAACGTTTGACTGATGACGATAATAAACATCAAGAACTAGAACAGGTGAAGTTGGCATTAAAACAAAATGGTTTCTCTTCCAGAAATATCAAGAAAGCGTTAACACCAAGGGACCCAAAGCCAAAAGAAGAAGAAACATCGGTATCCAAAACACACTTACCGTACATCAAAGGGACCACGGACAAAATAAGTAGAGTGCTGAGAAAACACAACATCGATACCATCTTCAACACCGATAAAAAGATTGGAAACATGCTACCATCCGCCAAAACAAAAATACCACTAGAAAGCCAAGGAGTATACGAGATCCCATGTAAAGACTGCGGGGAATCCTACATAGGGCAAACCAACAGAAGAATTCAAGTAAGAAGAGAAGAACACCGAAATGCAGTCAACAAAAATGAGAGAACGTCTTCACTAGCACAACATGTAAGTGGTACATCTCATAACATAGATTTCGAAAATACAAAAGTTTTAGCGAATATACAACACAAGACCCGACGAACCATAAGAGAAGCCATTGAGATCGAGAAACGTCCGAACAATCTTAATACCAGGGACGATACACAGCGACTACCATCAGCTTGGAAACCAGCTATAACTAGTATCACCGTCAAGAAGCGAAAACCAGCACAGCAGAACGATAAAAGAGAAAGCGAGAGAATGCCACCGGATCAAGCGAGACCAATGACACGCAGCCGCGCCAAAAACCAGCCGACCGCAACCATGCGCAACACCGTAACCGTATATAAAGACCAACCGCTGCCGCAAGACGTCAGTCTACATCGTGTAACCACGCGAAGCAGAAGGAAGTTAGAAGTGACCTGAAGATGGCAAGTGTGATCTTGCCGAAACGTCGTCAACCATTGTCTGGTTCCTCTAGGAGCCGAATAGTGAATACGCGGAGTGAAACCCGGAAAAGTAGTGAAGTATCATATAATATCCGCGGAAACTTAAAATGTAACATTAATAACCTTTACGGGAGGGTTTTAGGAGAGGAGATTCTACGAGACGTCAAGAAGTTGGAGAAGCTACGATCCAAAAGAAACAAGCTGCTGTGCAACCTCGCATTCCTGGAACGCTGCCGGGACGAGAATATAATACCAAATTCCATGAAGCTGACGTTCCACAAAAAGAACAACCAAACGAGGAACATCTTGAGAAGAGCAAGCCTAGCATTGACAAGAGAAGCAATTCACGATACCAGAAGGGCGCTAAATAGTATCAACATCGATCTACTACAGTTACACCTACGTTTAAGTAACACAATTCATCCAGCTCTATGGTCCACACTAGATAACCTAACGGAGTTTCGCGCAGAAACAGACGCTAATTTGACAACTTCTAACCAGAAGAAGAAATTTGAGAAGCTACAAGCCGAACAACAGCCCAGGAAGTACATCAACCACCAAGTTGAACCAAAGAAAGTAGTTTTCAATCTTTCAGATCTACCGCTGGATGAAGCGACACATAGCGTGCTATCGAAAGAATTTAACTATGCAGTAGCGCCAAACCGGATTCCAATAGAAAACATTATTTGCGGAGTCGAAGCATCAATAACAGGGATCCCAGGAAATACCGCCGAAATTATACGTCAAGACGTGTCACGTATACTGAGAACAGCCAAGCCACCGAAGAAGAACTTATCCCACGAAGAAATCCAAGCTTTACGCGACCTACGGGCGAATACTAGCGTAATCGTGTTACCAGCAGACAAAGGCAACGCAACCGTAGTCATGGATAAGGGTGAATATGAAAGCAAAATAGAAACCTTACTAAATGATCCTGGATACCAAAGAATCTCAACGGATCCTACAACATACTTGGAAAAGACCACTAAAGCCAAAATAAAAGCCTGCAGTTTCAGTCAAAAACAACAGTTACAACTAATTCCGAGAGAGAAGTCGTCATCATGCCCTAAGCTGTACGGATTACCAAAAGTCCACAAGGAAGGTGTACCACTAAGACCCATCGTAAGCTCCATTGGATCACCACTGCAACCTCTAGCGAAATTCCTGGCCAAGCAACTGCAACCTTATGCCGAAGAAGCCGAATCTTACGTAAAGAACGCAAGCCACTTCATCGAGCGTATAAAAGACATAACAGTGGCACCAGGAGATCTGCTGGTAAGCTTTGATGTAACCTCTTTATTCACGAATGTTCCAGTAAAAGAAGCAGTAGATATGATACAACGAAAATACCAAGTCCCAAATGAAATCATCGAGTTAACAAGACACTGCCTAAACAACACCTACTTCATCTACAAAGATCAACGGTACAAACAAGTGGAAGGAGCACCTATGGGATCACCTTTATCGCCGGTAATAGCGAACCTATTCATGGAAGAATTAGAAGTCCGAGCAATAGAAACGACAAGTGACAAACCTAAACTATGGCTAAGATATGTAGACGATACTTTTATTATATGGACCCATGGAGAAGAGAAGCTGCAGACCTTCTTACAGCATCTAAACAACATACACCAGAAGATCAAATTCACAATGGAGGTGGAAAAGGACAATCAACTACCTTTCCTAGATTTATCTATAATCAAGAAGGAAGACGGCAGCCTGGGATACACAGTATACCGAAAATCAACCCACACAAATCGCTACCTGAACGCGCAGTCACATCACCACCCAGCGCAACTACAGTCAGTAGTCAAGACATTAATAACCAGATCACAACGTTTGACTGATGACGATAATAAACATCAAGAACTAGAACAGGTGAAGTTGGCATTAAAACAAAATGGTTTCTCTTCCAGAAATATCAAGAAAGCGTTAACACCAAGGGACCCATAGCCAAAAGAAGAAGAAACATCGGTATCCAAAACACACTTACCGTACATCAAAGGGACCACGGACAAAATAAGTAGAGTGCTGAGAAAACACAACATCGATACCATCTTCAACACCGATAAAAAGATTGGAAACATGCTACCATCCGCCAAAACAAAAATACCACTAGAAAGCCAAGGAGTATACGAGATCCCATGTAAAGACTGCGGGGAATCCTACATAGGGCAGACCAACAGAAGAATTCAAGTAAGAAGAGAAGAACACCGAAATGCAGTCAACAAAAATGAGAGAACGTCTTCACTAGCACAACATGTAAGTGGTACATCTCATAACATAAATTTCGAAAATACAAAAGTTTTAGCGAATATACAACACAAGACCCGACGAACCATAAGAGAAGCCATTGAGATCGAGAAACGTCCGAACAATCTTAATACCAGGGACGATACACAGCGACTACCATCAGCTTGGAAACCAGCTATAACTAGTATCACCGTCAAGAAGCGAAAACCAGCACAGCAGAACGATAAAAGAGAAAGCGAGAGAATGCTACCGGATCAAGCGAGACTAATGACACGCAGCCGCGCCAAAAACCAGCCGACCGCAACCATGCGCAACACCGTAACCGTATATAAAGACCAACCGCTGCCGCAAGACGTCAGTCTACATCGTGTAACCACGCGAAGCAGAAGGAAGTTAGAAGTGACCTGAAGATGGCAAGTGTGATCTTGCCGAAACGTCGTCAACCATTGTCTGGTTCCTCTAGGAGCCGAATAGTGAATACGCGGAGTGAAACCCGGAAAAGTAGTGAAGTATCATATAATATCCGCGGAAACTTAAAATGTAACATATATATATATATAATATACATATATATATATATATATATATAATATACATATATATATATAATATACATATATATATATATATATATATATATATATATATATATATATATAACATATATATATATATATATATATATATATATATATATATATATATATATATATATATATATATATATATATATATATATATATATATATATATATATATAATATTTTGAGTGTAGTAAAGTGATTTGTACAATTTAGTAATAGTTAAAAATTAATTAAGATTTCACTTTTAAAAGTGTTTTTAAATTTCAATTTGTATATTTTTTTTAATACCACAAGAATCCACATTCACCCTGAGATGAGTCTTTATTAAATATAATTCTGTTAATTTAAGTTATTTAACTGGCGCCCAACTCTCTTACGTAAACTTGAGTTAGTCAAGAACTAACGTAACATTAATTTTATATAACCATTGCAATATTAAATTAAAAGGTATTTTCAAATCATATTAAATTTATCAAAAGAGGGAAGTTGAAAAGCATATCCAAAGTTCAGTCATTTTAAAAATCAATTTATTATAAAGTAATTATCTACGATCAAACGGCAATTATTCACAGTTTCAAAATATATAATAAAATTTTTAAAAATAATTTATTATTTTTAATTAACCAATATCACTGCATTATTATATATGGCGCCCAACGTGGGGCATTTCTTAATGTTTGGGCAATATAAAATATTATATTTTTAATTAACCAATATCACTGCATTATTATATGGCGACCGGCAACGTGGGACTTTTTGTGGTTTATATAATCTTTTGAAAAATAGTAGGCTTATAGTAGCTTTTAATAGATTATTTGGCTTTTGAGATTATTTAGTTTTTGTAGGTTATTTAGCTTATAGTAATAGTTAGCTTGTTAGGATTATATTAGCTTGTTTAGATTATAATAGCATAATTAAAAGAAATAGAAAAAAGTTTTAGTGGTTAATGTATGACGTCAGTTAAAAATATATATTCTGCCGCGGAAAGTAATTTAGTATTAAAAAAGAAGTATACAGATAAAGAATTAGTTGTGTCTGAGAAGCAGAAAGCTTTAACCAGTTCAGTGATGGAGGGGAACGGCGAAGAAGGCAAGCCAGCGGGATCTGAACTATCACAACTTATAGCACTTATGCAGGATATGAATGCTAAATTCGATAAACAATCTGAAGAAAGAAAAAAGAAAGGGAACAAGACAAAGAAGAACTGAATACAAAATTTGACAAACAGTCTGAAGACATGAAAACTAAATTAGACAAACAATCTTTAGAAATGAAAGAAGAAATGAGAATTCAATCAGAAACTTTGAAACAAGAAATTAAAAATGATATAAAGGAAATAAAACAAGAATTAAAAGATGATATTGAGGCAATTACAAAAGAGATGAATAGTAAAGTAGAAGCATTGAAAATAGAAAATGAAAAGAAATTTACAGAATTAGAACAAAAACATGAATCCTTTTCACAAGAAATAACTAAAGTAAAAGGAATTCAAGATACTCATTTAAAATATTTTAAAAATAAGATAGGCGAAGTTCAAGGAAATTGCATTCAAAGATCCGAATGTATAGAAGAGGATTTGAAACAAATTACTGTTCAGGTTAATGAATTAAAAAGTATCCAAACTGAATCAAGTTTAGGACAACATTCATGCGTACCTATTGTGTTACCGTCTTTGAGTGAACAAAATATTACTAAATTTTATGGGGATAAAAGAATGCATCCTAAGACTTTTATAAAGAATATAAAATCGTATTTCGGTAATGTGAAAATAAGTCTTAAACAATCATATAATTTCGATTATGAATTATCAATTATTCGTGGACTGATGAAAGGAGAAGCAGAAAAATGGTTTTCAATAAATGAAAATAAATTCTTCCATTTTGAAGATTTTGAAAGGTTATTTTTGGCGCAATATTGGGGTTTATCAGAACAAGAAAAAGTCGTAGAGAATTTAACATTTGGAAGATTTAACCCTCTTCAAGGGACTACAAGAGAAAATTATGCCTTGAATAAAATGTTTATGATTAACCAATTAGACAATCCGATAGAAGAGGCGGTAGTAATTAAACAATTAGCTAAACATTTTGATAGGCCTATTTTGGAGAAAGTATACACTGATGATGTAAAAGAGTTTGAACGATTTTTGCAAATATTAAAAAACTTTTACGTACTAGATAATCTTAAAAGAAATTCAACAAGACTTGGTCCAAGAAATGTGAATTATATGCAATCTAATTCTAGTTTTTCATATAGAAATAGGGATAATTATCGGGGAAATTTAAAAAATCCAGTTAATACTAATAGATTTGATGAACGGGATGAGTATAGAAAATTTGAGAAACATGATAAAATAGAGCAGGAACACGGAAGGGATGATAGATACGGTAGGAATAGTAAGGAGGGTAACTGTAGTAAATATAATACGGAGCGATAGGTATCACGTAAATGCCTAGTCGTTTATATAGTCCTACGAGAGAAAAGTTTGTAAGTTTTGAGGAAAAGGAATCACAGAAAGAAGACGAGAAAAATTTTTAATTGCTAGTACCACTACTCACCACAATTATGCGCATCCTAGAGAATATTTCCTTTTTCCGGAAAGTGGTGGTACGGAACTGACAGATTTTATACATAGTTTACCTTTTATTAAAGTTCAATTAAATAATGTGGTAATCCCGGCTTTAATTGATACAGGGGCAGAAGTATCTTTAATTGGGGAAAAATTTATAATAGAAAGTATTGATAAGTTGAATCAGGACATTATCCCTGTTAGACAAATTAAGTTAATTACGGCTAATAATAAAAAATTGGCTAATTTAAATAGAGCTATCAATATTGAAATTAAAATAGGTTGTAAGTATAAAAGAACAGCGCAGTTCTTGATAGTCCCTGACTTAACAATTGATTGTATTTTGGGAATGGATATTATTAATTGCAGTAAAATGAAAATAGAATGTGACAGTAGATATGTTGTAATTGATGATGATATAATACGTTGGGAAGAAGAAAAACAATTACCAAAAGAAAATGTGGTAAATGTAAATTTTTTGGGAAAAATAAGAAATCAAAGAGAGTTAGAAATAATAGATGTAGGGAGTAATACTAATGACGATATAATGTTAAACAAAGAAATAATTGAAAATTTAAATTGTAGTGATAAATATAAGAAAGAGGTTGGTCGTTTGTTAGGGAAAAATAAAAATCTAATCAATGAAAGTTCTAGTGTAGCGAAGGAATATGAGCATAAATTAGAAATTCTAGATGATAGACCGTATAACTCTAAAACTTATCCTATACCTTTCGCTTATAGAAAAAGAGTCGAACAAGAAATACAAGCTATGATAAAGAATGGTATTATTGAAAGGGCAACAACGTGTTATATTAACCCCATTGTAGTAGTTAAAAAAAGGATGATTCAATTAGATTATGTTTAGATGCAAGGGAAATTAATAAAAGGACAAAACCTCAATTTGAAACACCCATAAAAATTGATAATTTAATAGGAAGAGTTCAAAAATGTGCAATATTTTCTAAGTTAGATTTAAGAAATTCATTTTGGTTGATTCCATTAAATGCGAATTCAAGAAAATATACGGGATTCAGTGTCGATGGATTTTTATATCAATTCAAGGTTGTTCCTTTTGGACTGTCTACCTCATGTGCGGCACTCGTTAAAGCTTTGCAAAGAGTTCTCTCTAGTTACGAAGAATTTTGTTTGCACTATGTTGACGATATTTTAATTTTTAGTCAAGACGAAGAAACACATTATCTTCATTTAAAAGTTGTTTTAGGTGCATTAAATGAAGCAGGATTAAAACTCAATATAGAGAAATGCGAATTTTTCCAGGATAAAGTTAATTATTTGGGTTACGTTTTAACTACAGAGGGTGCGACAATAAGTGACGAAAGAGTCCAGGAGATTGTTAATTTTTCCCCGCCTAAAAATTTAAAACAACTTAGAAGCTTTTTGGGAGTTTTAAATTATTATAAAAAATTCGTCCCAAATTTAGCAGAAAAGTCAACTCCCCTTTATGAATTACTTAGAAAACATGTGAAATGGAAATGGGATAGTAGAACAAATCAAGCATTCCTAGACTTGAAACAAGAATTTTATAAAAATCTAAAACTGTATCATCCTAATTTCGATCATGAATTTATCTTGCGTACTGATGCTAGTGATGTTGCCATATCTGCGGAATTAATACAAATAAATGAGAACAATGAAGAGATACCTATTAGTTTTGTATCGCGAATTCTTAAAGGTTATGAAAAAAGGTATAGCGTATCGGAAAAAGAAATGGCGGCGGTAGTATTTGCTGTGACTAAATTACGGTTCTATTTGCTAGGTAAACCATTCACTATACAGACAGATCATTCCGCTTTGCAATTTATAATGAAAACAAGATTTTCTAACAACAGAATTTATAGATGGTCATTATTACTACAGGAGTATCAGTTTAATATTCAGTATAGACCAGGAAAAGACAACATCACCGCTGACATGTTTAGTCGACCAAATGTAGAGTATGATACAAAAGTACCAATTATGAACAAAAATAATGAAGTTATGGTGGGCATAAATAGATTGTCTAGGCAGGAAGGTATCTATTCGCTAAATTATATTCTAGGAATACAACAGGAAGAACAATTTGACGTCATTAGAGAAAAAATACATAACGCTAGACAGTATAAGGGATATAGTATTGTAGACCAGATAATAATAAAGAAAATTGGGGACAAAGAATTGTATGTGACAAATATAAATCACATGAGGGAAATTACTTTACAATTGCATACTATGTACGGACATATAGGAGCTAGAAAGATATGGTTAATTGTTAGGGAAAACTACTACTCCGTTAAAGACTATGATACTATCAAAAATACTATAAAGAATTGTCACGTGTGTCAGTTAGGAAAATACAAAAATTATACTAATTACAATGTCACTAGAAGTATTATTGTTGAAAAACCATTAGACATTATTGCAATAGATTTTCTTGGTAACTTAGTTCAGAGCACGGGTGGTTATAAACACATTTTAGTAGTTATTGATATTTTTACAAAGTACATTAAATTATATCCTTGTGTTGTTTGTTCTACGGATAGCACCAATTATTGTCTTAACAAATATATTGAAGAGGTAGGTCTGCCTAAAAATATTCTAGCTGATAACGCTACATATTTCAATAATGAACGTTTTAAAACATACTGGAGAGAAAAGAATGTACATGTAGCTTACACTAGTATAAGGCATCCTCAAGCCAACCCAAGCGAACGATACATACAGGAAACTGTAAAATTTTTAAGACTCTTAATAAAAAATGATTGTCATAATAGATGGAATAAATATTTAAAGAAAATTGAATTATTTATAAATGACGTACCAAATACAATGACAGGACAAACACCGTTATATTTAATGAAAAAGATTATGCCAAAACGACCATGGAGATGTGATGAGAAAACTGATGAAGAATTTGAACAATTAATCAACAATGTTGCTAGGAAATCAAAAAGGATACTAGACAGATATCAGCAAAAAGAAAATCAACAAATGAAAAGAAGGGAGAGATTTGAAGTAGGAGATAAAGTTATTGTTAGAAATATGAGGGTTTCAAACCGACCGGGAGAGATATGTGCTAAGTTATTATTTCCCTATATAGGACCATTCATAATTAATAGGCGATTTGGGGATACCTATGAATTAAAATATCCAGGATCAGAAGAAATTCGAGGAAAATATAATATTCAGTTGTTATTCCCATATTTGGATAGTGATTAATTAAAGATTGGAAATAAGAAACGTAAAGTGTATGAATAAATTGAAAATTAAAGTTTAGATGAAAAATGAAATGAAATAGGGGAAAATGGGGGTTAGAAAATCATTAAAATAAAATTATGAATGAAAGATGGTAATAATGGTAGGATATAAAAGTATATTGAATTATGATATTAGAAAAATTAAAAATTATTGAAAGATGAGAAAGTAAGAGATTATGAAGGTGAATATAGATTGATTGATTATGATTAGTATAAATCTTCTATTGAAAATAAAAATAAAAATAGGATTGTCTAGATGAAATGGAAACTATGATTGAAATATATTATTATATGATAAGCAAAAAGATTAGTAAATTTATAAAGAGCGATTATTAATAAAAATGACGTAGGAAATAGAATGATTATGATACATTGAAAAAGGATTATGAAATAATTAAATGTGTAAGATTGAGATGACGATTAAAAGATGTAATTATTGTAGATATTGTAGATAGTTTAGTTAGTAGATTTAGAATAGGGCAAGTTTATTGGGATAAAAGATTAAAATACAAAAAAAATATTGGTGTTTAAAGATAAAACTAGTGTAACATTTGTTGTTTAACTTATTTGTGTTTAAAAGTAAAATTGCATATTTCAATTTTATTTGAAACAGGAGGGGATAAATGCTGTGGATGGTAGTTTCAAAATTTTGGAGAATTTTGAAAATTTTGTGAAAATATAAAATCTTTGTTAAATACTAACACTTTTGAAATATTTTTATCAACTTTTCCAGTTAAAAATAAATTTAAGTTATTTAATGGTGTGTCATTGATTTTGAAATCAATGTGTATACTTTTTAATAAGGTTAAATAATACATATTTCTTTATTTATTATCAAATAGCTTACTCACTGATTACTTAAGTGTACGTAACATCCAGTTGTTCGCAAGTTTTTGTTATGATGTAATTCAATTATGTATACTTTCAAATGAGTATATCGACGGGTTATGTGATTCTTTAAGGTTTAGTTAATGTAAATAGATCGTTTTTATTGCGTAAAAGTATTTGGTAATTAATGTGTAATAGATGTGTTACTTTTATAAAGAATATTAATCTATTATGTATTATATGAGTGTACAGTTTGTATTAGTTCGTAAGGTGACGTCAAATTGTGTAATATAATTATGTAAATAGTCAATAGTATATAAGCTTAGAAAATAATAATTTTAGGACACTTACTGATAGAAAGCGACGGTGTAAAGTCGTGTAAGATAAAAGGCACTTACTGTTAAACGACGAAAGAGTAAAGATATTATAGTAAATCAAGCGACAAAGTAAAGTCCTGGCTGATAATATTGTAAAAATTTAAATAGTCTAGAATTAAATAGACAAGTTAGTTGGTGATTTAAATACGGCGAAGGTGTAAAAAGTATAAATTGTAAAAGTGTATATGATTATAAAGAACCACCTTTAAGATAAATTACTTGCTAAAGTTAAGCAAGATAATAAATCTACGTTAAAACCTTAAACGGATGTTTTATTTCATTAAACACAAAAACAACTATAAGTATCCTACGAAAAAGGGAAATTGTACCCGCAATTAATAAACAAAAGTGAGTTACCAGAATCAAGTTTTGGATGAAATTATATGGGAAATCCATGCAAAAGGAAGAAAGTCAACCGGAATTGGAGATCAGCCCTGGATCAACATAAAGTGATCTACTCTGCCAATGGTTTGGGAAAGAGGACATCTATAGTTAAAGGAAAGAAGAAATATTATAAAAAGGTAGGAAGTTATTTCCTTTTTGTATTGGCATTTGCTGAAGAAAAGACTATCGTTTGTGAAGTGTAGTAAAGTGATTTGAACAATTTAGTAATAGTTAAAAATTAATTAAGATTTCACTTTTAAAAGTGTTTTTAAATTTCAATTTGTATATTTTTTTTAATACCACAAGAATCCACATTCACCCTGAGATGAGTCTTTATTAAATATAATTCTGTTAATTTAAGTTATTTAACTGGCGCCCAACTCTCTTACGTAAACTTGAGTTAGTCAAGAACTAACGTAACATTAATTTTATATAACCATTGCAATATTAAATTAAAAGGTATTTTCAAATCATATTAAATTTATCAAAAGAGGGAAGTTGAAAAGCATATCCAAAGTTCAGTCATTTTAAAAATCAATTTATTATAAAGTAATTATCTACGATCAAACGGCAATTATTCACAGTTTCAAAATATATAATAAAATTTTTAAAAATAATTTATTATTTTTAATTAACCAATATCACTGCAATATATATATATATATATATATATATATATATATATATATATATATATATATATATATATATATATATATATATATATATATGTGTGCTTTTGTATCGTGTTCGCCTCCGTATACTGAACAGACGACCACAACTCCGCCATTAATAATGATTGTATATTAATTATTCTAATGTCACAGACTTTTTGTTGAACTAACACTCCTAAATCCACCAAGAGGGGTAATTTTATTTAATTTTTTAGATATACATGCTTCTGTATAGTGCGCGTTCGTGTCAGCCTCCGTACATAGACCGCTCGTATTCACCTCCGTGTATATAATTTTGGCAAATCAAGCGTTCGAGTACGCCTCCATCAACGTTGTCAAGTTTACAAGGTATAAAACTATGGTACTTATCACTATTCAGCAGATTCTGTTTATCAAGTCCGTGTTTATGTCTGCTATAAGTGCTGAGTTCGAGGACACCTGCTGAAAGTATGCCGTTAAACAAAACGGACCTTTAAATTTATACATATAAGATATTTCGAGATATAGTTCTGTTAGAAACGAATTTTCAGATTATAATAATGTAAATTTGTTTCGTTTATATTCTAATGGAAGAAAATCATATATGTTTAATATTTTATTAAATAATATGTCACGCCTACAATTTTTTTGTATTTTTAAATAATTAACAAAGGATGACATTCCTTACTGTATAAGGTATGTGCGATGTGGTAAGTAGCTAGAATCATTTCAGAACTACATTTCTAACAACAAAGTGGTTGAAAACAATTAAAGTTTATTCTTTAAACCCATTTCTTTGCTTTTGCTTTCTCACAATATATGTACAAGTCCACAGAATGAGAACGAGTTTTTGTAAAAAATACCTTTTTTCATTTCTCGACGTTATATGACCTAAATAACACGACAGACATCCCTGGAGGAAAAAAATCCTGTTGTTTTTGTCTTTGTCTGTACACCTGTTAAGTTTTGAAATTATTGCAAATATCAATGTCAAATTTGAACCAAAACTATTTGGTCTGAAAATACAAATCCAGCTCGTAAATAACCAAAATATAAACAGTGTAGCGTCAGGGTTTTTTAAGGCGTTTACAGCATTAAAAAGTCTGTTGCAATTTAATTTTAAAAACGACAATCAAATTTAACAGAAAAATTACATCAACCATTACCATTACATCAATCATTATCGTTGAAATACATATATTAAAAATAAAAACAAACAAACATGGACGAAGTTCCAAAAGGTTTTAAATCTAGATAGATAAACACATTCTCGTTTCAAACACATAAAGTATACCACGGTTCAATCTTTCAAAGAAATATTGATCATTTATTTGTTAATATTCCCTGAGTTATCTGTTTTGGGATGGTATTTTGAAATCTACGCCAAACAAAAAGTTACATATTGAAAGACTGTGTAAAGTTTTTGAAATTTTAGGAAAAAAATAGGTATCGATAAAAGCATAATTCACGGGGAATCGAGAAAAAAGGCGATTCTGGAAGTGCCACTACCAAGTAATGTTACCTAACTCAAGTTGTTTTCCGCTATAATAAATCATTATCATCTATTTATTCCGAATGTACGAAATACTACATACATGAGCATTAGCTTATACCCATAAGTACTATTAAAATTTATTGGATGAAATTAAGCCTAATCTTTGAAACTTGGCAAACAGGGTGGATATTTGCTTAATCTTTAAAGATTAGACCATCTAAGTGACCCTCGCCAACTTCAATACACTTTTTACGTCTGGATATAAAATTATTCATTACCCAGTGGAGTGAACCTTCATTTATTGCAGCGACTTCTCTATTGTAAATTTTTCTGAAATAGAAATTCTGGAAACAACATTTATTATGTTATATTTGTATTGTATTAGAAAAAGATACGTACTAGAAAAGATGAGATTTTGAAAGACATATAACCTCTTTCCAAAAAAAGATGAGGTATTGGCGAATGCAGCTTCTGGGAAGCTCGATCAAACAATACAAATACTAGGTCAAAGATTCAATATTGCAATAAAGTATGGTAGCATTTACTACAAAAAAGGTTTGTCATTAGCAACTTAAAGATTTATATTAAATTACAATCAAATACCTACTAAAAGGTTTGTAAAAATACTCTTATAAACTGGTACAACTTTTTGACAATTCCATAAATCAACCAATAGCGTGAATATTATAAAAATCTCAAACGAAAATTGGCTGTAAAGATTAGAAGACCTCAAGACAGGGATTTTTAAAAAGAAAAAGTAACTAAAAACTCCGACAAACTCCACAAATTTGCCATTTGTAAGACTAGTAGGGAGCAAAGACAAAACATCGCAAAGAAATTGAAAATTTAGGTTGCTAAAACGTTGCAGGGGGAGCTCTGTTAACAAGGGGGTCCGGTGTGGGTGGATTGAATCTTACCTGACGTCAGGGTCTTTTAAGGAGCTAAGTATCCCGCTGTCTTCTACCCTTTGGGTGAACGGGAGACCACACGACGTTCACCCCTAGAACTGGCTGTCTTCTCTATCAAGGGCAATGGACGAAGCTGTCAGATAAAGTGTGTGGTAGAGAAATTCGTGAGAATTCTTGACGGTTACTCATACCGATCAGGGGGAGCCCTGGTAGATCAGACCGGTGTGGGCGGATTCGAATCTCGCCTAAGGGAGGAGGTCATTTATGGTCACCAAGGAACCCGCTGCTTGGCCGAGGGCAATCATGGTCACCAAGGAACCCGCTGCATGACCTAGGTCATGTAAGGTCACCAAGGAAACCGCTGTTGCCCGAGGTCATTTATGGTCACCAAAGGAACCCGCTGTTTGACGGAATCTCTAGTGCGGTGACTAGAAGTGAGGTTTATCCCATGTGCTGGGAAACTGCAAGCCGCCAGGTAAATGCGCTTAGGAGCTGTCCTGGCCACCCTTTGATCGGGACTGCAGCTGGGTACGGTGATTGGGAGAAGCTCTGAAAGCCATTACACTTAAGGATAGTTGAAGCGAATATATAGCCTCTCACTATTAAGACAACTTCACCAATATCGGGTACGCACCGGGAGTCTATAACGTGTAGACTTTAAAGAAGCTCTGTCGAGGGCCCACCAAGCCTAAAATTGGTAGATCGGGGTGGCAAAACCGCTTAGAAACCAAGTCCTGCCACATTTGAGGTTGGATTCGATCGGGCAGTGGTCCCACTTTACAAGAGGGCATAGCTGGGGAATAGTCCTATGCTGGACGAGGTACTTCGGTGCCGGCGGGTGAGCAGCGTGTCTTTTCAACTGCTCGGTCACTATGCGCGTCTTAGCTAGTAGAGGGTGGATTGGCAACCTCGCTCCTACCAGTGAGTTAATCTGGTAGCAATTGCACGACTGCCGGTTTTGCAACTTGCGCGCTTATTGGGCGTATCCCAATCACTTCCTCATGGAAGGAACGTGGGGGTATGTTAAAACAGGGACCCCACGTAAAACAATCTTGGCTTCTATATGTCTTCTACCCTATCCTTGCTTCCTTGGAAACTGGGTAATGGATGAAGCTGTCAGGTCAAGTGTGTGGTAGAGAAATTCGTGAGAATTCTCGACGGTTACTCATACCGATCAGGGGGAGCCCTGGTATATGATACCGGTGTGGGCGGATTCGAATCTCGCCTTGGATAAGGTCATTTATGGTCACCAATGGAACCCGCTGTTTGACCGAGGTCATTTATGGTCTCCAACAGAACCCGCTGTTTGACCGAGGTCATTTATGGTCACCAAAGGAACCCGCTGTTTGACTGAATCCTATGTGACGAGAATCGAAGTGAGGTTTATCCCAGGGCAGATGAGAAACTGCATGCCGCCAGGTAAATGTGCTTAGGAGCTATCCCGACCACCCTATGATCCGGACTGCAGCCGGGTACAGCGGTTGGGAGAAGCTATGAAAGCCATTACACTTAAGGAGAGTTGAAGCGAATACATAGCCTCTCACAATCAAGACAACTTCACCTTAACGGGTACACACTGGGAGTCTATAACGTGTAGACTGAAACGAAGCTCTGTCGAGGGCCCACCAAGCCTATAATTTGGTAGATCGGGGTGGCAAAACCATTAAAAAACCAAGTCCCGCCACAATTGAGGTTGGATGCGATCGGGCAGTGGCCCCAACCCCTGTCTCGGGGAGGAGCTTATGAAGGTATGAAAGAGGACTGGAGGGCTCTCTCTATTCAACTGAGTTAAGTTGGGGGGATTGTCCTATTGCTGGACGAGGTACTTAGCCCCGTATGAAATAGGACGGGAGGGTGCCGGCGGGTGAGCACGTGTTAAGTCAATCGCTCCGGTACTAGCCTGGATAGCTAGTAGAGGGTGGATAGGCAACCTCGCTCCGACCAGTGAGCTGACTGGGAGCAATTGCTATGCAATAGCGCGCTGATTGGACGTATACCAATCACTTCCTTCTGGAAGGAACGTGGGGGTATGTTGGTTGATACGGGTACCTCACGTAAAACAAATTATAATAATCTGTCTGGCCTAGACGTTGGTCTATTGGGTGGACGGGAGACCACACGACGTTCACCCTTAGAACTGGCTCTCTTCTACCCTATCCTGCTGACGGGAAACGGATGAAGCTGTTAGAATAAAGCGTGTGGTAGAGAAATTCGTGAGAATTCTCGACGGTAACTCTGACCGATCAGGGGTAGCCCTGGTAGATGAGACCGGTGTGGGCGGATTCGAATCTCGCCTAAGGGACAAGGTCATTTATGGTCACCAATGGAACCCACTGTTTGACCGAGGTCATTTATGGTCACCAAGGACCCCGCTGCATGACCGAGGTCATGTATGGTCACCAAAGGAACCCGCTGTTTGACTGAATCTCTAGTGCGGTGACTAGAAGTGAGGTTATCCCGCTTTTGGGCAATGGGAAACTGCAAGCCGCCAGGTAAATGTGCTTAGGAGCTATCCTGACCACCCTATGATCCGGACTGCAGCCGGGTACAGTGATTGGGAGAAGCTCTGAAAGCCATTACACTTAAGAATACTTGAAGCGAATACATAGCCTCTCACTATCAAGACAACTTCACCAAATTCGGGTACGCACCGGGAGTCTATAACGTGTAGACTTAAAAGAAGCTCTGTCGAGGGCTCACCAAGCCTAAAATTGGTAGATCGGGGTGGCAAAACCGCTTAAAAACCAAGTCCTGTCACATTTGAGGTTGGATTCGATCGGGCAGTGGTCCCTCTTGATAACAGCGTCAAGTTGGGGAATAGTCCTATTGCTGGACGAGGTACTTCACCCCGCATGAAAGAGGACGGGAGTGTGCTGGCGGGTGAGCATCGTGTTAAGTCAACTGCTCGGTCACTATGCGCGACTTAGCTAGTAGAGGGTGGATAGGCAACCTCGCTCCTATGTACCAGTGAGTCAATCTGGTAGCAATTGCACGACTGCCGGTTATGCAACTTGCGCGCTGATTGGGCGTATCCCAATCACTTCCTTCTGGAAGGAACGTGGGGGTAAGTTCACACAGGTACCCCACGTAAAACAACCTTGGCATTTCATGTCTGGCCTAGACGAATGGAGGAGATTCAAGTGAGGTTTATCTCGCTTAGGGAGTTCGCTCGCTAACCCATGAGAAACTGAAAATGAGAAATCGTCTAGAGACCTACACTTAAAGGATGATGATGCGAAGATACATAGCCTCTCACGTTCAAGACAACTTCACCTTAACGGGCACACACCGAGGTGCTACTTTGATGGGCCCTATAAAGTAGCCTCGAAACGAAGCTCTATCGGGGGCATACCAGGCCTATAACTGGGAGATCGGGGTGGCAAACCCATTTAAAAACCAAGTCATGCCACACTTGAGGTTGGATTCGATCGGGCAGTGGCCCCAACTCTGGCTCGGTTGTACTGAACTGACTTAAGTTGGGGGAATAGTCCTATTGCTGGACTAGGTACTTAGCCCCGTATGAAAGGGGACGGGAAGATGCCGGCGCATGAGCACGTATATGTTAATCGCTCCGGTACTAGCCTGGTTAGCTAATAGAGGGTGGATAGGCAACCTCGCTCTGACCAGCGAGTAACTGGGAGCAATTGCTGTGCGATTGCGCGCTGATTGAGCGTATCTCAATTGCTTGCTCCTTTGGAAGGAACGTGGGGGTATGTTGATATGGGAACCCCACGTAAAACACATGCGAATCATGCATCCAGATAAATCTTATTTTAGTTTTTGGATGGCAATTCATCGCATTGTCTTTACAAACTCAAATTATCTCAAAATTGTTTTACTAGAACATTATCATAATTTTATTTCAGCCCAACATTGTATTAGAATTGCTATTAATTAAATGTGTATTGTAATTATGTAGACTTTTAAAATTATGCTTTAGCGTTAAATTTTAAATTGCATTGACGGTATAAGAAGCTCTAGATCTACAAAAAAGAGGTAATTTACGAATGTCTCAAAAGTCTTGGCACAATGTTTAGGACTTTGTAATTTATTTTTAACAGGTTGTTATCGGAAACGAAACAAGCTTGTTGTTACGTCATTTCAGTTTTGGGGTTTAAATTTGTCATTAAATTTTATAACTGTGATTTTATAAGATAGAAGTTTTATCTATAATCTTGTTGGACGGATGCCCAAACCTCAAACTATACTACTCTCTGCGAATTAATATATTACGAAGAACCTGTGGTAAACAGAATGATGAATAGAGCCAAAGGCAAGATCGTCATCTCAAGTCGTAAATTATTTCACCAATTCAATGTTTCAAGGTCAACAATTTGTCCAGATGTCCAGACATGGTCAAAAATACAGAAAAAGGAAACATGTCCAAATAAGTACATCCAAATCCAGCTGCAACGGATACCTGTATGTTATTGTTCACTGAGCAGAAACTACTTTTCCGAAAATAGAGTCATTATTAAGAATGATGAGACATTTTTTACTCTTGGTAATTCCTGAATAAAAGGAAATTAAGGTTTCTTTGATAACATCTGATAACATCAATGAACTACCAGATAATGTAAACTATAAGGCAAAAGCTATTCCGGATAAAATGTTGGTGTGGTGTGCGATATCCGAAGCAGGGATTTCTGGGCCGATGTCGGACAAGAAAGAAGAGAAACGGTAGCTACCACATACCTGGCGATTAGCTTATACCCATAAGTTTTCTTAAAATTTATTGGATGGAATTAAGCCTATTTTTTGAAACTTAGCATTCAGGGTGGATATTTGCCTAATCTCTAAAGATTAGATCATTTAAGTGACCCTCACCAACATTCGTTACCCAGTGGAGTGAACCTTCATTTATTACAGCGACTTCTCTATAAATGCATGCTGTTAGTTCCTCAATGGTTCTAAGACGACTCTTTCGCTTTCAAATAGATTATATTCTAATTAGATCGATCGACCACACGTGCCACGGTAAATATTCAAAAGGTGAATTGATTTGGCCATTAAAATATTGCCTGAGGATCTTCATTGAATTTCCAGCTGTATGAGTTGTCACATTCTGCTGGAACAACAGGCCATTATTTAGTAGTCCCCGGCATCTTAATCCGGGAACAGCATAGGTTTTTAACATATGTGAGTAGAGTTGGAAGGTTACTGTAACGGAATGTCATTTTCGTGTTTGAAAAAGTATTGACCTATAATTCCAAACGATCCTACACTGTACCAAACAATGACTTTCGGGCTATGTAGGTTTTTTGTTAACGCTTGCCAATATTTTCACCTGTCCAATGACTCAAATTTTGTTTGTTGATTACACCATTCTGCATAAATTCTGTGACGCCCAAGTCGGATATTTCTATGACAATGACACGATTATTCAAGACAAAAAGATGCTTTAGAAAATAATTAAATTCAACAGAATCTCTGACAGGTACCTACTGGATGACTGCATGTGAATATAAATCTCAAAGGTATACAAGATATCCATACATAAGGTTGTGGGGAAAAATCTGCAAAATTTGGTTGCAACTCTAATTTGCTTGCATTCATCTAGAATGCTATGATACTTTCTGGGTTTTTTTTATTTAAAGTGTAGTTTACTTAGCTAGTAGAATTAATTTCTAATGCATAAATAATCAAGAATTTAAACAAGAATTAACTCGAAGATAAAATTGACAAATTTTATACTTGGCATGGAATTTTGAAAAACTTTTCTGCTGTAAACATGCAGCTTCTGGAAACCTTGCTCAAACAATACAAATCCTCGGTCAAAGATTCAGTATTACAATAAAGCATGGTAGGATTTACAACAAGAAAGGTTTGTCATTAGCAACTCCAAAATATATACCAAATTACAATCAAATATCTACTAAAAGGTTTGTAAAAATACTCTTATAAACCGGTACAACTTTTTGATAATTCCAGAAATCAACCAATAGCATGAATACTGTAAACGAGAAATTGGCAGTAAAGATTAGGAGACCACAAGACAGGGATTGTTAAAAAGAAAAAGTAACTAAAAACTCCGGCAAACTCCAAATTTGCCATTTGTAAATCTAGTGAATCAGCAAAGACAAAACATCGTATAGGAATTGACAATTTAAAATATAAAAGACTTACTAAGACTATTTAAGACTATTAACCCAGAAAAATAATGAAATGTGTGGAATTCACAAGTGATACTCTAGGACAGACTGTTTTGAGTTTGTTGCACTGTCTTCAGCTGGAGCTAATCACTTGTGAAACCCACACACAGCATCCTGGCTTATATACAAGCTAATGACTAATATTAGTACCAAATGCTAACCGATGCGACACCTATAAAATTACGGTCTCTATAGGTTGTCAAAGAGAAGATAACCGAAAGTTTCTAAGGTGCTGATTCTGTTGTATGAACATCTCGTCATCTGTTTAAAAATGCAGCTTATCTAAACTCAATAGTAAAGGAATTGTTCATATTTCAAATTTGTGGAGATTCTTTCTCCCCACACACTTAGAAAAAATATTCTTGTACCCTACTAGATGCAACGACGATAGAAATATATTTCTAGTCGTATCTGTAGCGAATGTACATGTTTGGTAAGGTTTGTCATTAACAACTCCAAAATATATACCAAATTACAATCAAATACCTACTACAAGGTTTGTTACTCTTATAAACCGGTACAACTTTTTGACAATTCCATAAATCAACCAATAGCATGAATATTGTAAACAAGAAATTCGCTGTACAGATAAGGAGACTACAAGACAGGGATTGTTAAAAAGAAAAAGTAGGGGGAGTCTGGAACATTGGCCATGCAGGAACAGTGGCCACCTTCCCGCCATTTTCCTATTTATTAGGTGCTGCTCAAGATTAGGTGCTGTCATCTAGCACAGAATGTACCAATAGGACACTAAGTATATTAACAAAGTAATTCCATTTAAATCTCAAGATTTTTATTTTAAAACAAACTCAACCTGAAATTTTGTACTTGAAGTAAACTACAACAGGCAAGTGAAATAATAATTGTTAGTGGCTAAATAAATAAACGTCGAAAGGAACTAGCGTTGGCCGCTTATCCCTACTTCATGTAAATATTTATTGGTATAATAATATTTTGATTGTGTTGGATAGTTTTTGTTTTTCCCTACTTTTTAAAAAACATGAAGTTGATGTTAAAAACATTTTATTATTAAATGATTAAAAACATGTAGTTGATTAGTGGCCATGTTAAATGTAGGTACAGTGGCCACTTCTTTGTTATGTAGGTCCCTGTACTATTATTTAGTACAATATTTTATTTATTTCAGATATTATTTCCTAGATGTTCCTGATGATTTTTACATTTTTATATCAACCTGTAAATATAGGCGGCACTACTAGAACAGCAAATCTGTTTTTTTCCATTAATTTATCTATGTATAATGTTTGTTAGCTTTTGCCTGGTTTTTTAAATTTAAGTTGCCTTTTTTTAATGCAAACTATTTTTTACAAAATAAATCATTATTCTGTAAATGGCTGTGTACTTGTCTTTACTATTCCCATCTTCCACACAGTAGTGGCCACAGTACCATACTCTAATGGCCACTGTACCATCACTGTAGATACAGTGGCCACTTTTATCTTAAATTCTTCCAACTCCAAAATCTTTGTTATAATTTTATTTTTTTCAGTTTTAGAATGCAATGGTGTAGAAGTAAAAATAGTATTTGTTATCTAATGGTAACAGATTCTATAAAAAAGGGTTAATTTTGATTGTTGTTGATGTTATTAAAAAAGGTGGCCAATGTTCCAGACTCTCCCGGCTCCTGACTCTAACTAAAAACTCCGAAAAACTCCAAAATTGCCATTTATAAATCTAGTGAATCAGCAAAGACAAAACATCGTATAGGAATTGACAATTTAAAATATAAAAGGTTTACTAAGACGATTTAAGACGATTAACCCAGAGTAAAAATGAAATGTGTGGAATTCACAAGTGATACTCTAGGACAGACTGTTTTGAGTTTGTTGCATTCTCATCAGCTGGAGCTAATCACCTGTGAACCCCACACACAGATTCCTGGCTTATATACAAGCTAATGACTAACATTAGTACCAAATGCTAACCGATGCGGCATCTATAAGATTACGGTCTTTATAGGTTGCCAAAGAGAAGATAACCGAAAGTTTCTAAGGTGCTGATTCTGTTGTATGAACATCTAGTTATCTGTTTAAAAATCGCAGCTTATCTAAACTCAATAGTAAAAGAATTATTCATATTTCAAATTTGTGCAGATTTATTTCTCCCCAGACACTTAGAAAAAATATTCTTGTACCCTACTAGATGCAACGACGATAGAAATACATTTATAGTCATATCTGTAGCGAATGTACATGTTCAATGATGTCAAACGAATGCGTTTTCAAAACGAAATAGATTTTATAGTGCATGCTCCCACAAGTTGCAAAATAGCATAATCGGACAAACAGTCGAGGTTTTAAAAGTAACATCTCCCTACTACGCTTGTACAAACACCGAGTCAGGTTTTCTTTAAAAATTGTGGTATATGCTTTGTTTCCTGAAATGAACTGGTTTCTTGTAAATCTACAAGACAAGATTCAACAATGAAACTTTCATTAGACATTTACAACTTTTTCCGGAATGTGAACGACTGCACCTAGATAAATATTATTATAGTTTTTGGATAGCAATCCATCGCATCGTTCTCGACAAGCTTAAAGGTTCTCATAATTAATTTACTAAAACGTTGTCCAAATTTTATTTCAGCCAAACATTGGCCTTCAAATTCGCCAGACCTTAATTCTTTTGATTACTAAGTTAAAGCTTTACAGAGAAAAGTGAGCAGTATCCTGAAACCGTTTAAAAATAGGGAATAATTGAAAGGGCGAGATTTAGATTTTCAAGAAACTATTCCGTGAGCTATTGTGCAGTGGAAAGCACGATTGAGAATGATCATAACTGAAAATAGGGAAAATAGTGTCATTTTATTGGTGAAACTAGTATATATAAACTCTAATACAATATATCGTATTAGAAGTGCTATTAATTAAATATGTATTGTAATTATGTAGACTTTTAAAATTATACTTTAACGAACGCGCAGCTATTTTGAGGTTGGTAACAATCGTCATTGAACTCCAAAGTATGAAGCGTTTTATCTAGGCCATCCGGTATATTTTTAAAAATTTTAAATTTTATTGATGGTATAGGTATATTTATTAATCTACCAAAAAACAAGTACTTAACGAATGTCTCAAGTTTTGACACAATCTTTAGGTCTTTGGAATTTATTATTAGCAAGTTATTATTGGAAACGAAACAAGCTTGTTGTTACGTCATTCTAATATCTTCTCCATTTTGGGATATAAATTTGTCATTATGTTTTATTAGATAGAAATTTTAAAGAGTTTCTTCAATCTTGTTGATCGGTTCCAAAACCTCAAACTGTACTATTCTTTTCGAATTAGTTTATTAAGTTTTTAAGTAGTAGTTTCAACAACTCTTGTATTATTCAAACAATTATTTAAAAAGGTTAATAAAACTATACGTTGTTTTCTTGTAAATTGGAAAATCGCCAAAAAGTTTTATTTTGTTTTTTGATAATTTTAATATTTGTCAAAAATACCTACACCATTCAATATTATTAGAAAATATGCTCTGCAATTATTGCCTTCCTACTCCTTTAAAGCATTTTTAATGATTTCAAAATAATCAGTAACGGGGGTGTATCAAAAAATGTTAAAAAAGGAATTTTTCATGTCGGGATATTTCTTCAAGCACGGTTTGTGAACGTAAAATATCATTAGGAATATTTTTTCTTAATAAGATTTTTCTATATTTTAACAAATAAGGTCATCTCGATTTAAACACCTATTGTCACTTGTAAACTTTGACATGGCGTATTTCAAGTATTTTTGGAAGCAGAAGTGATTGAACAACAAAGTTTTTTCCTTTAAACAAAGAATATTAAAATGTTTTCCCATATGGATCGAACTTTATGGCACACACTGTATAGTTGACCACCTGCAAAATCTGCCGTTTCTCTTCATAATAATCAATTTTCTTAATTTGTAAGAGAATCCTTTAAAATAAGATATTTTGTTAATTTTGTTTGCTGTAAAAATTTGTGTATCCTATTATTGTTTATAAAAATATCATATTTGATAAAAACATTTGCTTCATATTGTATATTTCTTTATACAGAGATTTGCCGAAAAACATTGATTTTAATGTTTGAGTATCTTAAAAACGAATGTTTTCCTGAATCGTTGTGTAGAAACGTTACTGTTCATAACTCTCAATAAATCAATAATTTTATAAAATCACTAAGCATTAGCTGTTGTTAAATTGGGTCCACTTCACGAATTTTGTCCCAAATCTAAGATTTATGCATTAAAAATAAATTCTTATTACTGTAATAAGTCCTAATTTCGTAATAATTTGCAAGAATTTTAAATAAGAGTACAGTTTTAATATAATATAATCATTCTTTCCATTTAAAAAGATGTAATTATATTTACTAAGAAATACAGACAGAAACGTGATACCTTAGATAAGGAAATGACGCGTTTTTAAACGGGCTTCAGCAAAACAAATCACGAATATAAACTAAAAATATGCTAGGCAGTGTTGCCGCGAATTCGGAGGCAAAAACATCCTTTGAATGCTTTTATACAAGCGGAGGTAAACACAACCGCGTGGCGTATACATGTATATCTCGCAGCGACTCTGCGGCAATCGCTGGAACTAAAATGTATATAAGTATACGTAAATAGGTCCCGTTTGACTCCGGCTGAAAATAGGTGGAAAATGATCCTGGAGGTGTCCTGATGCCGAATAACATGGTTAGCGCGTTCGACTCCGATACCGACGAGTTGCCTCCGGATTTTGAGTCCGACTCGTACGCTGTATATAGCGTTCGGAGGTGTATAAGTACTAAAAGCATATATATATATATATATATATATATATATATATATATATATATATATATATATATATATATATATATATATATATATATATATATATATATATATATATATATATATATATATATATATATATATATATATATATATATATATATATATATATATATATTCGTCAAACCGCTTATACACACCCGTTTCGCTATATTCTACCGACTTGTCGGACCATTTTCGACGCTCTCAGACCCGGGCTTGGGCCTGGCAAAGTTCTCCTATGTTTTCGAGGTCTACAGGATAAGGTTTATCTAAAACTGCAATGAGAAAATATACAATTTGGGTTTGGAAAAGTAGGGTCTGTAAAAAGTTTTATACAACCGTAGTTCATCACAATGAACTATAGGGGGCGTCGCGCCTTTCTCAAGTGTATATCGTATATTTTTATACAAGACGCTATCAAACCCGCTATGTTCTACAGACTTCCTAAGCCCAGGTTCTGGCAACATTGCCATGACGCATATGTTAAGCTTTGTATTATAAACGTTTGGTTATAATAGCTCGCATTTAATATTTGATGGAGAAAAGTGACGTAAGAATTACATCAGCTCGTATGCGAGTTCTTTTCACATTTGTAAATTAATCTCTGGCTTTGAAAAATTGAAGGTTTTAATATTTATTAATAATAATAATATACTTTATTTATAGCATATAACTAGATAAATTCCTTATAATACATTATAATTTCTTAAATATTAATGTAATTTATTACATATTTTTTACACTGTTTCTTAAATAATGTTAAAGAGTTTTTTACATTAGCTGGAAGTGAATTATATTCCACTAAACCTTTATGAAACAGATTATTTTGTCCTATATTTGTTGTTACTGTATGAACATAAAAATTATTTCTACTTCTAGTATTATGATCATGAACATCTTCTACGAATAGTGATTCATTTAAAATGTGCTCTGGGTATATTCGGTTTTTATTTTAAATATTATTAAATGTTTAAAAAAGAATATATAAAAATCTCTGTCCTATTACATTGAAAGCTAATTTAAGAATCTTTACTGTAATACCATCGACACTACTATTCTTATTAGGTAAATTGTTTATAATTTTTTTTAACTCCAAAAACTCTATTGGTAAAAAATTTTTGAACTTGCATTGATGTACATTAATGTGGCTTAAATCAGTTTCAATTTGGGTTAAATTTGTTAATGTAATAATTTGTTGTATGCTGTTAATAAAGTAAATATTGAATTTTTCTGCAATTTGAATTTCCTTTTTTTCTAACTCATTGTCAAAAATAATACATTCCTTTTTTTGTCTGTTATGGCCTCCTTTAATTAATTCTTTAACTGTTTTACACATTTCTGTTGAGTTATTTTTCATATCATCTATTTTTTTTTGATAATAATTTCTCTTGTGGTTCCTGATCAAACTAGTAATTCCATTTCTTTGTTGTCTATACCTATTCATATCACTTTCTTCTTGTGTAAAGATTGCTCTTTTATATAATCTGTCCCATTCTTCAATTTCCAAGGCTATTTCTGGGGTCCACCAACGCTTACAACTCCATTGACATTTAACAGTTGGAGCATGCCTGTTTAGTGTGTCCATTATGGTTTTAACTAATGTTTCTGCTAGTTGATTGGTGTTTGTACAGTCCGGATTCCATGGTTGATCCATTAGATCTAATTGAAATTGCATTTCATTGAAGTTGCTCATGTCTCTGTGTTGTATTGTATATTCTTCATATTTTTCTTTCACTTTTGCATTTACAGTTATTATTGAGTGATCGGTTATTTTTGGAACATGGTGTACCTGGACATCAATGGTTTTTTGAGATCAAGAAGATCTGAGTGTAGCACTGTCCTTAGTGATTTTTGTAGGTTGGTCGATAATCTGATGTAGTCCATTATTTTTAATTAAAGATCTCAGCCTATTTTCATAATATGAATCCTTTAATAGGTCAATATTAAAGTCTCCGATAATTAGTAAGGTCTCTGATCTACTAGCATATACATCAAACAAATTTTCAAGTTTCATTAGAAATTGAGCATCACTAGAGTTTGGAGAGTGATATAAATTTATAAAGTTATATTTGTATGATTGAAAGCATATATTAATACCTACAATCCATGTGTTCATATCAATGGTATCTTTAAGTAGGACTTTATAACTGAATTCATTTTTTATATAAATGATTAGAGTAAGGTTAACAGGATTTTCGAACAAGTGAGACAACGCAACATAATACGGAAAAGTTAATTTCTGGGGAAAGTGGATGGTTTCCAAATAAGGTGGAAAAGTACATATGTCGTTTTCCGTAGTAATCAAACGATAAATTTCAAGAACTTGATTAAATTTTTTAGTATAAAAGTACTGTAATATCTTCTTTGTACGTTTGTTTGAAGGATTGTTTGTGGTTCATTAAAGCTTTATTCTTTTCCTGTTAAGATGAGAGAATGAATGCTTGAACTATTTGGTTTCTGAATTATTTTCTGATCCCTCGTTTACATTCGATTCCTTGGATACTACAAAGTATCCAAGGCAACGGTGATCATCACATTTATTGCTCCCTTGGTTTTTAGAATTTTTCCAGCAGAAAAAGTCTCCATCAGCTTGCTTGAGGACAGGATTGGAAAGAACTAGTGAATGTACACATAAGATGCGGTTGTGATTGTAAAGCAACTTGATAGATACGTAAAAAACCGCGTTTTTTCTTTGGATGGTTTTACAATTGATTAAAGTTAGTACAGGGCTCTTAATGTTAATGTTCGTTACAATGATAAGAACTTAACCTATAGAAATGCGCTAATAAGAATAACGTGAGAATCGAATGAGATAATTGAAAACGGTTAAAATTAAGACAGCAGATTCTAAATTCTAGGGCTCGTTGCAAAATGTAAATAACTAAAAACTACAAAACTGAACCTAAGAGGAACGTATGAGGATTCTGTTGGACTTGTAGGTTGTTGGTTGGATCATAATCGTATATGCAACATAAAAGGAAAATAGTAAATGTATGTACACAAATATGTCTAACAGGGAACAAAAAGTAGTTGCGAACGTTCTATACATAAACGGCACAAAAAAGATAAGGATTTGTAATGGGCTGCATTCGAGCTTATCTGCTATGTATTCCCTGTGTTCCCGATCACACGAAGTAACAAATTTTTGGTACGACCGTTTATTGAAGTTCACAACAACCGATTTGTAATTATACGTTTTGCGACACACTGTTGTGTGGGTTTCTTGTAGAGTTCTGAAACTTTTTCTGGAATAAATAGGTTTAGCTCAGGTTTAAATCGACAATCTATGCCAACAAAATGGCATAATTCTTGTTGCATTCTAAGGATTGGAAAGTTATGACTAGCTTCTCCTTTTGAAACTTGCGGCGTAACTCCATCACTGTTCACTGTGTGGTCGAGACAAGTTAGTTCTTTGGCTTCAAAGATTGTTTCTTTTTTAATTTGATAGTTAACCGTAATGATATAGGCGCTGAAATACTTTCTTTAAATGCTGTAGATAGTCTGCTTTGATGGCAGAAAAATTTAGAACAGAAAAAACTTTATACAACCGTGACTTCAGATAGATTATGACTTCAGCGATGGAACTTCTCCATGTACTGGTAGTGGTGGTGCTGAGAGAGTATTGATCCTCTACTGGAATTATGCTAATTGATTTCTCGACATCTGCTTAATAAATAGGATCCTGGTATCTTGAATGATATGCTTGCAAGAGTAAGTTTCTTGACAGATTGTTGCGTGTTCAATTAAAGTCGGCTGTCACCACATGTAATATCTTCTGTGTTTGTTTGTTTGAAAGACTGTTTGTGGTTAATGAATGCTTTATTCTTTTACTGTTAAGATGTGAGAATGAATGCTTGAACTATTTGTTTTCTGAATTATTTTCTGACTCCTTGTTTATATTCGTTGCATTGGATACTACATGCACACATACATATCACTGGATCATAGTACTCATACATATCGTCGACGTTAATGCATACTAGCGGAAGTATTTTCTAGCAATTTTCCAGGAGCGCGGTTTAAATGCTTATAAAAACTTTGTTACAGATGGCATGATGAATTCTTTGAAATCGCAACTAGCAACATTGCTAGTTACAACATTTCAAAGAATTAAGTTCATATGAATTAACGGCGACGATATGTACTATATACCACCAATAAATAACAACGTCGTAGACCATTCAGGATAAAAATCGTGAGGTGTTCTTTATCAAAAATTAAAATGGGCGAACTAAGTTGAGCATCATTTGTGACTTTTTTGTAACTTGTGACTTTTGTTTGTGACTTTGTAATTTGTAAGATTACTTAATGAAACTTTTAATGGAAACAGGGCACTCAAAAGGTTCGGAGGGGCAGTGTATGTTGCAACCCCCAATTGAATTTCATGAACATTGGTATGGGGTAGATGCAGTAGCAGCACTTCACTATAGCAACAAGAAACGGCCACCTCAGAACAAAAGATATACGGAATAAATTCTGTGGGACGTTAAATAAATTCTTTAACAAAAATGAAACAGGGTGGACTAATATGATTTGCGCCTGGTATATATAGAACTACATATATTTCAAATGTAATCAGAAAATCGCTGGTGTACAATTCGTCACTAAGAATATAATACATATTCCAATTCACAAATAGCTATTTCAGAATACAATAAAAATTGATCTTTAACTTAGTACAAGTGCAATGTAACGGAATTGAGCAAGGTTTGAAAAAACTTCTTCTCTTCTTCGTTACCTTTCGACGTTTCTGTTAAAGGCAGTTAACCACCATATAGTGTATACTGTTTTGTACCTTCAAATTCATTAAACAGAAAGTAGGGATCAAACATTCCATAATTTTCTTGTAACTGTACGAACGCACAGTAAAAATAGAAACTGCTATTTCTTTAATCTAGGTTAAACTAATCAAATGTAGTGTATTTTGGTCAGCTAAACTTGAAAATGACTTTATGCTTGATTTGTTCATGTTTACGAGTAGATAATATCCTGAACTTTGTAAAATATCAATATTGAACCACGCCCCCAGATGGATTTTGTCATTTTATTTTCAAAAACTGTTAAGTTTATGGACTGGTTGTTAAGTGGGTTAGATAAAATAAAGCTTATTTAATTGACGCATGAATATATATCATACAGGATGTTTCACTTAAGATTCGTATCCTCTGAATAGGTGGTAGTACACATACAATGCAACAAAAAAGGTGAAAATCATTAGTGTCTATCTTTCATAATACCCGAAAAAAGAATGGTTTTTGAAAAGTGGGTAGCAGGTCACTGGTCTAAGAATCACACTTGGAGCTGGATGTGCCTATCTAATACATTGACGCAGCTGCTGCTAGGTGATGTCGCAGTTTGCTTTGACTATAATTTCCAGCAGTTCCCAAAAGTTGACATTTTTAGCAAATTTTTGTCGATTTGCGTAAAAACAAAAAGAGTTTTTTGTTCCTATTGATAAATACTATCACACATTCAATTTATACGAAAGTGGAGTAAAACACCCTGTATGTAGACCAACAATTTCTCCCAATACATTTGACGGAGCAACTTTAGAGCATAACTTATTGCGATCTTGTATTCGTCATCAAGTACTTAGCTAAGAAAAAAAAATGTTGAGTTCGCAGTGCAACCTTAGCATCACTTCTGCAAAATTCATGAAGCGATGTTGTTGTTATTGTTGGTTGTAGTATTATGATAATTTTGCAGTAAAAAGAATATCTTTAGGAGAATACCCTGTACTGGACAATTATTTTATAGAAACCCAAATGTATAGGGCATTTCACCTTGTTTTGGAATCTTTCTTACTTCGTTTGTACGTCATACTGCATGACGTTTTACCTTTATTTTCTTTCTGCATTTTATAGAGCATTATTCGACTTGTCACTATTCGACTTGGGTGAAGTACACCTGTTTTGTGAAGAATTAAATTTTGCATCCAATGGTGTATTCATTAAACATATCACTAGCACATAATTCCGTATCTAGCGGTAGCGGGTACGCTACAGCTACCACAAGCACAAAATAACACTAATGTATGTTCTAATAACACAAGATTTTATCCAAATTGCATTTTTGACTTTTTTAGTTTGAAGATCTTAAGCTTTGTAACATTTCATTTTTGAACATAGATATGTTGTGCTTAATGGCCTATTTTGATTAAAGGCATTGACCCTCAGGAATTGGCATCGTCTGCTCGAGATATCCTACATGTAAAATGGGTGAAGTCCCATTTAATGTTAAATATCTAGCTACATTTTAAAGCAGGCGTGGAATTAAGTCGTGAACTTAGAATTCCAAAACAAAAACCATTCAAGAAAAAAATTACTCGATACGAATATAAATATAAAGAACGAAGTAAGAGAGAGCCAAAAACCCTGAAGTACCCTGTACGTTTTAGGTTCACTAAAAAGATTGATTAGTACAGGGTATACCCCTAAAATGTATCTTGCCAATACGAGAATTACCATATGACTAGCCCCAATAATAATGATAATATCGCCTCGTAGATTTTGCTGGAGATGCTGAGATAGAAGAAGACTGAACCAGGATCGCGTTCGATGCTCAACGAGATTTCCATAGCTATTTCATGATAAACATCAAATCACACAAAGTTATGCTCGAAGCTTCTCGTATAATATGTACCGATACAAATTATTTGTCTGTGTGACGTATGATCGTTTTTCGATTACACAGAAACAAGACAACATGCACAAAGTTTTCTTAGCTTTTTCGTATGAAAGTTAAATAAAATTCTATTTTACCTAACTGGCTCTATTTTGATAAACCTAATAGTTTCTATAAAAACAGTAAAAATCATCTGGGGGCATGGCTTACCCTCATCAGCTTCTCTGGAGTAGTAACTTTTAAGGGGTTATTTAACATATCACAAAGAAGGCCTATCAAAAATCCAAGGATCTACCTCAATTCCCCTCTATTTTTACTAATTTGACTGAACTGTTACCGTGGCATTAAAATATACATATCTTAGAAACCGTTCATTTGTGCTAGAAACATAACAGTAAAATGTTCAGGAGGTCAAAAGATTTGGCTATAACATTTATTTTTTCAAAACACATATACATGACTTGTCTTCGAAACTTTTAATTGTATTCTTGGAAACAAAAATAATCATGTTAAAATAAACGATTTAAAAACAAGTTATTAAAAAACAATTATTTGCATAAACCTTATATATTTTAGAACAAAAGAGGCTCAATGTATTTTCTCACGTTAATAATAATTCTCAGAGTTGCATCGTTTTACGGAAAACGTTAATTTTTCTGCGTTTAAGGATATTTATGGAATTTACGAACAAATCAACAAAAATAAAGATCACTTATGTGCTTAGCATCCCGAAATCATTACGTCAGTCGTAATTTTATCTCTGATATATTCGGCAACGTTGCTGGGTTCGGTAGGGTAGGTAGGCTTGCTTAAAATTATACAAATGGGTCTGTAAACACTGTAATATGTATCGGGTTCAAGAACGACTGTCAAATATCACCAATATTTTTTTTCATATATTTTTACCCTCGAGGATCTTAAATATTGCTTATCAGAAATAGATCAATATTATGTAAAATATACACATTTTAAAAATCAAAAAATGCAGGTCTACTAACGACCCTACCATATAGCGGGTCCGACAACGTCGAATAAACCAATATATATATATATATATATATATATATATATATATATATATATATATATATATATATATATATATATATATATATATATATATATTATATATATATATATATATATATATATTAAATAATATTTAGAATGCAAATTCGTATAGAAAAATTTATCGACTCTGCTGGGACTCGAACCCAGGACCCTCCACTGTCTAGGTGGTATCTCTACCAACTGAGCTGCAGAGTACGACTACCAGCACAATGAGAAATTTTTCATATGAATTAAATGTTTAAGCATACATACACAGTAACTAGATATTTTTTTTGAATATTATTAATGAAGATCAGCAAGTCGCATGACAACAACATCAATATTCAAAGTATCTAGATTATTTTCAATCATTCCGAAAGGAAATTAATTATATATAAATTTTAGTTGAAATTAATTTTTGTTAAGTTGAATAATGATTTTACATTAAATAATATTTAGAATGCAAATTCATATAGAAAAATTTATGGACTCTGCTGGGACTCGAACCCAGGACCCTCCACTGTCTAGGTGGTATCTCTACCAACTGAGCTACAGAGTACGACTACCAGCACAGCGAGAAATTTTTCATATGAATTAGATGTTTAAGCAGACATACAAACCTGGGAAACCTTTCATTGGATTTTAAAAACCCTTATACTTTGCTTTACTGAAAGCCCAATAACGCTCAACATATTGATACTGAGGTAGATTTAGTAGACTATCAGTCTTTCTTACAAATTGCAATTTGCAGCTTACAAGAAATTTACCACTTTCTTCGAATAATGCTCATGTGTAAGAACAGACTAAAATAAAACAGGTCTAAAACAGTATCTAACCTTACCTGTATACCTGAATAAATACACACAACAGCCCTTATCTGACCTGCTGACCTAAGCTTTATCTAACCCACACACACAATAATAGCACATCGCTTATCTTACTTATGGCTTATCTGACCTGCTGACCTACACACACGGCTCACCTACCATTGACCTAGTTTGAGCGGGAGTCCCCACAGATATACTACTTGTTGGGTCCTGTCATAGTGACCGCTAAAATCATTCTTCAGAGCTTGTGGCAGAGCAAAATAGACTGGGATACGCCCATCACCGGCGATTTCCAACGTAAGTGGTCGCAGTTCTATAATAATCTATATGTCTTAAATAAACTTAATATTCCACGCCATTTATTTCTGAAAGACGTTTCTTACAGAGAAATTCACTGCTTCTCTGATGCATCACAATTTGCTTATGGTGCTTGTATATATGCCAAATCAGTCAATAATTTTGGTAAAACACAAATCACATTAATTTGTTCCAAATCACGCGTAGCTCCATTAAAAACAATTACGGTGCCACGTTTGGAACTTTGCGGAGCATTATTAGCCGCTCAGCTATCAAAAGGAGTAGTTTCAGCTCTTAACTATTACGAAATAGATAAGAATGCGCCTGTTCAAGGCTTTGTTAATTAAGTATTTTTACTAGGTCATAAATCAGTCGGATGTCATAAACAAGCGAGCCCTCTTATGCTTGTTTCATCTTGTTTGTCAGCATAGCATCGTCTGTCGTGTCGGTAATGATTACACTCAGATCTGAGTAAAAGATAAGCTTTCTTTCTCTGAACAGGGTTATAATTCGCTCTGCTGTCATGATTTAAAATTTTAAAAGAATTTACCTGCATTTTTTTAGCATTCGATACAGCCCCTTTTTTAAAGGTGTGTGTGTTTATCATTTTAAAAACATTATTGAAGGATTAGGCTTCGCTTTAAAACAAATATCGATAGATAAATCCATTCTCTATAATATTTCTTTAGTTCGACATCGTGTTCAAATAACTAAAATACGAAGGAATTTGCTCTAATTAAACAAAAACCTTCAAACGTTTATGCCCTATTATGAGGTTGCTTTTAAGGATTTTGTTTTTATACGTTCTAAAAAACAATCGTAGCGTCCTCTGGTTGTCATTAAAACATCGTTTACGTATTGCATGATATTGCGCAATATTAAGAAATAGATAAGAATGCGCCTGTTCAAGACTTTGTTAATTAAGTATTTTTACTAGGTCATAAATCAATCGGATGTCATAAACAAGCGAGCTCAGGTAGATTAAATAATAACAAGAATGGTAAATATGATAGAACTCGTACAAGCAATATTATATATTATAGCTGTCGAAACAATATTGTCAGGTTATATTTTAATAAAACTGTGAAACTTTTAATAATCTTTATTTATTTCAATATTATATATAATTACGCAGTAGTGTGTAACCTTTTTTACATTTCTTTTAGAGAAACGTAATTTAGTCATAAGTAATTTGTACATATAACGTTTTCGTACGTAATATCTCTAGGTCTTCAAAATTCTTTCTTCTTGTGGGAGATGGATCGATCAGATAACGTTTTCAAGAAATATATATATTGACGACAGCTTTGAACAATCAATCCGTAAAAAAAAATAAGGGTGTATTATGTTCCGACCGTTAGGTAATAAATTTCTAGATTTTTAGTTTACAGTAACAAATGTAACCCTATATTGACATAAATAAATGTAAATTTTTGTTAAAGCGTTTCATATCACTTTCAACAATCAGCATAAATATTAGGGCTGTGAACAACACATAGTAGCTATAAACTCGTTTCAAAGAAAAGGTTTTTTTTTATGAATTTAAAAAGACGAGGAATAAACTTCGGTTTTAGCATTTAAATAAAGTGTTTACACAGAAAGGGCTTTTTACCTGGAAATTGCTTTAGAAATCAGACCCGTCAACGTGCGAGATTTACAGGTACTTAATAATACAAAGAGTGATGAAATGTTTGATTATTTTGTTATTACAGTATATCAATATTATAATCCATTGAAACTTTTCTGTTAAATGTGATTATGATAAATCGAAAAAAAACCATTTCTTTAAATAGGTATATTTTTAATAAAAAATGTCTAAAGTATGACAAAGTGTATTTTTGAACAGTTAGAAACCGCCTCAGAGACTCAAATCAGCCTAATTTTTAGGGAAATATTATTATATGAAATTCGTTAAATTAGTATACAGGGAAAGCCTTATTTTTAAATTTTAATACCTTACTTTTAAATTCTTTATTAAATACTTGTTAGTTTTCCTATTCTGTACTTTTAATGCTCTAACACTGTCAACCCTTTGTTTAGAAGTATGATAAATCGAAAAAACCATTTCTTTAAATAGGTATATTTTAATAAAAAATGTCTAAATTTACAGATAATTGAAAAATAGGTGAAAAATACCTTCTAAATAAAGCTTCTTTTCATTTCATATTTGAAACTATTTACTAGAAGGCTGGTAATTATGAAATTCGGTTTTAATAAATTAAACAGTCAGTGCGACAATTATATAGATCTGAAATTTGGTAAAAATAATACTTTATTAAAAGCTGTCTAATTGATATATGTATTGTAGCAGTTTTAAATCTCTACAAATAATAATAAATAAAGGCAAAAGGTGTACATCAAAATTTACAGGCTCTTGAAGAATGCAATATTATATACCGAGATACAAGGGGCGGTTATCTTTTATAAGCTATTTACCCATGTTTCTCTCATAAATAATGTATCCTTTATTTAATACAAAAAGGAATTATTATTGCCACGTATATGTATCAAGGATGCATAAACTAAACTTTCCAACGTCATAATTATTGTACCCAGATGGGGATTGATTGATTAATAACTTAAGAGTTCCTTTATGATAATATTAAATAATAAAAATAAGAGTTGGGAACCATTCAAACTTGTTTTAAGCTTGAAGCTGGTATAAAATCCGCAAATTTCTAGTGATTTGGAGGTGCCTTTTTAAAAGAATGTATAATACCTCGAACTAGTAGAGTGACAGCGCTACCCTTTTTAATGATATCCTTTTTGCTCTGAGGGTAATAAATTAGATTTTTTATCTAAAACAGCAAGAAAGATTATTTATTGCTTTGAAGGCATGCTTTTACATTGCAAAGGTTGAAAAAGGGATTTTTTAAACGTTTTCCTTTAAAATTTTTTTAATGTTGTAGTAAATTATAAAATAGTTTTTACGACGACGACAGTCAACCCTTTGTTTAGAAGAGCGATCATGTAGGTAAGTGTTACATTGACAGTGCAGGTGTTCTTTTGTTAGTTAACGAGTTTCTTTGCTCGGGGGCTGTGTGTAATAAATTAAATGCTTGACAGTGCAGGTGTCGACTCTTTTAACGATATCCCTTGCTCAGAGGGTAATAAATATAAAAGCTAACGACACCTTTTTTTTCCGAGGGGGGTAATAAATTAAGATTTTATCTAAAAACAGCTGTCTGATTGACAGCGCTACCCTTTTTAATGATATCCTTTTGCTCTGAGGGTAATAAATTGGATTTTTTATCTAAAACAGCTGCTCAATTGACAGCACAGGTGTCGACCATTTTAACGATGCCCATTGTTCAGAGGGTAATAAATTTAGATTTTTATCTGGTCTCAAGTATTAATTGACAGTGCAGGTGTCGATCCCTTTTTTTTAACAATACCCTTTTTGTTCCGAAGGGTAATAAATTAAGATTTTATCTAAAATCATGTTCATTCGCGCAGGTTCGAAGTTTATAAAAGCTCAGTCAAACCCCCTTCCGTTTTAGTTGGTTCTTGACATCGGTTACGGTGATAGTAATATTGTTATTGTTTGCTTGAACTAGGTATGTTAAAATAATCATTTATTATTCTTGTGAGTGTTAAGTTTTTGTTTATTTTTTACATAAAAAAAATGGATTTGCTAATACAACAATTGAACAAATCTCCCGTTAGCCAGAAGCCAATCAAGAAGTTATGTGATTACAAAATAAAAGAAATTGCAGAGATACTACAATTCAAAAGAGTCGTTTGCCGTGATAAACGTCAAAGTGTGATTGTTGTTGCCGAAAAGCATGTTACATTTCTACCAAAGCGAATCAACGACAAGTTAACAGATCAAAGGGTTAACGAGCTTAACCAGCAGATTGAAGCTAAAACGATTTCTCTAGGTTTGATGTACTTGGGGAAAACAAACTGTTATGATGATTGCCTGTTTGTGGAATTAAATAAAGTACGAGTAAAGATCAAGTTTATACAATAAACCCCTTTTTTAATGTTCTATTGTTATTGTTGTTACAGCCCCTGGAACCGCAAATAGAAAACAGAGGTCAGTCCTGAAGCCCTCAAGCACCAGCATTCTATCAACATTTTTATTATAAGTAGGTATTGGGCCACCTGGGCCAGACAGTTCTAGGGACCCTAGATTCTCTGTCTCTCTCTAAATCTGGTGACTTTTTGTCTGTCTCTCTCTCTAGGTGGTTAAGTACGGAATCTGCATTACCGGCATTCTGTATTACCGGCATTTGGTTCGTCACTTGGCTAAATGGTGTTAGTGTTGCTAGGGGAAAACAGGTGGCGCCAGTGTCGTTTTTGTACCGACATTCTGTATTATCGGCATTTGATTCGTCACTTGGCTAAATGGAGTTAGTGTTACTAGGGGAAAACAAATGGCGCCAGTGTCGTTTTACGTGATTTTTGTACCGACATTCTGTATTATCGGCATTTGGTTCGTCACATGGCTAAATGGAGTTAGTGTTACTAGGGGAAAACAAAGGGCGCCAGTGTCGTTTTACGTGATTTTTGTACCGACATTCTGTATTATCGGCATTTGGTTCGTCATCATGAAGAAAGTTGTATTACCGATTACGGGCGTTCTACTGATTGTTAATAGGGGGAGCCAAGGTTTATCATTTTATATTAATAAATTTACCGATTTCTTAAAATAATTATCGTCGTCATTAATACTTTAATTACATATAATAATTTAAGATAATTAATTCAGCATTAAAATTTTAAACGCAAATCGCCGAACAATTTACGGATAATAATAATAATAACAATAATTATAATAATGTCTTTATTTCCCTTACAGGCTTACACCCCAAATAGGGAAAAATATGAATTTACAATTGTTTTCATCGTTTATGCTATTCTCGTGTAATATCTCATGGGTAATGTGTAAAGAGCGGAAAATATGCAATGTGCATTTTATGATGTTGATGAAATAAGAATTGTTTGTAGATTCAATTAAAATGCCTAAAACCTAAAATTTAAGGCTTTAATATTATTGTTTATTGTAAATTTTTTATATCAATAAATGCGAAACTCCGTGTATTTTACGTGATTTTTGTACCGACATTCTGTATTATCGGCATTTGGTTCGTCATCATGAAGAAAGTTGTATTACCGATTACGGGCGTTCTACTGATTGTTAATAGGGGGAGCCAAGGTTTATGATTTTATATTAATAAATTTTACCGATTTCTTAAAATAATTATCGTCGTCATTAATACTTTAATTACATATAATAATTTAAGATAATTAATTCAGCATTAAAATTTTAAACGCAAATCACGGAACAATTTACGGCTAATAATAATAATAACAATAATTATAATAATGTCTTTATTTCCCTTACAGGCTTACACCCCAAATAGGGAAAAATATGAATTTACAATTGTTTTCATCGTTTATGCTATTCTCGTGTAATATCTCAAGGGTAATGTGTAAAGAGCGGAAAATATGCAATGTGCATTTTATGATGTTGATGAAATAAGAATTGTTTGTAGATTCAATTAAAATGCCTAAAACCTAAAATTTAAGGCTTTAATATTATTGTTTATTGTAAATTTTTTATATCAATAAATGCGAAACTCCGTGTAAAGCCATGTAATAATAATGCAACAATGTAACATAACTGTATACATCGGTGTATACATAAAATAAACTTGATGTTGATGAAATAAATAATAGAAACAAAATTTAATTTATGATTTGATTTATTGAAATTTCCTTATTCTTATAACAAATAAGTTTTTACTAATAATATTTAGTTATTACTAGTTAGTTAATAGTATATTATATACATATTTGTTGCATTTTTTTTGTCGAAACCCATGCATTTTTTTTGTCAAATTTCGTTGCATTTAAATGTGCATATGTTTTCTTTTTGCCTTGCATTTTTCCGCTCTTTAGTAATGTGTATTGTGGTGACAAGATTCACTTGGTATTGTTATATCTGTTTGTGTTGGTGAATATTTCACCATTTACAACATAATCATGAATAAAGTGGTTGGTGTATTTTTGCATACGAAACAATGGAACATTTATTTACCTCTCTCTCTCTCTCTCTCTCTCTCTCTCTCTCTCTCTCTCTCTCTCTCTCTCTCTCTCTCTCTCTCTCTCGCTCTCTCCTTCTCACTCTCTCCTTATCATCTATTAGAGAGGACGCATTAAAGAACCTTCTCTCCCTCTCTCACTCTCACTCTCTCTCCCTTCATCCTAATGCTAGTAAATGAAACAGTATTGGATAGAGGTAACCGTTAGGTCTACTGTTCTGGGATTGGTTCGGACGGCTTTGTTATTTTATACGTGAAAATAAAAAAAATCGATAAATGTTTTACTGTTTTTGTTATTTTTCGTAAAGTTACACAATATTACTAATATTCTATTGTAAATCAGCTTAAACTAGGTGATTATAGTTATAGTATATAGTATAATACTTTATTACGTAATATAAACTAGATATGTTATATGAGCGTGTTACAAATTAATTTTCTAACTAAAAACTTAGATCAACTTATAGATATATATTCTAACACTTAACATTTACTTAATAGAATATTAACTATAGTTTAAACTTAAACCTCAACATACTTTATTTAATCTAGTAATATAAACTTCATATAGGTAAGAACTGTCATGGGAGAACATCTTCAGCCTTTATCCAGGACTTTTCGTTTAAACCAAGCCATTTGACGTAAATGTCACAATTGCTGCGATGTTTAAGTACTTTTTCAACTAAGTAAACGTCTGGCTGTTTGGTTTCCTGCAGCTCGAACTCGTAGAAAGCTCCTCGGACAGCAGCTTCATGAAGATCTTCAAGCAGATATGTGACAGGTTTTGTAAATTGAACTTTAACTATTTTGAATAATTCAGTTGGGCGTGTATCCCTTAGAAAAGACCCCTTTGAACTTACTAATACGTACGAGGTCATTCAAGTCTAGTTTACGCTTACTTCCTGCAGCGACATCCGCTTTTACATTAGTGTCATAAACGGCTAGTTGGGTCATAGGTGTAACAATAGCAGGAGCTCGGCCTGTCGTTCTATGTCTGGTGTTGTTATAGCTGTCAACTACCCGCTGTAATATATCTATCCATTTAAATGATCCACAGTAGCTAAACTCTTTATACAGCTTTTGCTTAATTGTACGGATAACGCGTTCAACTATTGAAGCCTTAATTACGGAATATGTAGAGTAATGATTTATACTGTGCTCTTTCATTAATCGTTTAAAATGTTTATTGTAAAACTCTTTCCCGAGATCCGTCTGAAGATTCTTAGGTATGACTGCATTAGCACTCTTAAAGATGCTGCGGACCTGCTTTGTCACCTCTTCTCCGGATTTAGTTTTCAACGGTCGTGCATACAGATATTTCGAATAACAGTTTATCAGCAGCAGTATGTAACGATACCCCTTATTTACTTTAGCATAGGGCATAAACTCGGCTAAGACAGCCTGGAACAAATCCTGGAAATTTTTTATTATAGTGCGGCGTCTTTGAAAGTTTTTTCTAGCAGCCCTATGTATTTCATCAACAACGACACTGAGAGAGCAACGTCTCAAATAATTATATTAGCAGCAGCCGTGTTTGATGAATACTGAATAATGTTAAAATCAATATATCCTTATATACCCCGAAATATTTTATTCTATGATGCCTTCCTCCTTAAGTTCACTTATAATTGATATTATTTGGTTTTCATTCTGCGGACTACTGTTGCCGGCACTCTTTACAGCATATAACAAACGTAGCCTGTCGACTAGCTCGTTAGCCTTATTCCAGTAGTCGTATTCGACTTTGCAATCGCTTAATTTTTTAAAATTTGACGATGATGATGATAGTCTAATGCCTAAACCTTTGATTCTGGGTAAGTTCGGTTTAATTATATAATCATACTTCCAATGTTTAACAGCTGTTAGTTTACCGTGTGGTCTATAGGATTTCTTATGCGCATTAGTAAGGGCTATTATCTACATATAATTATTGATATCATCTTGCGATGGTGTAGACTCTAATTCTCTAAACGTGAGTAAGTCAAACAGACCGGGTGTTGCTTCGAAAACGTTGTTTTTAATTATGATGTTTGTATCACGCATAGTCACAGGGGAAGATGCAAATGTCCACGCGTCTCGATCAATTTTATATCTAATACCGAATCTAGTTCTATCTATATTTTTGTTTCCGACAGCGTTAGCTATTAACATACCGTAATGAGTAGGGAGATCATGAGTTTTATTAGATTCTTCTTCTCCTTCTTCATCTGCTTCCGATGATGATGATGCTGATGCAGCAGGCTGTTTTTTAACTTTCAACAGGGGAATGTAACTAGCAGCAGTAGTAGTAGTAGTAGTAGTAGCAGCAGATGGTTGTGTTTTAACTTTCAATAGAGGTACGTTAGAATTGTTTACTGACTTAGCAATGGTTTCCAGCGGCGATATAACTGGATTGTGCGTAACGCGATAAATACGTTCTGCTTCTGCTCTATCACGACGAAAGTATGCAAATTTCTTACGTATAGCATTACGAGCGTGTATTATTTTACGCTTTAAACTCAGATCATACGTGTTGGACATGTCGGCGATGCAGAGACTACTAAACGAATCGATTCTAATTATAAACTTATATATAAATCAAAACCCTTCCGATATCTGCCCCGGTCTAGAGAGCAGTCTTTATTAATTACCAGGAAATCATGCGGCTCCTTCCAACACAGAGAGCAACTGTTTTTGAACTGATCATAGCTAATACCGTCTCCTACAACATGATCGCTAAACACGTGTTTTAAGTTCAACTCGTCTTGTCTAAAGAGAATAATTAGGTTTGCATTGTCCCTATTCAGATGTTTCGGTATCTTGGCGTACGTTTGACCTAGATAAAAACAGTCGACGCCTTTATGCCTACCCGTGCTAAAATATTCTCTAATCTTTTCCTGCTTGCTGCAAATTATATCATCAAAAATGAACACATAATTAGGTTTAACATCACCGGGGCTGATTACGTCATCGTTTTCGCTAAATTCATGATATCCCATACCTGTAAGCGGTTTCATAACACGTCTTAAGAATTCATATTTAGGCTGAAATAAAGACTTGGCATATAGGTAGATATTTTCAAATTTTAAACCGTTTTCGCTAATAAGTAAACCTAAAATAGTATTAGTTTTACCGCAGGAAGATGGACCGCTCAATATTGCTCGACATGATATCGGTAACAGGTCGCCATGTTTCCTAACATCCTCGCCTGGTCGTTGTAAAGATGTATTACATTCGTCTAGGTTACATATGTTTAGTGACTTATTTTGTTTAACAACCTTCATTATGGTATGCGTACGTGTCTAGTCACGGTCTCGTTAAACGGATTATACTCGATTAATGCGTCGTGAAGGATCAAACAATACGCCTTAGTTGTGTTCGTAAATGCTGCAGAAAACTCGAGTTCTAGTCTAATATCGACAGTGGAATCCTTAAAACACTCTACCTGTCTTGAACAGTCAATAACAAAAACTGGATACGTTTCAAACGATTTGTAGCTGAGTAAACAGCTCTCAGCCGCACCTCTACCTATACCGTCATAGTAGTTCTCACGAAAACGAATATAATTCAGATACGCAGGAATATAGTCCTTACGGTCGAAATCGAGATTTAAAGGCTGATGTGGGAACACTTGCGATTTTAAATACAACTTAACGTCGACTAAGTTCGAATGAGTAAATTTAGTCTGGTTACCCGTTCTTATACCCAGCTGATGCTCGTCTTGTAAAACTACAAAGACCCAGCGCGGTTTCTCTAGATCATTGGAGTTCTTTACGCGCCAAACCTGATTTTTAATAGTTCCCAACGAGGGTAACTCGTGTAATTCCCAACATCTAAACGGAGCGATAATAGAAGAATTATCTCTTAAACTCTCCACCAGGTTCACTTTGCTTTCATCTGATAACAGTATATGCGGAACTTCCCACGAGAGCTTATCAATATTGATATCTACATCGGTACCTGCATCACCTGCGTCGCTTTTATAGCAATTAAAATCGTTCTTGGCGCGAATTAAAACTAGCTGACAACTCATATGAGGTATTACTTTTTTTATAATCGTCTGCAAATCCAAAGATATCTTTTAATGGTATTCTACACGTGAAATGAAAGACGTTATTACCCTGGTTATGTAACAAATCATTATCGCTAGTAATCCCTAAGTTCCATGCTGAGCTGGTTAAAGCTCTATCCTCGGCGCCATGTGAAACGAGACCTTTTATAGTGCTTGTAATGCCGGGCTGTTTACAGACATCTATGAGCTGGTTTGTGCCTAATATTAGTTGAATTTCATCAAACAGAAAGTGGGCAAAATTGTTTACCAGAAGGAATTGCTTGTTTTCTGCACGCGTTATGCTACCTTTAACAAGTACATAGCTGTCATACAAAGCTAAAACGTTATCGGAATTTTGTATGCTGATTCTAATGGTGTCGGAATGATTGGCATTTAGCGTAAACGGCAGATAGGTATAAAAATCCTCTTTTATTATATCTGTATCGACGCGAGGCTTCCCAAATATGTTTAATTTATCAATGGTAAAGGTGTCGGTGTTAATATGCATTTTACTTCGTTTTGACATGCTGCTGCTGCTGTTATCGTACTTTAAAGCCTAAAGATTCAAGAAAAAGGCGACGAGCTTTAGTTAGTTTTAATCGAAGGTCTGCACGTGCCGACGTTCGACGGTGAATGACCTTTGATGGACATATGCTGATGTTTTTATAGCTAAAGTTTATTCCCATTTTTCACGTTTAAGTTCTAGCCTGATGCTCGTGAAAGTGTCTTCAGACAAATTTATCAACTCTCCTCTCGCGTCTACCAGTCTAATGGTAATGTTGTCGATCTCGGTGACAGTGATGGGAAAGTAAATCACATGCGATGGCTCCTTTTCAATCAGATAACCGGGTGGTACGCAAACACCAAATTCGAAGATTGTATGACCTGCTTGATTGTTTCTATATGAGCCGCCTGTAATATTCGTATCTACAAAGATGTTTGGAGTTGAAAGTATATCGACAACTCGATCTGATACGTGTCTACTACCGGGTTCTAGCACACGCTTCTTAAATCCTAGTAGTGATCCTATGTTATCGGGTTTGGTAAAATCAATCAACTCGGTAGCTGATTCAATCTCACACTTTCCCGTATTAGTGTTAGCTTTGATTTGTAGTAATCTCCCTCTTCGGGATCGCCACTAATTTGATTCTTTATATAGTTAACGATTTCAGACAACTCGTAGCTACCCGGTTCAATAGTTATCGCCTTTTCTCCGTAATAAAATTTATTTTTGCCTGGGTATATATTCCGTATCGTGTGACTTGTATATAAGCCGACTAAACCTAGTGAGTATTCGTAACGCACGTGATCTAGTGTTATAGGTGGATAAATACGATCCGTAGAAAGCCTGTTTCCTGTACCGTACACCGTGATGGTCCTAGCCATACTTAACCGATTTACACTTTCACCTCTCTTTTATACAAAAATCGTAGACACAGATGTCCGCAGTTGTATGTATTGAACTGTTGTTCTTGGGCTACGTTGTAGTATACGGCGCAGCGAGGCCCTAAATATTTCACAAGTTCAGATGGTGGTCTCAGGTCTCCGAAGGGGTCATAGTACAAAACCACGTTTCGATCCTTTCTATAGGCAACCCAATGAGTACCCGGTCCTCCAGCGTCGTCAAGATTAACAATAGCTCTTTCGAATTGCAAAGGTTTCGTTGCAGGTAGACTTGTTCTCATATAGACACCTTTAAAATAGGGAATGTCTTTAGCATGTTTTATTATATCTAGGTCTGTAAGTGGTCTCCGAGGCAAGTTATTCAGTTTTTTGACCGCCTGACATATGGTTTTAAGTACAATGCAGCTCCGCCAGCTCTATACGGCTTCAGGTAAAGGGCGTTCCCGTTCTTACCGCCTAAAGCGATAGCTTCCATACTTTTATTATGCCGTGTAGTTTCTTCTAGCTGTCTCTTATTACTATTAGCAGTGTTAACAGCTTTTGCTACCCCTGAGGCGCCTCCTATAATTGCACCGAGAGCCGAGAGGCCAGCAAAAATTGGTATGAGTGGTAAAATACCCCCTGTAGCTGTAGGCACAGGAATTATTCGGGGTACTTTAACGTTTTTTCGACCGCCTACGTTTTGAATGATTCTTCTGGCAACGCTCAGGGCATGATGTATTAAATCTTTACCCGTGAGTCTCTTGCTTGCACGGTTCACTACACCAACAAGCTTCTTTAAAACGCCACCTTTGAAAGTGACAGTTTTCTTCATCATCTTTTTAGCGAGACCCTTTTTCGCCGACAGTTTGTTTGTCTTTACGCCCATTCCCAACTTTCTTTTAGCCTTCATTATACCGGTTACAAACAGAGCTGATGCTTTTTCCCCTAATTTAGAGTCTTTAGCCTTAACACGCTTCCAAGCGGCTTCTTCTAATACACGATCTGCCTGGTGTCTACTGTTCAAATCGGAGCTTTGAGCGTACGAGATGTCGTGCTGCATACACGCCTGGTCCAAAGGATTTATACCTTTATCGCCACGTTGTAATCTTTTAGATAATTTAGTACCAGGTCCACAGTACTGATATGAAAGAAGATGTAGTTCAATAGGCAGCTTGTCTATGAGCTTGTTAACAAAGCCGTTACCTTCGTGAACTAACATCTGGTACTGAGAGAAGAGACTGCTTGTACCTGTATTTATACTCGGTCACCACTGCAGCCGGACTAATCTGTGTTCTGAAATCTCTGCGTATAGATAAAGTCTCTATGATCAGCTTGTAGAATTTCACACAGATGCTTTTCAACATTATGTATTCTTGTTTGAAAACGGTATCTGTCCAGAGCTAATGTTTGCCAGTCTCCCTTTCTTGCCTGTCTGTATGCATACTCCCATACTATCATATGATGTATATTATTCATGCTTGCGTCGGCGAAACTTACTTTCTTTACCATATCGATGTGTTGCTGCTGCTGCTGTTGCTACAAATCGCTATGTTTGGAGAGTTATTGACATTAGTAAAACTAAAAACTTTGTTTAAATACATTTTTATTTCTTCAACGATACATTTAGGCTAAGATAGAAAAAAATAACTGATTAGCGTAGATATAAGCAAACTAAGCATTTGCGCAGCATTCCCGTAAGGCTCACCACGTTTCCTATCTGCGCTAATCAGGCATTTGATATAATACACTTAAAACTAGAATAAAAAATGGTGTCAATATGATTCGGTCAACCGATAGTAGTAGTAAATTCCGTTATTAGTCGGTATTGTACACTCTCTTTATGTTGTAAGAGTTATTACGTGTTGCAGATTCGGCTATTAGGGCATCAAACGATGATCGCATAACTTTTTGAGTATCCTCGAGCACTTGTACTTTATCTAATAATTTTTTATGATTACTATCTAGGGTATTATTCGTTTCTTCTATCTTTGTCAACACACTCGAATGATTAGTTTCCATCTCATCATTCGCTGTTAGGTGATTTCTCTTTGTTTCTTTTTCCAACGTTGTTAGCAAACTGTTAAGTTTACTAGTTTCAATGTCAACCTTTGTTACCTTTTGCTTTAGATCTTTAATAGTGTTCTGAGTGTCGGTAGTCATTGTAATGAAGGTTTGTACAGCAGAGTCGAATTGAGCATCTACATAAGCTTTAGAAGTGACATCCGTGCCATCTATAGGGTAACTTACTGAAACAATACGTTTACCATCTGCATTAAACTGCATTTGATCGTTTGTATGCATAGCCCGATTGTTAAAATACTGCCTAGAGATTACATCTTTATCCTCTAGAGGCTCCCCTATATTACAAATTCTTCCATCTTTAGCATCATAGTACGACCCCTGTCCTTTATCCTCTCGTCGTCGTCTCAAACAATTAGAGAGTAATTTTCTTTCAACATCGTCCACCAGCTCGTCGGTATACTTTTTCGTACAAACATCGTGGTTGTCAAGCGGTTCTTTAACGTGTACTAACCTTCTTTTCTTAACATCAATTACACCTTCATCGTTATCTGATAACATTAGTACAGAACGCTTCGTGACAAGATCGTTATCGTTGATAGGAGCGCCTACATTAGTTATACGACGGTTCTCAACATCGAAATTACCCTATGGTGTTAATTTGAAACCATAACCTCTCGGTCCACGTTTTGTTGCAGCCATTGCTTCATCTGTCATACTCATCATAGCTCTACCGAAGAGATCTATTGTGTTCATGATGACGTATGACAAATAACTGTCACGCATGAACAGAATACACAGTATTTATAGCTGAGATCTTCATAGCGCAATGATGTACATATTTCAATACGTCATGAGATTTATACAGTTCGTCGGATGTTCTCGGACATAATAGTAGTCGGTACTGAGACTTCTCGTAATCAGCCCGCATTTAATTTAGTAAACATCGTATGCTTTTACGCTTTTTTGAATAATTATCGTCCGAACCAATCCCAGAACAGTAGACCTAACGGTTACCTCTATCCAATACTGTTTCATTTACTAGCATTAGGATGAAGGGAGAGAGAGTGAGAGAGCGTGAGAGTGAGAGAGGGAGAGAAGGTTCTTTAATGCGTCCTCTCTAATAGATGATAAGGAGAGAGTGAGAAGGAGAGAGCAAGAGAGAGAGAGGGAGAGAGAGAGAGAGAGAGAGAGAGAGAGAGAGAGAGAGAGAGAGAGAGAGAGAGAGAGAGAGAGAGAGAGAGAGAGAGAGAGGTAAATAAATGTTCCATTGTTTCGTATGCAAAAATACACCAACCACTTTATTCATGATTATGTTGTAAATGGTGAAATATTCACCAACACAAACAGACATAACAATACCAAGTGAATCTTGTCACCACAATACACATTACTAAAGAGCGGAAAAATGCAAGGCAAAAAGAAAACATATGCACATTTAAATGCAACGAAATTTGACAAAAAAAATGCAACAAATATGTATATAATATACTATTAACTAACTAGTAATAACTAAATATTATTAGTAAAAACTTATTTGTTATAAGAATAAGGAAATTTCAATAAATCAAATCATAAATTAAATTTTGTTTCTATTATTTATTTCATCAACATCAAGTTTATTTTATGTATACACCGATGTATACAGTTATGTTACATTGTTGCATTATTATTACATGGCATTACACGGAGTTTCGCATTTATTGATATAAAAAATTTACAATAAACAATAATATTAAAGCCTTAAATTTTAGGTTTTAGGCATTTTAATTGAATCTACAAACAATTCTTATTTCATCAACATCATAAAATGCACATTGCATATTTTCCGCTCTTTACACATTACCCTTGAGATATTACACGAGAATAGCATAAACGATGAAAACAATTGTAAATTCATATTTTTCCCTATTTGGGGTGTAAGCCTGTAAGGGAAATAAAGACATTATTATAATTATTGTTATTATTATTATTAGCCGTAAATTGTTCCGTGATTTGCGTTTAAAATTTTAATGCTGAATTAATTATCTTAAATTATTATATGTAATTAAAGTATTAATGACGACGATAATTATTTTAAGAAATCGGTAAAATTTATTAATATAAAATGATAAACCTTGGCTCCCCCTATTAACAATCAGTAGAACGCCCGTAATCGGTAATACAACTTTCTTCATGATGACGAACCAAATGCCGATAATACAGAATGTCGGTACAAAAATCACGTAAAATACACGGAGTTTCGCATTTATTGATATAAAAAATTTACAATAAACAATAATATTAAAGCCTTAAATTTTAGGTTTTAGGCATTTTAATTGAATCTACAAACAATTCTTATTTCATCAACATCATAAAATGCACATTGCATATTTTCCGCTCTTTACACATTACCCTTGAGATATTACACGAGAATAGCATAAACGATGAAAACAATTGTAAATTCATATTTTTCCCTATTTGGGGTGTAAGCCTGTAAGGGAAATAAAGACATTATTATAATTATTGTTATTATTATTATTATCCGTAAATTGTTCGGCGATTTGCGTTTAAAATTTTAATGCTGAATTAATTATCTTAAATTATTATATGTAATTAAAGTATTAATGACGACGATAATTATTTTAAGAAATCGGTAAAATTTATTAATATAAAATGATAAACCTTGGCTCCCCCTATTAACAATCAGTAGAACGCCCGTAATCGGTAATACAACTTTCTTCATGATGACGAACCAAATGCCGATAATACAGAATGTCGGTACAAAAATCACGTAAAATACACGGAGTTTCGCATTTATTGATATAAAAAATTTACAATAAACAATAATATTAAAGTCTTAAATTTTAGGTTTTAGGCATTTTAATTGAATCTACAAACAATTCTTATTTCATCAACATCATAAAATGCACATTGCATATTTTCCGCTCTTTACACATTACCCATGAGATATTACACGAGAATAGCATAAACGATGAAAACAATTGTAAATTCATATTTTTCCCTATTTGGGGTGTAAGCCTGTAAGGGAAATAAAGACATTATTATAATTATTGTTATTATTATTATTATCCGTAAATTGTTCGGCGATTTGCGTTTAAAATTTTAATGCTGAATTAATTATCTTAAATTATTATATGTAATTAAAGTATTAATGACGACGATAATTATTTTAAGAAATCGGTAAAATTTATTAATATAAAATGATAAACCTTGGCTCCCCCTATTAACAATCAGTAGAACGCCCGTAATCGGTAATACAACTTTCTTCATGATGACGAACCAAATGCCGATAATACAGAATGTCGGTACAAAAATCACGTAAAACGACACTGGCGCCCTTTGTTTTCCCCTAGTAACACTAACTCCATTTAGCCATGTGACGAACCAAATGCCGATAATACAGAATGTCGGTACAAAAATCACGTAAAACGACACTGGCGCCATTTGTTTTCCCCTAGTAACACTAACTCCATTTAGCCAAGTGACGAATCAAATGCCGATAATACAGAATGTCAGTACAAAAACGACACTGGCGCCACCTGTTTTCCCCTAGCAACACTAACACCATTTAGCCAAGTGACGAACCAAATGCCGGTAATACAGAATGCCGGTAATGCAGATTCCGTACTTAACCACCTAGAGAGAGACAGACAAAAAGTCACCAGATTTAGAGAGAGACAGAGAATCTAGGGTCCCTAGAACTGTCTGGCCCAGGTGGGCCAATACCTACTATTATAAATTAAATGTAGCCTTAACAGTATATATTAATAAAAATAATTTTTAATTCCTATGTGGCTTTATTATTTCGACACATAGCGTGCTATCGAAAGGATTTAACTATGCAGTAGCGCCAAACCGAATTCCAATAGAAAACATTATTTGCGGAGTCGAAGCATCAATAACAGGAATCCCAGGAAATACCGCCGAAATTATACGTCAAGACGTGTCACGTATACTGAGAACAGCCAAGCCACCGAAGAAGAACTTATCCCACGAAGAAATCCAAGCGTTACGCGACCTACGGGCGAATACTAGCGTAATCGTGTTACCAGCAGACAAAGGCAACGCAACCGTAGTCATGGATAAGGGTGAATATGAAAGCAAAATAGAAACCTTACTAAATGATCCTGGATACCAAAGAATCTCAACGGATCCTACAACATACTTGGAAAAGACCACTAAAGCCAAAATAAAAGCCTGCAGTTTCAGTCAAGAACAACAGTTACAACTAATTCCGAGAGAGAAGTCGTCATCATGCCCTAAGCTGTACGGATTACCAAAAGTCCACAAGGAAGGTGTACCACTAAGATCCATCGTAAGCTCCATTGGATCACCACTGCAACCTCTAGCGAAATTCCTGGCCAAGCAACTGCAACCTTATGCCGAAGAAGCCGAATCTTACGTAAAGAACGCAAGCCACTTCATCGAGCGTATAAAAGACATAACAGTGGCACCAGGAGATCTGCTAGTAAGGTTTGATGTAACCTCTTTATTCACGAATGTTCCAGTAAAAGAAGCAGTAGATATGATACAACGGAAGTACCAAGTCCCAAATGAAATTATCGAGTTAACAAGACACTGCCTAAACAACACCTACTTCATCTACAAAGATCAACGGTACAAACAAGTGGAAGGAGCACCTATGGAATCACCTTTATCGCCGGTAATAGCGAACCTATTCATGGAAGAATTCCGAGCAATAGAAACGGCAAGTGACAAACCTAAACTATGGCTAAGATACGTAGACGATACTTTTATCATATGGACCCATGGAGAAGAAAAACTGCAGACCTTCTTACAGCATCTAAACAACATACACCAGAAGATCAAATTCACAATGGAGGTGGAAAAGGACAATCAACTACCTTTCCTAGATGTATCTATAATCAAGAAGGAAGACGGCAGCCTGGGATACATAGTATACCGAAAATCAACCCACACAAATCGCTACCTGAACGCGCAGTCACATCACCACCCAGCGCAACTACAGTCAGTAGTCAAGACATTAATAACCTGATCACAACGATTGACTGATGACGATAATAAACATCAAGAACTAGAACAGGTGAAGTTGGCATTAAAACAAAATGGTTTCTCGTCCAGAAATATCAAGAAAGCGTTAACACCAAGGGACCCAAAGCCAAAGGAAGAAGAAACATCGGTATCCAAAGCGCACTTACCGTACATCAAAGGGACCACGGACAAAATAAGTAGAGTGCTGAGAAAACACAACATCGACACCATCTTCAACACCGACAAAAAGATTGGAAACATGCTACCATCCGCAAAAACGAAAATACCACTAGAAAGCCAAGGAGTATACGAGATCCCATGTAAAGACTGCGGGGAATCCTACATAGGGCAGACCTACAGAAGAATTCAAGTAAGAAGAGAAGAACACCGAAATGCAGTCAACAAAAATGAGAGAACGTCTTCACTAGCACAACATGTAAGTGGTACATCTCATAACATAGATTTCGAAAATACAAAAGTTTTAGCGAATATACAACATAAGACCCGACGAACCATAAGAGAAGCCATTGAGATCGAGAAACGTCCGAACAATCTTAATACCAGGGACGATACACAGCGACTACCATCAGCTTGGAAACCAGCTATAACCAGCATCACCGTCAAGAAGCGAAAACCAGCACAGCAGAACGATAAAAGGGAAAGCGAGAGAAAGCCACCGGATCAAGCGAGACCAATGACACGCAGCCGCGCCAAAAACCAGCCGACCGCAACCATGCGCAACACCGTAACCGTATATAAAGACCAACCGCTGCAGCAAGACGTCAGTCTACATCGTGTAACCACGCGAAGCAGAAGGAAGTTAGAAGTGACCTGAAGATGGCAAGTGTGATCTTGCCGAAACGTCGTCAACCATTGTCTGGTTCCTCTAGGAGCCGAATAGTGAATACGCGGAGTGAAACCCGGAAAAGTAGTGAAGTATCATATAATATCCGCGGAAATTTAAAATGTAACATATATATATATATATATATATATATATATATATATATATATATATATATATATATATATATATATATATATATATATATATATATATATATATATATATATATATATATATATATATATATATTATATATATACAGTGAGGATTTTATTTCACTGAACATAAGCACTATTAACCCTATGTTTAATTTTAAGAGATCCATGTCAACGCATTGCAAGCAATTATCTACAACATCTAAGCAACCTCTGAAAACGGTTGCCATTAATGTCCAGGTTAATGTCATTAAAAGTGTCACAACTGATTTATTTCAAGGTTTTTGCACTTGTGGTTTGCAGCATGTGTTTACGAGATGAAAAAATTGCCATTGTACGCTGGTTCAATTGCAATAACAGTGTGAGGCAAGTGTGCGACTGAAATAAATCAGTTTTGACACTTTTTAATTTTATTAATGGCAGTTGTTTTATCAGAGGTTGACTGGATATGTTGTAATTGCTTGCAATGCGTTGAGATGGATCTTTTAAAATTGAACATAGGGTTAATAGTGCTGATGTTCAGTGAAATAAAATCCTCACTGTATATATATATATATATATATATATATATATATATATATATATATATATATATATATATATTGCTGTGGATCTGTGGATGGTAGTTGTGGAGTAAAAAGGTAAAGTTAAAATACAAAGAAAAGAAAAACAAACGTAATAAAATCATGATTAGTAATTTGAAAATTGAAAAGAAAAATAAAAAGTTTAATAGAGGAAAGGGGAAAAATATTAGGATTGTAAATAAACCCTGGAAAAGACAAATTTTACCAATTAGTAATTTTCATCTAACGAACTATAAAAGCAGAAGAAAGAAATAAAGATCTTTGTAGAATATTATTTCAATTAGAATTTACATAACCATTTATGACAAGAAACCCAGATATGACGTAATTTAAAATGATTCAGACTTAATATAACTGATTTGACTTTATATAATAAACAGGCTTATGGAACTTAACACTCGATTCGGATTTATGTATTATGTTATTAAAAATGAAGAGGGAAAGTGTATGAATAAATAGAAAATTAAAGTTTAGTTGGAAAATAAAATGTTTATGAAATAGGGGAAAATGGGGATTAGAAAATGATATTAAAATAAAATTATGAATGAAAAATTAAAATAATGATAGGAATATTGAAGTATATTGAATGATGATTTTTAGAAAAAGTAGGATTGTGGTTAGATAAAATGGAAATTATAATTTAAATATGTAATTGATGAGGAAAAGATTAGTAAATTTATTAAGAGTGCATTTATTAATAAAAATCAATTAGGAAATTTAATAATTATGTCTACAAAGCAAAAGGATTATGAACTAATTAGATGAGTAGGATTGAGATGAGGATTAAAAGATATAATTATTATTGTATATATTGTAGATAGCTTACTAGGATAGAATAGACTAGGGAAATTTATTGGGGATAAAATATGAAACTAAAAAAAATATTGGTTTAGAAATATAGAATTATTTTATTTATTTAACTTATTTGTGTTTAAAAGTAAAATTGCATAATTCAATTTTATTTGAAACAGGAGGGGATAAATGCTGTGGATGGTAGTTTCAAAATTTTGGAAAATTTTGAAGTTTGTGAAAATCTAAAATCTTTGTTAAATACTAACACTTTTGAAATATTTTTATCAACTTTTCCAGTTAAAAATAAATTTAAGTTATTTAATGGTGTGTCATTGATTTTGAAATCAATGTGTATACTTTTTAATAAGGTTAAATAATACATGTTTCTTTATTTATTATCAAACAGCTTACTCACCGATTACTTAAGTGTACGTAACATCCAGTTGTTTGCAAGTTTTTGTTATGATGTAATTCAATTATGTATAATTTCAAATATGTATATCGACGGGTTATGTGATTCTTTAAAGTTTAGTTAATGTAAATAGATCGTTATTATTGCGTAAAAGTATTGTGTAATTAATCTGTAAGAGATGTGTCACTTTTATAAAGAATATAATTTGCTATTATGTATTATATGAGTGTACAGTTTGTATTAGTTCGTAAGGTGACGTCAAATTGTGTAATATAATTATGTAAATAGTCAATAGTATATAAGCTTAGAAAATAATAATTTTAGGCACTTACTGATAGAAAGCGACGGAGTAAAGTCGTGTAAGATAAAATAAGACTTACCAATATAAAGCGACAGAGTAAAGTCGTGGTTGATAATATTATAAAATTAATAGTTTAGTCTTAATATAGACAAGTTAAGTTAGTTGGTGATTTGAATACGGCATAAATTACTTGCTAAAGTTAAGCAAGATAATAAATCTACGTTAAAACCATAAACGGGTGTTTTATTTAATTAAACACAAAAAACAACTATAAGCATTCTACGAAAAAGGGAAATTGTACCCGCAGTTAATAAACAAAAGTGAGTTCCAAAATCAAGTGTGTGGATGATATTATATGGAAAATCCATGCAAAAAGGAAGAAAGTCAACCCTGAATTGGAAGCCAGCCCTGGGTCAACATAAAGTGATCTACACTGCCAATGGTTTGGGAAAGAGGACATCTATACTAAAAGGAAAAAAGAAGTATTATAAAAAGGTAGGAAGTTATTTCCTTTTTTTGTATTGGCATTTGCTGAAGAAAAGACTATCGATTGTAAAAGTGTAGTAAAGTGATTTGAACAATTTAGTAATAGTTAAAAATTAATTAAGATTTCAATTTTAAAAGTGTTTTTAAATTTCAATTTGTATATTTTTTTTAATACCACAAGAATCCACATTCACCCTGAGATGAGTCTTTATTATATTATAATTCTGTTAATTTAAGTTATTAACTGGCGCCCAACTCTCTTACGTAAACTTGAGTTAGTCAAGAACTAACGTAACACTAATTTTATATAACCATTGCATTATTAAATCTATTAAAAGGTATTTTCAAATCATATTAGATATTATAAAGAAGGAAGTTGAAAAGTATTTCCAAAGTTCACAGTCATTTAAAAAATCAATTTAATTATTAAGTAATTATCTACGATCGAATGGCAATTATTCACAGTTTTAAAATATATTATAATTTTTTTTTAAAATAATTTTTATTTTTAATTATCCAATATTACAGCATTTATATATGGCGACCGGCAACGTGGGACCATTTGTGGTAGATATAACCTTTTGTGGTTTATATAATCATTGATAAATATTAGGCTTATATTAGAATTTTGTTGTCATACTAGGGCGTATTATAGCAAATTTTTAATTTTAACAAAATATTAGGCGTATAATAGCATATTTAAAAGATATTAGAATAAATGTGGTTTAATAATTAATGTATGACGTCAATTAAAAATATTTATTCTGCCGCCGAAAGTATTTTAATAGAGTTTGTTTTAAATGAAAATAAGATTTGTGTAAGATGCTAGTTTTTCTTCTTACATTTCACATAATGTTAGGTATAAATAAAAATATTGTCTTACGTAATTGGTATTTTCATCATAATAAGGTGGCAATTTTAAGGTTAGTCCCCCCCCCCCCAAAAAAAAAAAACTTTTTAGGTTCGTTTTTGCCTAAGTGACTGATATCTCGTCTTATTAGACATTAATTTTATGTATCCACTGCAGTTCTACTCTGTATAAAACACAAATTAGGAAATTAAAACAATCTCATTAATTCCAACATACGGCTATTAAATTTATTTTAACAATCATTACAACACTAAATATAGACTGTTATCATACTAAACATCAAACTACCATTATAAAATTTGATATCAGAATTAACAATCAAACAAAATAAACATATTTAAAATTAACTAGTTTATCTGTACAGCTGATTTCAAATAAATCTAGGACAATTCTTGAGAGTATTTTTTGCTTTTTTAACAACATGTGAATCAGGCTTTAAATTATACTTTGATAGGTAACTACATAAAATTCTTATATCAAGGAAAAGAAAAAGCAACATTTATACCATCGAATACTGACGACTGTCCTAATTTTTTTTGAAATTAGCTGTACATATAAATAAATGTGTATTCATATAAAATCAATAATGAATGTACTAAACAATATAGTTGGTGTTTTATAAACATAAGAAAAAATAACAAGTTTAATCATCATCACTAGTATCAGAAATGTAACCTAATTGTTCATTCCACCATTCCCGAATTTCATGTGCTGTATTTGAAATTTTTGGCACGCTTGCTTTGCTGTTTGAAATGTCTCTAGGGAGTCGACTTGTTTCAGCTCCTTCATTTAAATGTGGCAGATTTTTGTTTGTAACTAAAATTATATATGATGATAGTGTATAATGTCTCAAACATTAAGAAATCTGATACAGAAAAAAATGTACAAAGGGATTAAAGTTCCAAGACATGGTTATAATAAATTACTAGTTATAATCTAATAATAAGATTTTAGTACCAGAATTGTATGGCCTAGCCAAATTCATAGATTAAAATGTAATTTTAGGACCTGAGTATCCAAATATTGATAGTTTTAAAATATAAAGTAAATTAAACTGCCATAAATAAAAGTGATTAGTTTACAAAGTGTTATTAATCTCATTTTTCATCGATAATTGAGTGAATCTTCAGCAATAGTGAGCTATAATAGACTACAGTAGGTCTACATAATAAGACAGTCTGAGGGACTGAGATTCCATCTATATTGCTAGGAATTGAGTTTCCATTTAAAGCATAGGTACTAAGAACTGATATTCCCATTGAATAGCCCTTTAAATTCTGAAAGACTACTAGCTTGAGTTATCAATGGACGTCACGCTAACATTTGGTCTTTGGAGCCAGATCCAATCTGTGGAACACTCGGAGTATAATTTTTAAACATTTCAGCCTCTTAGTAATAAATACCAGTGTCAGCCAGCTTACAATGAGAACAGGTCAAGCTTCCACAAGAGTTACATAAAAGACTCTAAGGAAATCTATAAGATGAAGCATTTCGAACTTCTTCAACCGAGGTGTCAAAGAAACAATACTCGATATGACACAACGTGACTTTAAGCATAAAGAAAAGTTTGAAACTTAAAATACAAAAGGAGTTGCAGGAATTAGAAGCCACATTTGAAGACCGATGTGAAGATATAAACTGTTGATGAGATATACACCGTGTCCGCGTAAGTTGGCTACATATGGAAAACTTTGTTATTATTGATTTTATGAAAAACAGTTATTCTTCATAAAAAGTGCTGCATGTTCTAAAACCCAAGATTCAACCATCAGATATTAAATTATATCAGTCGTATCATAATAATTATCATTTTTGTTCAAGAGTAAAGTACCTTCATTTTGGACCATATCGAAGATTTTTAATAAGAAAAGATGTTATGAATTAGAAATAATTTTTAAATATTCAATATTGTTTATTTACAATTACAAAATATTATTTTTACATTTTGTCTGCGATAACATTGAAAGTTTAAGTTTGAAGATTAATACATTATTAATCTAGGAGGCACTTGTCAGTGAACATTTAATATCTAAAAATTTAATATCTGATGGTTGAATTTTGGGTTTTAGAACATGTAGAACTTTTTATGAAGAATAACTGTTTTCCATAAAATCAATAATAATAATAATAAATGCCTTTATTCTTCAAAAGGAACACGTACAAATCAATGTAAATTCCAAATGGGTGAAAATAAATTTAAAAAAACAAAAACAAAAATGCATATTCCAGTGAAGAATCACAGGGTGTTAGTCCAAAGTAGCTGTTCTAAGACAGCCCTTGATCCACCACCAAAACCCTGGATTAACAAAAACATGTAATAATAAAAATGCCTAACACAATGCCTAGAATTAATTCTGTGATTAACCCTCCCCATGCTAGATCCACTTAATAAAAAAAATTAATAATAAAAGTAGCAATACATATGAACATATTAAATTAACTAAAACTTTATCATATACTATGTTGATTGTTATACAAATACAAACCATACTTAATTATAAATAATTTGATAGAGAAACTCTTGAAATAAGATGGAATACTGTTATAAACTTTAGAGATTTGGTATGAAAAACTCCTTTCGAACAAAGCCGATTTATGTGTTGGTGGCGTAATTAATCCTTTAAAACGTAAATTCAAGGAATGCACGTCGGTACGAAATCTTATCTTATTGTACAAGTATGATGGACGCCGATTCAAGATGATTCTGTGACAAAATGCAGCTAGCTGCAACCGACGTCTATTTTGCATATTCAGCCAACCGATGGCTGATAACTTATGAGAAATCCGGTCATACTTTCTTATTCCAAAAATAAGTCTTAAACATGAGTTCTGTACCCTTTGAATTCTTTTCAAATCGTCCTGTGTAATGGATGGGCCATAAATTTGTGAGCAATAACTAAAATGAGATAGCACCAATGTCTCACAAAGAAGAGATTTAATTTGGATTGGCACAAAGAGTGCCTATGAGGATAGATTAATTTTAAATTTGTATAAGCTTTTGTAATGTAGTTAGTTATCTGTGTTTTGTATCTAAAGGTATAGGCGAGTGGACACGTCCATCAATTCATTTAAAACAGTAGGTACACATTCGATTTTAGACCTCTAAAATAATACAAAGTTTCAGTAAATAGTTTATATAAAAAATTACATAATGAAAAAAATTAAATTAAAAACGTAAAATTTTCATAGCTTTTGAAAAATGAGGTATCGCATACGTCATAACTGCTTCTCCGCAGTATCAAAATGTAAAGACATACGCGATTAAATCTTTCAGGTAATTGGCATTGAGCTAGTAGAAGATGGTTGCTAAAGACGTAATGTACGGTTTGATGCGTTCTTTGTTTGCGGCGTTTCCACATGTGATTCGGAACTTAACCTTACAAATAAAAAAAATTAATTTTAAAAATCTCTTAAAGCAGTGATAACTGTGATGTCATTTTGATTTTGAAATACACAGAGTGTTGATAATAAATATCTACTAGTTTATTTATAAAACTCATTTTAGCCATTACTGTGAACAGGTCGGAAAAAGAACAGGGAACAGCAATGGGTCGAAGATAATTAATAAACTACGAATTCAAATAACAAATCAACAACAATCCGATTTATTATTCTAACACACAGCAATAATCTATTGTATTCATAACAAACAATTAACTCTGTAACGCTTCTCTTCTCTCGTGCGGCGCCCGCAAGTTATCGGCCGCTATTAGCTCCCGAGTGTCCGCGTCCCTTGTATTGAGTCACCTAGCGTAACGAGATACCGCTAAAATGTGTATTACAAATTCTACCTGCAAACAAGATCCCAAATTCTTCAGCAATTTACTATTAAAAAATATTATTAAAACACCTGATTTACTTATACAAAAAACAAAAACAATGAAAATATTGAAAATATAACCTAACAAACACGTGCGTAGACAGACAAATCAATGACAACGTAAAGTAAACAACACGCCAATGCCACAACGCAGGTCGCATCTGGCAAATGCGCATTTTCAGCTAATCGCGTACAAGCTAACAGTTATGACGTATACAGAGCGGGAAAATTACTCATTTAAATTTAAAGCAATTTTTAGGAATTTTTTTTATGCCTAAAACATAGCCAGAGGAAAATTATTTACTGATATTCTGCTTTACTAGTAGGTGTTGACTGCAATAAAATTTAAACAAAAAAGTAATTCCTGTAGCCTATTGTCCATAACTAGACCGAGGTTCCTAGCTTCATCAATGGGAATTTTATCGTGATTAATATTGAAATTAGCAACAGATCGTAATTCTGATACGTTTTTAGAATTGCCAAACAAAAGAATATTTGATTTAGATCCATTTATGATGAGAGAATGTTTCGTAGATATTTTGTAGATATTTTCTAAATCGTTGTTAATGTCCAATATGGATTGCTCAAAGTCGTTTAAATAAAATGAATGGTACAGCTGTGTGTCATCAGCAAACATATGTATTGAGCAAGTACTCACGTGTTTATGGAAGCCAGAAGTATACAAGGTGAATAATTGAGGACCAGGTATGGAGCCCTGTGGCACTCCAGTAGTCATGGGTCTATACCGGGAACATCCTTGTGTAAGCTGTACACATTGAAATCTGTCTTGTAGGTAATCCCTCAAAAGTGCAAGGGCAGACGAACCAAAACCGACATATTTCAACACTGCAAGAAGCACATCGTGGTTTATGGTATCGAATGCCTTACTAAAATCGACTAATACCAACACTGTTACCTTATTAGACTCGTGCGCTGTTAAAATATCATCAGATATGTGTGAAGGTGCAGTTGCACAACCGAATCCTGGACGAAATCCCGACTGGATATCGGATAAAATCTTATGTTTGTCCAGAAATGTCTGAATTTGTAAGTGTATAACTTTCTCTAGGATCTTTGAACACACGGGCAAAATGCTAATTGGTCTAAGATCTTTTAAATCGTCAACATTTGATTTTTTTGGTAGAGGCTTAATTAAAGCCTTTTTCGATGATTTTGGAAATTTACTTTCTGATAAGCAATAATTAATAATGTGTGTTAAATAGGGTAGGATAATAGGACAAGACAGTTTAATTATATCGATTTTAGATCATCAGATCCTTTGGACTTACTTTTTATTTTACGTATAATGTTTGTTACATCTGATATTTCAACACCCTCCAGTACAAATTCGTCGGGATCTCTAATCAATTTATTGGTTGTATAGTAATTAATCAGTTCAGTGTTGTCAATTTGAATTGTAGGTATGTTATCGATAAAAAAATCATTAATTATTTCCGGGTTATGTAAATGAACTGGAATGTTGGCGCTTTTTGTTTTATTTATACCTAAGGATTTAAGTTCTTGCCATAGACGTTTGGAGTCTTTACTGCCAGAAACATAATTAAAGTAAGCAACTTTTTCGTTTTTAATCGCTTGTGTAGTTACATTTCGTATGGATTTATAATAATCCCAATGAGCAGGGAGACGAGTTTGTTTAAATTTTTTATACGCTTTATTTTTTAAAGTAATCATTAGTTTAATTGTATCCGTAATCCAGGGCGTTTTTTTATGGGTAATTTTAACTGTTTTAATTGGAGCATGGAAATCTAAAATTTCTAAAATACTATCGTTGAGGAATTTAACTTTATGATCCACATCGTTCAAAAGAAATATATTTTGCCATGGTACCAAACGTATATCATTGTGGAAATCGTCAATATTAAAGTTTTTGTAACTTCTGATGGTCTTGTATAAAATATTGTTATAAGATGGTATCATGATCTCACAAAAAACGGTGTCATGATCGGAAAATTTAACATCAGAAACACCAGAATTACCCACCAGACTATTGTCAGATACTAGAATTATGTCTAATAGAGTTTGCGAATTTGGCGTTACTCGTGTAGGAGAATCAATTAGTTGTACTAAGTTGACAGAATCGATTATTGAAGCAAAATAGACGCTATCTTTATTTTTGACTAATAAATCTATATTTGCATCACCAAAACAACACACGAAATCATGCATGGTAGACATCAGCGTGCAAGACTTCTCCAATTCATCACAGAACAACTGGCAGTGCATTGTTGGTGGCTTATACACAACCCCAATTGCTAAAGATATTTTATTTGATTTAAGTGTTATCCATACTTGTTCAATAATATCACTGGTATCAATAATTCTGTAATTGTACGCATTTCTCAAATAGATTAAAACACCACCACCATGTCCCTGTCTGTCGCGTCTTATAACAGAATAGCCTCCGATATCAATCACATCATTTGAAATCATATCTGTTAACCAAGTTTCGCTCATCGCAAAGCAGTCTAAACATGAATTAATTATAAAATTTTGAATCGAGTTAAATTTTGGCAACATCGATCTAACATTAGCGTGAGCTGCTTTAAAAGATTTTTGTGACATTATTGTGTAAATCTAAAATTAATATATTTATATAACTAAATGAAACACAGATCCAACTTAAACTAAGTGACGTCTTTAGATAAGTATATATCTATTAATTGATGTGTAAAATCTCAATTCAATCATATCCAACTAAATGCAGTTCGAATTTAACTATGATAAAGTCTTTAGATAGGATAAGAAAGTAACATTATTAAATTAATATCAAATAAAATATATTGAATGTATTGTGCACTTAAAAGATATATGTATGAATAAATGCAACCAAGATGAAATGTTAAGAGGTAGGCTCGCTAGACGTAAAAGGCATCCTATTTAGAATCTAGATATATATATATACATATAATTTAAACAAATTATTTCAAATCATCTGAGGTTTTAATATGCCTTATTAAATTATCTATTTTAACTAAAATTTTACCTTCGCTGGTTCATATGTTACGACCATACTTCTTTACAGTTTCTTTAAAAAGCTGATGTCGTAGTTTTGTTAGATCTTCTTTGATGACAACTTTGGAACGTTTGACTTTGAGCTTGCGTTTATTCTGATAAACAGCATTTTTGGTATTCCTACTAACAAACTTCACAATGATAGGCTTGGTTACTCCTTCCTTTGCGAATAAGCAATGACTGCAATCAATAGAAGTAGGAGGTAGATTTAGGCCTAACTTTTCTTTGCATAAATCCAAAACAATTTGGTCAGTATCTTCATTATTATTAATTTGGGGAACGCCAAAGATACGAAGGCTATTGCGCCTAGAATACATCTCCGAATCGTCTTTAAATTGGATTAGTTGGTTTCTAGTTACATGCAATTCTGCTTTTAGTGAATCAACCGTTTGTTTATATCCTTGTATTTCTTTCTTAAATTCCTCAACTATTTTGTCTTTTAACTTTTCCACCATACTATTAATTAGGGTATCGGAAGTTAGCACCTTTTCGACAATGTTTTTTATTCTGGCTTCTTCCTCAGAAGAGCGAGTGGTACGTCCATCAGAAGACATATTTTTTACACTTATATGAAACGATGTAAATACAAACTGTATAATAATAGGAACCCGCTTTAACACTTCTACTCAGTCGGACGGCTCATCACAGAATGATAACAATAATAACAAAGTTTTCCATATGTAGCCAACTTACGCGGACACGGTGTATACTGAAGATAAAAATGTTGTTCTTTTTTTATTGTTCATTTTATGGCAAAAAGTTGTACAGTCATTCTGTATAGAAATTTTCCGTTTTCCAAAATTACTGAGAAATATAACAAAATTACTTATAAGACAGTAAAAAATATAAAAAAATTATTATTTTGTAACGAAAAAAAGAAAATAGGGAAAAAAGTCAAAATATTTTTCCAATATTTAGAAATGACACTTCATTGGAATAAATTGTAGGAAAAAAATAAGGTAATGCTAGTTTTGATTACTATTACAGGTATGATTCATGATGATGAAATTCAAGAAACAAATGAAATCAAATATTTGGGTATAATTATTGATAAACATCTTAAATGGAGTAACCATAGAGATTGCCTAATGAAAAAAGAGAAAGCTTATTTACAAATTTTACCAACTAGGAGAATTCCTCTCAAGAAATTATTGATATTAATCTATAAGTCTCTTGCTGAATCACTTTTTCGTTATGGTATCTTAATATGGGAAGGTATGTATAGGAACTCTAACGAGTTCCTAAAGTTAAATATAACCCAAAATTATATATAAAAAGCAAAAACTAAAGGGGGTCTATGCTATGTAAAGAAAATGTTTACAAGGCCATAAAAGTGACATTATTGAAGGTCAGTTTTAATTGGTTGGTAGATTTGAAATGTCAATTCAGATGCAGAAGCATCATGTACGGCAATGGTTGATGTTTATCAATTTTAACAGTTAAACAAATTAGAAAAAAAATAAGAAATGATAAATTATGTAAAGTGTATCAGAAATTATACGTGAACACCAATGTAAACAAAAAATGCACATCACCGATGACAATCTCACAAACTACTGGCCTCTTATTGGTTAAAATATTGTGTGTTTTGCAATGGAAACATAGTTAGGAGGTGTAAAATGGGAACAACATTTTATTACTTGCCTGAAAAGAATTTGTACTGCAATATATATTTAGGTAAAATGCACAGTCAGTTAACATTTGACCAGTCATATTGTTTGTTTACATTGTTGTACAATAATCTCACGGTAGTAATCTTACATACACTTTAGCTTGCAGTTGCATAAAAACTATCAAATCCAAATTCAGAATAAATTAACAGAATTTGAGAGTTGCACTTAAGTCCAATCAATCACAAAACTTGACAGTTGTCAAAAATAATAAAATTCAATATTATAGCTATAACCCATTCGCTCACGGGAAGAGTAACTGTTAGGATCTTTTGATTTGTAATGTTTTTAAGCATTTAACCCAACAGAAATAATCTCGGTTGCTTCCTTAGCTTAAATTCTCACCGCACGCCACTGAACGTATCTGAGATTTTACAAAGTAAAAAAAACTCATTTTATATTCATATAGCATGTACATTATTTTTCTTAAAATGGTGAATGTCATTTTAGTATTTTAATAATATAAAGTCTTAAGTATTCTTATTCATTATTAACCATTTTTCACAGAACACATTTTCAGAACTACTAGTCTACAAGATAGTACTAAAAACTCAATTTTAAATTTTACAGACACACCGTTTTCCTCGTTTATAATAATTATGCAATAAAAGAGATGTGTGGAAGTTGTAAAAGATAACATGGTAAAAAGAATTTACATCCTTACTAATGTAAAATAGTTTCAGAAAAGACAGAAAAAGAACAATAAAAAGAAAGATACAGCCTTAATAAGAAAAGGAAGAAACAATAGAAAGTTATATATGAGTCACTCTTTCTAAATTCAACCACCGGCTAGGTACAAAAATTGACACAACTTAGAGAGGCCTGCGAGTGCTCACTTTACAGTTTGAAACCTCGATTTTCCAATGTCACATGGCTACATAAAAAAATTATATTTGACTCCTAAAACAGAGTAAACACGTATAAAGTTCCAAAAAACTTTAAAAGTTGAAAAAATTTTAAATATAAATCTTTTTAAAATTTTTCGAATGGCATTGCATTCTTCGTCAAAGAATACATAAATTTGGTCCATTGCGTTTTTTCCTAGAGTGCTTCAATTTCGAGCAAAATTGAGAACGACAATTTGCAATTTTTGAAAGTTTATCATTTTTTTGATCGAAAATGGCATTAGATAGAAAAAAAACGATAAGAGTAAAAATGCTTATTTTTACTCAATTAATACGAAAAATTACAGATTACAGACCGATTTAAAGAGATTTCGAAAATTACGGTTATAGGTGTCACCTATTTATGAGCATGAATAATAAATAATTAAAACCTTCTAAAATGATGTCAATTATTTTTGCTTGATTTTCCGAATAAAAATAAATTTTTGGTAGTAAAAAAAACTTGTACTAGTATCAGTACAAATGCCAGTGCCTGTACTACCCGTGCAACATTTTGGGCAATAACTTCTGGTCATCCACTGGAAAGTGTGTCTTTGTGCTCAAAAATCAAGAAGCAGAAATATACTTTCGGCGCACGTGTTAAGAAAAAACACATTTTTCACTACCAAACATTTATTTTTATTCGCAAAATTGAACAAAAATAATTGACATCATTTTAGAAGATTTTAATTATATTACTCATACCCATAGATAGGTGACACCTATAACCGTAATTTTCAAAATCGGTCTATAATTTAATCGTTTTTTTTCGTATACATTGAGTAAAAATAAGCATTTTTTTCCTCTTATAATTTTTCTTTCTATCTGACGCCATTTCGATGAAAAAAATGATGAACTTTCAAAAATGGCAAAGCGTTGTTCTCAATTTTGCTCGAAATTGAAGCACTTCTACAAAGTGAACAAAATTGATGTATTTTTTGAAGAAGATTGATTGCGATGCCATTAAAAAAAATTAAAAATATTTCTTTTTTTAATCTTTAAATTTTTTTTGTACTGGATATGTTTTAGGGGTCAAATATAAATTTTTTTATATAGGAGCCATGTGACATTCGAAAGTAGAGGTTTCAAGCTTTAAAATGAGCCACCCCAGGCCTAAGCTGCGCCAATTTTTGGCTTAGCTGGTGGTTGAGTTCAGAAAGAATGACCTATATATAAATGAAAAATCATCAAACCAAACCGAAACAAAAATGGAAAAGAAACAGAATAAAAGAACAGTAATAATAATATTCCTATTATTATAAAATTGATCTAATACCTGATTGTCTATTGTTTTTCTTTTTTGTTGTAATTCTTTCCTTTTCTGTTCTTGCAGCAGGATCAGAAAGTGTTGGTGCTAAAAATTTCCTACCTGAACTACTTCCTATACTATCAGAACGAGGAAGAGTAATAAGTTTCTGTTTACGTGCTGATGATTCCCCTTCCTATATAAAATGATGTTAAAATGTCAATTTCAATTCAGTAAAAGATGGTTTATTAAATAAATTCCAACCTTAGTATCAGCTTCACTTTCTTGATCTGGACTAATATTTTTACTTTCCGTAGTAGTTTCTGGTGGCGCCACTGTTTCGTTTGTAGCCCTAAGCCCTGCGATTAAACTGTTTTGTTGCTTCTATAAATCAAAACCACAAATTTACACATGTATAATAATTAAAAGTGTATAGAATAACATACACTGGTAGATCTAATTTTCTTTAAACAACCTTCTAACCATGTTCTGATTGTCTGTTTGGCTACTTCTTCTTCAATAATGTATTCAAATTCTTCTCTAGCTAAAAGCTCTTCTAATTGTAAGGCTTTCCTTATATCAACTGATCGATATGATAACATACTACAAAAAAGCAGTTTTAGATTTTATAACATGATAAACATCAATTTACATGCTATACTTTATAACATCATGAAATGTAACATCTTCTCCATTATGAAGCCTCTCCAATTCATAACACATATGTTTAAATAAAAGTCGATCTTTTTGAGGATCTACTTCAAGTCTACCTTTTAAAAGGCGTAATATAAATTTCACCTAAAACAAGTTTCTTTCATAGGTACCATTAAATAACCTAAAGATAGGCTTACACCTACAAAGACAAATTATTTCCTTGTCTAAAGAGGAAAAACACATTTTATGGAGCTAACACTTCTGTCCCCAAATGAGATTGAAATTCTAATATATTCAAACTTGGGTCAGATAGTGTCGGGAAATTTATAACGTTACCTACTCCATTAAGATAAAGCTTAAAGCTTTACATGACACCCTCTGATTGAATTTTGAACTTGATTCTAAAAGTAAAGAAAACATTGCAGAAAGAGAATGTGTAGAGTAAATTGCCCAATGCGCTACCCTAATATAATATATAGTATATTATCCTAGTAGATTAGAAGTATTGCGGAGACAGTTAAAGGCCCCCTTAAGTCATTGGTCATTAAAGTGTAAAACCTGTGCGATGATGACGTAGGTACTACCAGTCAGCACCGAAATCCACTCGCACACACCCTGTATTATTATGTATGGTAGTCGGTTTGTATGTTCTAGATTTATGCTGTTTTTAATTTAATAACAAAATACACATATCAGTATGAATTCATGTTATGGGGTTCAATATAAAAAACTCAGTAATGTCAAAAAAAAGATTCTGCACTTGAATTTTAGGAATAATTGACATTCGGATTGTTTTTGTATTCAAAACAGTATAGTAGTGTAATTTCCCCAGCCATATTATTCTCCTAATAAAAGTTTAGTAGACAACTGTGTACTAACTTTTTTCAATGTGTAATGTGGAATTTACTACAAACCCTGTTACAATTATCAAGTTTGCTAACAAACTAAATGTACGGGAAGCTTTCGACTCCTTAATGCGGTAAATTCATCTCATTAGTTCCACCCAGAATATGTCTATGACAAATATTTCATTTTTAAAGTATGAAAACAATAAACTCAGCGGTTGAATTCTTGGAATAATTGATATTATATTAACTATTATAGAATTCTTTTTGTATTCAAAACAGTAAAGTGTAATTTTTCCAGCCATATTATTTTACAAATAAAAATTAATACACAACTAACGGTACAATTTGTAATGTGAAAGCTAACAGCATATAAGGCATTATACAGATATAGAGCATCACCTTGCCATGCCGGTGTCTGGCTTGTATCGGTAAACAATACTTTATCAAGATTTTTTAAAATGCTTATATCTTGCGATAAAAAAGTGCGGTTTTCACTAATATTCTCAGAAAGACTAACTGTATCATATTTCAATTAGTTGTTTCATGATTTAAGGGGGCCTTTAAACTCATTTGGGTGCAGGGATGCTAGACCCGTGTGTTAACCAGGTCATTGGCCAATCCTCAGTTGGAAATCAGAAGAGCTGAGGAATAGTAGCTTCAACTCTTCTGACATACGATCACACTGAGCTTATGGGGCTGAGAGTTGAGTGAGAATGGATTCTTTATTTGTGGAATATCTCTGGAGATTAAATGCAAGAAATGCTGATCAGGGAAGATTTACTCATATGTATCATTAGTTTTTTTTTCAAGACTTTCAACATTCAAACTTTAAGGTCTCCATGGATATAAGCCCACCCTTAACACTACTTTTACTTACTCTTCTGACTGGTATAACACCTCTCTGATGAATATCCACAATGTTCCAAGTATTCTGGAAATTTCTAATGTCTGCGTAAGATAGCAACGCATCTTCTTCGTTGGAATAAAATAAGGAGAAGTTCTCCATAATAATAGCTAAAAGTAGTTCTCAATACTTATCCAATTTTATCATAAACCAGGAATAAGTGTATCTTACCCACTAGTAAATTTAATACGATATAAGTAATAATGACGTAAAATGTACAGAAATACACAAGAGATCCTGTAAAGTTTCCACAATCTGTTTCCCAGTAAGTATTTGCTGGAGTACAATATGGTGGTTGAATCATACAATCGTGCATTATTTTATTCCAATCTTCTCCTGTTACTATACGGAATAGCATGGCTACTCCAGTAACAGGAGATTCAAAGTTAGCACGCCTACAAATTGTTTAGTAATATTAAATAAAGATGTAATAAGCCAATCTACCATTTTTGAGTAAATTCCATAGAAAAAGTTTTAATAAAATCTTGCTAATCTTTTCACCAAATATTTTTATTATTAGGTAATCTTGTTTGTTCAAAGGCTGGCCATGAATGAGGACAAGAGTTTGGATAAACAATATTAGACAGTTAGTTAAGCATGTTGTCGCTACTCTTATTTAACTATTTACACGTAACTAGCTGCTTCTAAGGCGTTTTCTAGTGATCCAACAGTTTAAACTGTTTATTGTTGTGAAATAAATAAAGATTATTAAAAGTTTCACAGTTTTATTAAAATACAACCTGACAATATTGTTTCCACAGCTATGCTGTCATTATCAAAGGTAATATAACTATAAACAAACACGTCGCTAAGGTAGATACAAAATAGGTAACTAGATAAAATAATAATAATAATCAGAAATAAATATCTAATACTTCCAGTAACGGAGAATTACTGAGCTCAAGTTGTTCATTCATTAAAGGTACCCTGAGTTTGTGTTTGTATATCTCAAAGGCTTCTAAAATGTCTAATTTTTTTTTTTTATTTCATGATTATGGAGTTCCACAAAATAAGGCTGGAAACAATAAACAAGTTTATTGTTGTATTTAAAATGCACCATTCTAGCGATGCAAAGGTGATGTCATACACACAACTGGTTCAAACAGTTTTAAACAAAAGTGGAAAATGTATTTAATCCAGCGACTTGTGCACTAACAACCTTTTGATTTATCATTGAATTGTTTGGTTATAATAATTCAATTTGTAATTACGCAGGTCAGAATTATACTTCTAACATCCATTAGTTTGTAGCAAAATAAAATTATTTATTACATATTACAGTATTACGCACTTGCAGAAAAGTTTTGCTGATCTGTAAGTTATAGATTATGTTTTACGGTTACGATTCTTTGAATAAACCATGCTTACAAAGTAGTAGTTTAAAATGCTTCATTCTACCGACTTTCTCAAACGATAATGTACTCGTTAAACCAGGTTTAAATACATTTATAAAAACGGTTCAATGCTAGAAAACGCCTCTAGTGTACCTGTATATGATTAGCTAACAGTAGGGACAACATGCTTAACTGTCACATATTTCTGATCTAAGCTTTTGTCATTCATTCATCATTCATGGCCATCCTTTCAACAACAAACAAGATTACCTAATAATAAAACTATGGTGTGACGTGATTGAAGCTCTACACATAATTTTTATTGGTGGAGATTTTTATGCAGAACACTCAATACCAAAATATTATGTTAATTTTTACATGTAGTAGCATCATCCAAGATATTTTAAAAGCATAAAGTAGATTGTTGTAAAATGGTAGGTATAGCATTTGATTAAAATGTAATTCCTTTAGTCATTGATCATCTGAAAAAGTATTTCGTAGGGGCTGGTATCATTTATATTGTAACAATTCAAATATTCTACCCAAACTGAACGACTACCCATTCGAGATTCAACACCAGACAAAAATTGCTCCATTTTCAACTCATTAAGGCTTTATTGTCGTTTTGATAGCATCTATAAATTTCCAAATGCTAGGATGATTCGCTGAAAGTAACTCCTGGAAGCCTCTATGCCAACCTTCGATGCTGTTGTTAGTTTTTGGTTCACTTTTAACAGTACCTTCGTAACAATTCCACATACTTAAAGGAAAACGAGGTGGACGCCAATGTCTTAGATTTGGGCAACCGATCCACATGTCTTGAAAATAATCAATTATTGGCTGTGCTTCATGGAACGCATTTTCATTGCACAAAGCCTCAAAATATTGAATTACATGTTCTTCAGGTACAAAGGCTAATGCAGGGAGCATTTTTATTTTCAGCGCAAAGTGGGCATTTAATTCATATCTGTTTTTCAAACCTTTTGATTGAATATGTCGGAGAATTGCCTGTCATAAAAGGAAAAACTTGCGTCTTGTTTCAGGATATACATCATGCACAACATTAATTACCGCACTTTCAAAATTGATCATTATTGTTTGTGGATTTGCATCAGGTATACATACATAATCTTTAACCCCTTATATTTAGGTGTCAAGGTGCCAGGTGCACCGAGCCGCAGAGGATATGTAGGTGTGAGACGAGGCAGTGCATCAGCTATAAATTCTTTAATTTTGTGAAAAAGTTCAGAATAAGTTTCCATGTTTTATCTGGTAGAAGCAGGTAAATTAGTGACACAGTATTATTGCCTTGTAAACAATGTAAGGTATACCATTGCCTAAAAAGAAGTAGTGTAGTTTTGAAAGTTCCATTGGCATACCAATCTGCAGATGATTCCAACAGACGTAAATTCCTTCTAATAGAAAAAAAAACGCCGATCTTCCACTTGCCTTTTATCATATAATAAGAAATCTCAATTTGCAGTGACTGTAAACTCCAGAATAGAATGTCTTGCCTACGGTTTGGAGCTGCTTTACCCCAATTTTCACTTGCTCGAATATTTTTGATTGTTTTTTTAATGGAACTTACTGCAGACAATCTTGCTGCTATTGCTTGAACAACATTTTCTGATGCCGTAGATATGAGAAACTGATGCATGTCTCTAGTAGATTTTGCATTTTCTTCGATGGTATTATACCGGGTATCCCAAAATACTCTTTACAAGCAATATCTCCCTTATTTGAAAAGATAAAGAAATGCGTACTTCTTTTGCTGAAATTTCTGCATTATTATTGTATCTTCTACATCTCTTTTCCACGAGCATATATATTGGGGAAATACCTGAAATAACATGTAGAATTTCCTACGCAATGTGTTATAAGCTGAACATACTACTATCACTGTCAACCCTTAAGCACTTTCTAAGAATTGTCACGATAAGTAAATACAGGTAATGAGATAGATACATATTTTATTCATACTTATTTACTTGCATTTTAACACTTCAAGCAACAAATTATATATTTTCTTGTGTGTATTGTGAACTTGTAGTGTATGATGGCTACTAGAGCTCAAGGTATGTAGTTTGTTTTAAAACTTTAAATAGTTCATAACTTTTTTTGGTTTGCTAGAAATCAGACTATGATTTATATACTCGAATTTTGTTGAATATCTTCATTATATATAAATTTAATAGAACTTTATTGTATGCTCCACACTTCCCAACACGATGATTTTTATAACATACAAAGAGATTGCACCTTCTACTTTTCTCTCATACTAATTTCAATCTGCAAATATGTGCAATAATATTCTTTATTAATTTTTTGCAGTCAGCCATATGCACTGTTGGAAATATTTTGTAAAAACTACTCTTTCTTAACAAAAATGAAAGAGTAACTTTTTAAGAGTCAATTTTATAATTAAATTTGCACTTCTTAAATTACTCATAGATGTTAAGTTTAAATAAGTCAATTTTACATCAAATGGTAGTAAGACATGCACTCTTTTAAGTGCAAAAAAATAACAAAAAAGAATAGCATTATTAGTTAAATGAAAAGTTATTTTTAGTGAATAAGAATTTAAAATGAATCTGACTGTTTTCAAATTAACATCTTTTAGTTGTAATTTTTGCAACAAAATATTATTTTAAATGTTAAAAACCGTCGCGTCGAGTCCATTTGGTGTCTTTCTGATTCAGCATAAAATATATTACATGTCTCGCCAGTCCATATGCTGTAAAATTTTTAATGCGTTCATTTTGTGGAAGTACGTTGTTCGTTCGTGTTGCATATTAATTTATTGTTGTTAAAAATTATTTCTGTTCTGTAGTGTGCTTCTATTTTTGTCACTAACAATAGTAAGTGTACATTTATAATTTCTATTAATGAAATTTCTGACTGTAAGCCCTTTTGATTTGATTCAGAAGAAAAAATGTCTAACACAAACGAAATTTACAATTTTGTTACATTCGATGTTTTGTTTACATTCGATACTATAAATAAAGTTTTCATTCTCTTTTTATAATGCTCTTTTAATTTGAAATTATGCTATTAATAACAATCATAATACTGTTTTATTTATGCATACATGCAACTTTTTCTGGAGTTGTATTTGACTCTTCTAAATCCTTTTTAAACTATAGAAGTAGTTTTAAAATTTCAGGTGAAAAATCTTAAAGGCTCAAATCAAAAATATAAACATTAATTGTTTTGAGTTTTTCAGTATATAGAAGTTTAACTGCTCCTCTTATTATAGTTTAAAAACAAAGTTCAAAAGCGGCAAATACAATAGGGAACCCCAGAGAGCATGGAATGTTTCTGTATTTTGTATTAATAGTATAAAAATGATTCCGAGTATTGTCCGATATTTATTTCAATTTTTCAATGTTTTTACTTTTTTAGGTCTGCAACGCAATGACAAATTGCTTATTAGTTATTATGCAATGGTTTTTAATGACAAGACTGGGGAATTATTTTATTTATAATTCTTTTTAAGGTGTTGATAACAAATAATTTATTTCTAGCTTCAAAAATCTTTCCTGATTTACGTGCATCAGAATTTGAAATACAAGATGTAGGAGCTATTGTGGGTCCAGGTTTTATAAATATTCCACCTGCTGGCGTTATATTAAATTTTGTCATTAACGAAAAGAAGTTGTAAACTTATTAGGTTCATTTCATTATTTTACGATTTGGTTAATTTAACTAATAAACAATTTTTATTTTTAAAACAGAAAGTTCACGTTTTCAACATATTCAAAGGCTTTACATGGTACATATAGTAGATGTAGTACTGATACAATAAATATTTACTCTATTACCACCATCACGTTCACCAAGCAATGCATGTATTAATTTTGATAATAAGAAAAAGTTTTAAAGGCCACTCCTCCAAAGAAATGTAAAACTGCTGTTACGTCTTTCCATAAATTAACAGATTATGTAAGTGAATTTGTATATTATTATGATTTTATTATTACCATTAGTATTACCTTTATCATTGTTTTATCTGTTTGCATATTTTGAATAATACCATATTATTGTATTTCAATATCTTAATGTTTATTATATCTAATTAAAATACTAAAAAAATTTTTATATGTTATAATATTGTCTTATAGGTAGTCTTTATTATTATACCTTATATTATTATATTTTTATGATATATTTCTTTTGATAGTTACAGCATATGTATTTGTATATTATTATTATTTATTTTATTATTACTATTATTATTTTATTTATCATTTTACTTTTATGCTTTTGCATCTTGCGTATAATGTCACATATTATTGTATTATAATTAAATGTTTATTATATGCAATAAAAATACAAAAAATTTAATATTTTTAAATTTCTATCCTTCTTTAATATCTAGGTATCAAATTAATTAACATCTCAACTTGAAATTTACTTTAAGGTAGAAAGTCACCCAAACCTTACAACTCAAGAATTACATAATTTAAGTATGATTTGGTAAATTCAATGTTGCTCTTTCGATTGATGATAATGATAATAGGAAATAGTATTAAGAATCTTCTACCTGCTGCAAGTTTTATATTCAAAACATGACGTTTTGTAGAATCATCATTGGGGGAGTATGTTTCTGATGTGTGAACGTATTTGACAACTTGGCAAGGACAGCGAATCGACCAAATTGAAGCTATACCACACACTTGTTCTTTTATGATGTCATCAAAAAATAATTTTTGGTCACAATCATATTCATAACACCGCATATATCTATTTAACGTGCAGCAGTCAATAATTTTTACCAAACTCTAACCTCACTTTGGTTTTACGTCAAATACAAGTACATTGCGTTGCCAAATCTTACACATCAATGTATACTACGTTAGTAAAGCGAACAACGATGTTATCATTATTAATTTGTTTTCTGATATAAAATGACAATTTTTGGGAGCTAAACAACAAATAAATAATTAATTTAATTTTCTATAATGTTATTCATATGTGAATTAAAATTTGTTGATTTTATTCATATACAACAGCTAGCTTGACTTTAGATTTGGGTGACTTTCTACCTTAAATTACATTAAGATGTAGACAGCGTTCTCATAATTTGCTCAAGATGATTAGAACATTATTTTCAAGCAAATATTAAATTTAGTTTTCAATAAACAATAATAAATTGGAATAAGTATAAGTTTTGTTTGTTTAAACATAAAGGCTTGTATGCTTTTAAACTAATCATAAGCAAAATTATTGTGAAGTTTTAAACTTAAAATATTTTTTACAGAAAAGTTACATTCATATTATATCAGGCAAAAGTTATCAACATTTCCTTGCTGAAATGTATTGTCTAACATATTTGTAATTAAACTATTAATTGGTGTATAGAATTATGCGCAATATATGAATAGTTTAATTGCAAATACATTAAATAAACTTTTTTTAATTTTCCGTGCTCGAAACATTCGATACCTAATATGTAGCATGAATCTATCTTGAGTGATGTAAAAGTAACTAGTGTATTTATCAAAATTAACACTAGTAAATAGTAAGTTTAACTTTCTTTTTTTGTTAAAATAAGATTAATTTGTTATCAGCTTATCTAAATAAATGACAAACGTGACTTCGCAGTAATCCATAAGTAACACCATATTTAAGTAAAATAAGCGTTTAAACATAGTAGTTAGTACAAATTTTGATTATTAAAATGAATAAAAAAAGATATTAAAATTACAAAACAAAGAATTAGAAGTTACAATAGTAGGAGTAACAGTTGCATTTGCATGTTATTACTATCAACAAAGTTTTAAAATAAAAAGTAAACCCTTATGATTGTTCTTAGCAATTATATTTTGTTAATTATAATTAAGATGCAGGTGTTGTTATTGACACTATAGCAAAGTGTTGATTTAACAAAAATTTGGAGTGGACCTGTGGGAACTAAAATTTGCAGTTAATTTAATTTCTCTTTTAATTAATACAATAAAAAGTTATCAGTGACTATATCTCAATTTTAAATTTTCCACCATTTTCATGCCTGTTCAATATGGGAACATTCTTTTGAATTTTCAAATTTTTTGTAATGTTTAATACATATTTAAAAGTTCCTACTCAATTATTTCTTATCCTGTCTGAGTACGATTATTTAGCCCAAAGAATCGAAAAATTATTTTGCAATGCAGCTTGATGGTTTAGGTTTTGACTTATTACTGCCCAACTACAAATTGGGTTAACAAGATTTTTACAATTGGCATTACGTTTTCTATGGAAACTCTTAAGTCATAGTAAGATTATTCTTACACAACTTATTTTTATTACATACCTTCCAATTCCTTCACCATATTTAACAGTTCCAAATAAGATAGTTCCAGCTAGCGCATAAAAGAATACAAGTAAAAACATGCCAAATATAATAAAAAAGCTCTTGCAAACTGACACACCGACAGTTAACATAAGCATTTTTAAGGTGGCATGTTTTCCTGTAATCGTAAAGAATCTTAATATTACAACCATGAACCCAATGAAATACGACAGATCACTCTAAAACAATAAGTAAATGATTTTATTTCAAGTTCAATTAAATTTGATTTTAATTAAACAAAATGTTACCTTAAAAGTAATATGAATAATAATCCAGATAACTCCTAAAACAGTGACAAATAAATCATATCGATTACGTCTGGATTGAAGGTAACCACGTGGTGTAAATGCTATATTCTTCATCACTACTTCTATTACAAACATCAGAGTACATGTAGTTCCAACAGTAGCTAGAATCTCAGTATGTTCTTGTGCTTTATCCCACTATAATTCATTATATTATTATAAGTAATATTTTAATTTATTGCAGGTCAATCGTACCGTTACACTTAACAATGCACTATTTATTAAAACCATAATAGCAACCAATCGTTTAAATTTTATGTTTTGTGTTATATCATATATAAATGCTCTAAACTTTCTACCATCAGGTCTTGGTGGTAAATGGAGAGGTTGTGCAATTTTCAATCTTTTTTTTAAATCACACCTGAAACATTATTAAGATAAATAAATGAAGTTCTTATAAAATAAATTATACATCAACTTAAATAATGGAACTTACCATCGCCTTTGATCAACTGTTAATAGTGCCGTGCCCTTATTCTCTGAATAATTTGCAATAACAACACCAACAAACAATGTTAGTCCAATCATACAACCCAGAAATATATAAATATGAATATAAATTGCATGAACCTGAAAATTATTTATAAGATATACGGTACTCTGAGACTGTAAACTTAAATTACAGCACACAAAAAAGCACAATAAAATGTAGAAACTAATAATAAAAAGGAAATACGATAACAGTAACGTTAGATTTTTCATTTTAATTCTAAATAGCATTTCTTAAATAATAAACTTTTATTTTTCTACATTACAATAAAATTGAAACAGTTGCCTACTGTTTAACACAAAATTTGGAAAAATGTAGTAAGGTCTAGACACCACAAAACATACAAACGTTTCTATCATGCAGCAGTTTTACAATGATACACTTAATTGAAATAAATACGAGGTTCTGAATTTTCTTGATGTGGCTTAATTTGTGATTGTAATAAAACAGTTCCAGTAAGGTACAAATTTCAGTATTGTTTTAACAAATAAAAAATGCTCGGTGCTCGATTATCCATTGGTATGCTTGGTCTCTACTACCAAAATCCTGAATTTGAAACAAATCAAAGACATGTGGCATTATAAAACTGTGGAACCTTTCATGACACCTGGTGGTAGTGTTGTAAATAAAAGAATGTGCTGAGAATTCTGATGAGAATATCCGCCATGAAAACACTTATCAAAAGAACATTCTCCATGCCAGCAGTTATCATGAAAAATTCACAAAGATTTTCGGAATAATGAAGTACAAATGAGCATAATCAGTATAAACAAGAAAATTCAAAATTGGAAATTTGCATTTTTCCTGTAAGAAGCAAGTACAGCTTATTAGCCTTTGTTTACTTATTAAGGAATTTTAATATATGTGTATGACATGGAACCAAGACCGTTAGTGAACCAAGAACCAAGTAAGTGACTGGAAAATCAACTTTCACTTTTTTATTAATTTTAGAGGGAAAAAGTAGACTCTTTCAAATAGTACAAGTATCAAGTTTACCTAATTTGCTATAAACTAAAAGGAATAAATGGTATCTAGTAATATTGTTGTTATTAGAATGTAAAAAAATAAGTGAAGTTTGGTTATATTTCAAGTCTATACATGTATACAGATATAGAAAAACAAGTTGGAAGTATCTACGAAACCATATGTATGATAAAGAACATGCTAGTAAAATAAAGAAGGATTTATATCAGATCACGCTTTTGCTCATCTTAGTTTGTGTTAGTGGGGGAATATTGGAGCATTAAAGTTGTTTAGTAAACTACAAACCAAGCATTTAATTTTCCCAGAATTAAAACAATTATTTGGCAAATTAGGACCAAACAAATCCCTTGCTATTTAAATAGCTTACAATTTTTAGCCATAATGACTGAAAATAAAATAAATATTCTTATGCTCGAACATTCTCCCACTAATACAAATTAAAAAGAGCAAAGGCGTGGCACGATATAAATCCTTCTTTATTTTGCTAGCACGTTCCTTATCATACACACATATGGTTTCGCAGATACTTCCAACTTGTTTTTCTATATCTGTATATTACATCCAACATCATACTTCACACAAAGATGATAAAACCAGGAAAAAGATTATAGTTGTTGAACTTCAAACACTTCTCCTGTACAATTTTGAGTTCAGTCAACTCCCTTTCTTGGTTTCACGTCACGTATGTATGAAAAACTCCTCTTACACACCGCTCGTCACTACTAGCGACTCAATGATTTAGTGAGGTTTTGATGGAGTCAATTCTGCTGGTAATATGCCCAAACTTGATCATTTAAATTAAAAGAAAAAGTCGTAACAAGGCTTCCGTAAAACCTGCGGAAGGTTCATTTACATTATGTGTTGTACGCTCAAGGTGTCCCACAGAAAATATGATGCTCTGAGCTTGTTCTGTAGTAAGTATTATGATATTTTGGGTATGTCCAATAAGCAGATATTGCTCAATGTTTATAAAGATTGAATAGTATTATCCAAGTTTCTAAAATAGTAGGTAAGTGTATCTCCCTTTTTTTTGTGCATTACTTATCAACACATTACTTTTCAAGAGACAGATTAACTGCAAATAGTCAATTATGAAAGAGAGTTTCTCAAGAACATTGGAAAATATTCGAGCATTTGCAGCATTTTGAGAATATTTAAGAACTTTTGGAATTCTCCAGATTTTCGATATATATTTTTGCAAGTTAAAGGTGTATTTTCCAATCCCGCTTCTCAGAGTTTATTCTTCTTTTCCTTTATTTGTACTTAGGGAATATTTTCCACAAGAAAATCTTTGGACATTTTACAACACTGTCTAGACATCTAAGAAGAATTCAAACATGTTATTGCTTTAAACGTTATTCAGGATTATCTAGAATGCCTAAATCATGAGTTTGAAACAAAACAATGACCTGAGGCATATTAAAATATTGAAACCTTTCATTATCCCTGGAAGTCAGCAGCAAGTTAAAAATTTAGACCTATCCATTTAAACATTGTTCTGATGAGCTCAAATGATGCAAGCGCTGTGAAAATGTCCCACTTCAAAACTTTTCAAGACTGCCTAGAAAATCTAAATCCATAGTTTTAGCAAAATCCTACAAAAAAGTGATTGCACGAAACTTTGCATCCAATGTTCTTTCTTAATGTATATTTTATTTCCTAATGAAGTAATCCTTACAGGCTAACCTTCACTGGCAGTATAAAACATAGCTTTCATTACTATTCCCAGGGAATAACCACACTAGATTAACAGGTCTCATTTTTCGAGAATGTTTAAAGTTAATATTTGGTGGATATTGTTGAAAACCATATCATGGGTTCCCAATTTTTTTTGGATGGTCAAAAGACTGCTAGAAAAAAATACTAGGTGCGTTTTCCATACAAAAATACATATATTTATCATTCCCAACTAATTCCAAACTTTTGTATTCGACATAAAATCTCTAAATTTATAGTAACTTCTATTTAGTATTCTATTTATAAAACAGTATCGCATAGACAATTAAATCTGCCATTTTAGTCCAGACTTTTTGGTAATAACATATTATATGTCGAAACAATTGTCAGGTATATAAATATCAGTTAATCTTGTGAAACTTGTAATTACCTAATTATTATATTTCTGTTATTTCATAGAAAAAATACTAAACTGTGGTGTATTTTATGATTAAGGAGTTTCATGAAGTACAGTCTTAGGCAATCAACTTTAATATTCTTTATTAAAACCCAGAAAAAATAATTTGTAAATAAAAAAATAAACGTTGAAGAAAAATCGTAAATCGTAAACAACTCAAGTGTGTTGCAGTTTCAAGATATATATATATATATATATATATATATATATATATATATATATATATATATATATATATAAAACACTGCTTGTACAGTCGCGTTCAGAAAAAAAGAAACGACTCTTGGAGCACTTCGGAAGACTTCGGGACGTGCTAGACGCGTGGTAGACAGATTGACTCCTTGGGAGGGGCTGCTTATAATTAGGACATACCATCGCACTGCAAAAGCGGGTGAATGTTTACAATATTCAGTTTATAAAATAAAGGGAAATGCAAGTAACGCAATAAGAATGACCTACCCGTGCAGTCTTTATTAACATTTAGTATTTAACATTAATAAGGATATTTAAAAGATGCGATGTCTCCAAACCACACATTTGTCAATCAATTATTAGTGCTAGTACTAACAACTAGTGATTAGTTATCACTTATCAATCATACATACTTGGGAAAAAACAAATGATATGAGGCATTGTTTATTACTACGTATATATTTTATTTAATCATATTCATATAGAACTCGACTATAGTGTTTGCCACAAATGATCTCCTATTTACGAAAATACGGATTATGTAGTGTTCAGAAAAACTCGATAAGAAAAATTAAAACAATAGTTAACTAAATATGTTTGTATTTCTACCACGTTCATTTAAGATTATAAATGTTATATACGGGTAATGAGAATGATGAAGGGGTAATTCTTTCAAAAACATAAGCCTTGGACATGTTCTGTCCAAAAGTAAAGCAAAAAATAAATCAAAGAAGTAGATTCGACTAATTTATTTGTTGGAGCTAAAACTAACAGAAACTGAAATTAAGAGCTAGAATAAAAACTGCTTTTCAGTTTAATAATAAAATTTTTTAACTTTGCTCTAATACCTGCCATTAAAAGATTTTATATTGCTTTCTCCCATTTGCATGAATAGCCTATTTGAAGGAATTTTCAGATCTTGTATGTTGTTACCAACGGTTTTCCTGTCTTCTCTAACTTCCTCTTTATAATAGCCCAATAACATTCTATTGATCTCAGTTCTAGACGTTCTAGGGCATTGGGTAAGTTTAGTTCCTTTCAAACAGATTTGGTTCCTTAGATACCAGTTAATTGTTTCTTTGACGTAGTGGGCCTGTGTCAAATCTACTGACACTTTATTGTTTGACAATTGAATCAAATGGGATAAATGCCTTCATACTGTAGTACTAGCATCAGGCTACTTTGACAATAAAGATACTTATGGAGATAGTCTGTGGACAGAATATAAGTGTTGAAACTTTATGTAATAATAATAATAACAAAACAACAATAATGATAATAAAGATTTAGTGGGGTATTCGGTAGGTAGTGAGGTAAGCTAACGGGTAGAGTATTTATGGGAAGATATATTGGGGGAAAGGATGAATTATTGGGTAGAAGTATGTCACTTGGTGTATACATTATTAAACTCTGAGGACGTATTTGAGATTGAGACCCCAAAATATCTTCCTTATGTTTCAAAATGGCTGTGATTTCCCATAAAAGCGAAGTTTGGCAAGAAGATTTTAAAGTATTCTATCTTTTCATCTAAGAAATTAATTCCAACAACATAACTTGACACCGCAGAACACATGATGATGAAGAAGACGATGTTTACTCTCTTACCAGCGCCCTTGGCGGGCGTTGCTTTCGTAAACTGCTTGATAAAGTTCTGATGTTTTGCTACGGATACATGCTGACATTAATATTTAGACTTCTCTGAATTCCGTTTGTTTGTTTGTTTGGTTTTGGGCGAGGAATCAGGATGGCGGAGCATGCTTCGTACCTCATGGCACCGATTGCTATGATGCCGACCCTACTAGAATTTAGCCGAATCTGGGGGAATTCCACCCCCAGTAGGGATTTCTAACGTGCCAAACATCGCATTGACACGGGACCTACAGTTTTACTTCCAATCCGAGAAGAAGGCATGTTTTAAATTTTTCTCCACTATGACAAATTACCAGCTCGGCCGGGGATCGAACCTGCGATCTTTGGATTATGAAGCAAACATGCAAACCACTAATCCACCAAGACTATTTACATGTTTAGGGAAATTCTTGATTTAGAGCGATATTGAAAGCTACTCAGAGCAATTCTGAGATTAAAGTTTGCCAGACTTTTCTATGAACTGTTCTCACATGCCTGACTAAGAGTAATTTCATATCCGTAATTTCAGTTTTAGTGTCCTGTCTTATCATAAAACGTCGATTCGCGGTAGCAGTGGTTATTAATATTATTATAAAAAAAAAAGGAAAAACGTTCAAAAACGCGAAATTGTTACTGCAATACACCAAAACCCACAAAATCGTTGTCTAGCAAGAAAATTTTAACTACACACCTAGATCATGTGTCAACACGAATTAGTTTGAATGTTTATATGGTGGTGTAATGTCTGGTCTAACGATCCAGCTGTCGCCGTTGTACAGATACCAACATTAACTTAACACCCGGCCATAAACGTTTTATGTGCTAGTACAGCGTGCTGGGAGCTTTCGAAGTCCGTAAACCATCAAGCCAAAATTATAGCAATAAAACAAATTTTAAATTGACTACTATCATGGGCCAAATTTTAGAATAGGAAGAAACAGAATACGAATCTTATTCTTTGCTCCTACAAGCACTTGCGTATATACTAAAAGAAAATATTGGTATCTTAAATGGCGATGTGCCATAAACAACCCAAAAGTTATTTTCCTAATTATATCTTTAGACAGATTTTATCGGTTTTGTAAAATGGATAGGATATTTTAGATTATGCTATTTTTTCATGTGAGGTTGCATTTCCAACCAACTTGGAATCGCAAAATACATGATGGCCATTACAAATGTCTCAGATACATTTTAGTGAACTTTTCTCATAATGCCATTCAGTAAGGCCAAACATAGGTTTTATTTCTTTGTGTCAAATGCAGTGTCATTTCCGTATAATTGTGCGTCCTTGAAGTGATCTTTACACAGTAATTGCAAGTCTTAGAACCATATAGCAGTACCAACTAGTACTTTGCTAATATTCTTAATCCACGATCTTCCAAAACATTTTCAGAGTACTGCAAAAAAAAGTTCTACAAAAATATAATCAGTGAAACAACAAGAATGAATATTAGAAGAATAAACGTAGTATGAGACACTTAAATACCGAAAAATTAAACTGATGTTTTGAGAAATGCAAACAAAAACTTTTTTGCATGCTTCTGCTCACATCTGCACGGTATAGTAGATAGCGATGAGGTAATACTGAAAACGTTACACTACGTTCGACTGAAACGTCTTCTGCAAAACTTTCCATTAGTGTTCATACTATTCCTCAAGCCATAAGAGAACAAAAACCAATTCCACTGCGAAAACTTCTCGCATTTGTAGGGCACTATCAATTTCTGCTTTTGCTTTCCATGGAAGATATAGAGCCTGAAATGCATGATAGAAACATAAGAATATCATAGAAATATTTTTTGAATTTGCACAACCAGTGCCTGACTTAATCTACCCAGAGTCCAGGACTATGTTGTCGTGGTGCCTAACATTGGATTTGCCTAACTTTCAGTCGATGATACCCAAAACATCTTGTTCGCTTCTAAAGATAGACCTTTCTCTTTCCTCCCTTCGTTTATGTCACCCCTCCCTCTAATCCCCCCCATAAGGCCACACTTCTCCTAAGCTAAGCAACAGCAGTTATTTTATCAAGCGGGGCATGTATGGGGGCAATGCTATCGACTCTAGGTTACCACACCAAGATTAGCTGTGTTCACACATAAATCCATACTAATAGTACAGTCCAGACTGGTATCAGGGTTCCCCCTTAGTTTGGGGATGGCCCCAGAACAAGGCTGGACTGCAGTACAAGAGCAATACTAGCAATAAGGTTTATCCCGGCAGCGACTCCCTGATCGCCGTTTCAGTGGAAACCGTCTCGCCTCATCACTTCGGTACTGTGGATTAGATTACGTGGATGCAACTCTGCTGTGTATCGGTGGCTTGAATTTATCCAAAAATTACCGAGCTAGCTGATCCCAGGAAGACTACATCGGGGGATCACCTAATAAGTTTTAAAAAGGAGGCTTAAAAACCGAAAAACCCGATTTTTTGCTTTAACCGGTTTTTTTTTGTTTAAATCACTTATAAAAGTTACATTGGTTTTTCTTAAAAACCAATTGGTATAAACCTTAGTTTAAACCATTGATTTAAACCAAGTGGTTTAAACCTGCCAATCCTGCTCAGTTGCAATTAAATCTGTTAGTTCTGTAAAAGTGGTTGATCCAGCTGATTGCTTAATAAAATAATAAATATGATTCTGTAAATAGAATAAGTATAGATAGCATTAGTATAGAGCACAATTACTATAATAATATAATTGTTAGTCCCTATGTGGTCAATTTAGTAGGATATATTTCAGGATTTGTTAAAAGTATACAAAAAAGCTAAACTGCAGTGTATACTTAAAAGAAATGCTAATTTCAGAATCACATTCAAAATTAAAAGATATTAGAAATCGAGGATAGCATCAAGAAACTCTCTAACAGACTGAAATAGAGCTGGAAATCCTTCATGCATGAATCATGATTGCTGCTGAATATGCAATGAGAGAACATCTAGTAGTACCAGTAGTTCTGTCTCTAAAAAGTTTCTGTAAGTCGGCACATCTCGGTGGCAGGAAAAACGAATTAGACAATCTCCAATGATTCCAGCCCTAATGTTCACAGCCCACTGAGGCTGTTATGTAAAAATTGATTTCCTCAGTAAACAAGATTTTAATTTGGAACTGAGAATCAACAACCACAGAAGAAACCATTCAGAGAATACAAGTCATAGCTCAAAGTAAGTTTGTAAATGATACTGCACATGGACTTGATAAGGACAACTAGTAAACTACACAAGAAGTATTGACCAATAACAATAGCACAATGCTGTTAGGTCTGAAAAGTGCTTTTTTGACAGTGCCCTTGATTGTTATTTGTAAACTTCTTACGTTGTCTACTGGTTGATGTAGAAGACCCTCAGATTAGTGTTGGGTTCGCGATACCACCCGCGTATCACGACACTTGCGAATCGAAACCATTAGCCGTGTGAAGTGTCGACTCCTTCACGACTCTTTAACGATACTTCGCATTTACACATCATGCATGCGCTAGTTCATATAATATAATTGAAACGAGCAGTCAAGATTCATAGCTAATACGTAAATCATAAACTAGGGATTAAAAAACAATTAGGTTTATGAGTAAATTCTGTTATGGTTATATATTTATGCATTAAGTACATTAAAAGACATTAAATTATTTATACACCGCATTCGTTCTAACATTTGCTATAGAAAATTAGTATGGGAAATCTGAAATATGCCAAATAGTTCGTTCTCGAATAAAAGTCGGTGAGATTAATAGTTGCAAAACAATTTAAATAATTTGTTATTATTCTTTTATTCGAAAAACGTACAAGAAATAATACATTACAAATAAAAAATAAAGATACCAAATTAATAAGACAATGTCTTATTAATTGGGTATCTTTATTTTTTATTTGTAATGTATTATTTCTTGTACGTTTTTCGAATAAAAGAATAATAACAAATAAAATTTTAAAAAAAGTTATGCTTGTAACGGGGTTCGATCGTCCATTCCACCAGCCCGTACAGTTTAGCAAGCCACGGTTTGCCATCGAACCACGGAGGCGTTGCGTCAACTTTTCAGGTTTCGGCTTTTAAATTAATGTTTTGCAAATAATTCATGAATTTATAATTTTAACTAAAAAATCTACAACAAAATAGTTTATGTACGTCTTATTCAATGATTGTTGGCCAGTTCAACAAATCTGCCTTTAATTTCTTTGTAAGAATGATCAAGCAACTTCGAATTACACTCTAATAAGAGCGATACTGTTCGACACGAAGTGTCGCGACACTTCAAGTGTCACGACCACGAACAGTATCACGACACTCGACACCCAAGTTCCCATCACTACCTCAGATACATTAAAAGCAAGGATCATTATCAAAATAATCAAATTCCTTAGTAGTATTTTGGCAGTGTCCAATAATCTTTCAAACTTATATTTTATTTATGCAATTCTAATTAGCCTCTTTTTAATATTTTAGAGAAATATAAGACACACAAACAAAACATATTGAATTTAGATCAAACCTTGCATGCAATTAACAATTACATGCACAAACTAATAAACGTATGTGCTTACAGGTCCTAACGCTTTTATTAATACATCTCTAACATCTAACCAACCCTTAAATGAAAGTACTTCAAAAAGAGCCAGCATGGCATCACCAATATTATCAAAATTAAATCTCCTTGGATTAGCCCTATAGCATGTACATAATTAGTAAGTAAGATTTCAGTATTTTTATCAACCTATACCTACCAAACTCTGGGTACTAGTAATGAAGGATACGATTCATTTTCTCCAGGCTGAACTTTCATTTTAGTTACAAACACTCTTCGCATAAATACTCCTACACAATCTTCACGCTTTAGAATTGTCGGATCATTACATCTTGCTAATCTGCCACCATATAATTGTACGCCATAACTTGCAAATACAAACATTAACAATATTAATAAAGTAGATACCTGAAAGTGAGTAATTTTAAATGATTATTTGCAAACATGCATGAGTTAATTTGCTCACTAATAAAATTTCTTTAAATCCTCGACACAACTCATAAACAACTTTTCGCATGTGTGGAACCAATGTGAATATTCTTAAAGGTCTAAGGCATCGTAATATCATAAGTAACTGAGCTCCAGAATTTGGAGCAACTTGTTTTGGCATCCAGCATAAAAATACTAGGCTAACCTAAAATATATATTTTTATCCGTGGTTAAAGTCTACCTTATTATAAAACATACGATGTATATAAAAACATCCAAAACAGAAGCTACATCTTTAATATAGGCCTTTGGGGTAAAAAATAATCCATCTGCTAATATTTTTAATGCTAATTCAATACTCATAAATATTACAAAACAGTACTCGGCAATTTGTAATGAAGCATTTTCCATAACCCGATAGTATGGTGTTTCAAACATCATGGACAAACATGAAAGAGTAGTCATTGTTATCATTACCCAATCTAAATAAGTCACTAATCCCAAGAAATTGCTGTAAAAAGATTTGACCATTAAAAGATTTTTTGAAAGATTGTATAGAAACACTTACTGTAAACTCTTGTACTTCACTTTTCTTTCTTTTCCAGTTATAGGATCTTTTAATCTTGCATCATACCTAGCATAAACAATTAATTGACAAATTTTACGAAATTTACTTTCTCGAGGTACAGCGAATAATGGAGTATCAAAAAATGGATGATTTTCTCTTAAGTCTTCTTCCCTCTGATTCCTATTTACAAAATGATTTTTTAAGTCCATAATTGTAAGTTCAATAAAATGACGATGATTAACCTTCTCATTTCTGCCTGTTGTCGCTTAGCTTGTAATAATTTTATGTCCAAATCATGAGGCCTAGCTCTGGCAGAACTCATTCTATTAACTCCTATATCACCATTCTCCATTAGATGCTCGTAAGTCTGTTTTAGTTTAATTGAGCCACTTCTCACACTCCTTCGAATTGATCTTGAACCAAATCTAAAATTTGTTTTCAGGTATTATCATCTAACTTTATAACTATATATTGTATTGATTACAGCAACAAGTAGCACACGTACACAAAGAAGGAAGAAGTGCATATCTGCATATTCATCATATTCCAATTTATGATTTATTTTACTTCAATATGTTTAAAATATAAATATTATAAAATGTAATATGTTTTTAAAATATTTTTATTTTTAATCAGATCAGAAAAAGCTTTAAGTCTTTTGTTTAATTACACCTGATTTTTAGATTACATTTACTTTTTAACATGTGGTGCAGGTAAAAAGATGATATTAAATAAAGGACAAGTACTAGAGGTGCAGAAAAGAAAGATTACCTGAATGTGATTTAACCAGTCGTGGTTGGTGCATACGAAAACATGGGTCTGCAGCACGGCATATATCTCTATCATATGCCTATGCACACGTGAGCAACATCACAGCATGTGTTGCGTTACAGCAGCCCTGTATCTTCGTATGCACCGACTGCAATATCCACTGATATCAACAGTTTATCCAATATCGAAATTTAGCCTCATTTTGTTTCTAGATATATTTAAACTATTTAGGTATTCGTTAATTAGTAACTATGAAATATTGTTCATTCAAATCATCATTCGAAATCATGTTTAAAGTTGCATAATTACTGTTAAGTGCATACAATTTTATGCATATAAATGTAATTATTATAAAGTAGAAGTAATTATTACAAATAGAAATGCAAATTTGATATTCAACCTTAAACTATAGTTTAGAATACTTTTAGAACTTTCAGATATCCAGATAATTAATAATCAGATAATTTTTGAACACTCTGATACCTTTGAGAGAGGCAAATACAAGTTCTAAATCTGACTCACATCAGATCTCAGGTATTCTAGTCGCACCTCTAGTAAGTACTATTAAAGTAAGGGTTTGTTTCATATTTTACCCTACTACTTTACAATCTATGATGTCATGGATTATTTTTTTATTACAAGTGACAAAAAGAATTACAAGTTACAAAATTATCAATATTTACATCAACAAGATGGTGCATCAATACATTTTGCAGTTCCTAATAGACAAATCTGACACATATCAATACCAACAAAACAGATAGAAAAACAACAGAAAATTATTTCTTTGATCTTAAAAAATAAAAAATTAAATTATACGTTTCAAAAAAAAATAAGAAATGTAAGCTAAATGTTCAAACTGGCACCAATGAGTCTCTTAAAAGAAGTAAAGGAGGTTTTGAAATTTATTAAGAACATTAGGATCAAGGGGAAAAGCTCAAGGGACTGAGCTTGTCAATCCAGGTCCAGGTCAACTTCTGCCAATTCATCTGTTGAAGATTACTTCATCCAGATATTGTTCGACAGCAATTGCAAAATGTAGAGGGGCATCATCTGTTGGTACTAATTTACCAATATTTGTAATTTTGTTTTTTCAATGACTTTTATCTGAAAATCATCGCAAACTAAAATCTGCATATAAAAATTATAAGTAACCAAGTTTTTGTTTGGATATGTAGACTTCTATGTCTTGTAAATAATTTATTTGAAACTTGCTCCTCCCCCCCCTCCCACCTATGGAACACGATGGAACTCGGAAAAAAAGAGTGCTTTTAGATTCTAGTGAAAAAAAATGGACATGTAATTTAAAAAAATAGATGTGCCATAGCTCATAAGGATTCAGGTGAAATAGACCCCAACAGAAAAACAATTTGACATGTCTGAGTATTTTGCTGGAAGATCAACAAAAAAAAATAAAGATTATTCTATACTTTTGCCGTCCCCTGCATATTAAAGCACAATCTCTTTCCAATATTTTTTTAATTATAGATGACTATATCGGTGCATTACAGTAATTCTTATATAATATATATTTTCTAAAACAAGCTTTTAATATCCAAGAGCATAAACAAATGTTATTTTTACAAACAATGAACTAAAAACTCAACACTCTCAAAAATGAAATATTTTATTAGCTACATTCATACATCTTACAAAACTACATGCTATCTATTACAATGCCAAACCAATGCAAAGGTTACTTGTTTTCACAATATATTAGATATATTAGATCTATAAATTACTAAAAGATACACACTAGGGTGGAATGACATTTTTATTTTTCAGAAATTTTTCATTTTCATTTTCATTTCATGTTCATTTCCTATCCTTTCTAGCATTTGAATTAAATAAGTGTAATTTATTGAATTGGCTGATACCGTATATGTACCAGTAGAAAAGATTGTGACTACTAAAGACTGGGTTGGAGTATATTTAAAACATGAATAACTGAAAATTTTTGCAAATTAGATAGAAACTGGTCAAAAAGGTACAAAAAATGATGAAGTAAAATAGTGTAGGATTATAAATTTATAAAAATAAGCAATTTATTAGCTTTATTCTCAAAGGTCAGCAGTTTCAAATTTGGCTCAAAACTCCAAAACTTAAAGAGGACATAAGTTATTTTGTTTGTTAGGCAAAAAATATTTTGAAAGTCTGCTCCTCAAATAAACTGTAGTATAAATGGCAAGACATCCTCACAACACAACTGACCAATTTTTACTGCTTGTAGAAGCAATCACAACTTACAAACTTATATCTTTGTTGATTTCATTAATTAAATATAAAATGCGTTTTAAATTCGGCAATGGTTTGTCATTATAATAAGTGATTCTGTAACACAGCCGTTTGCAGATAAATATTGCATATAAGTTACATAATACTACTGTGTAACACAACAAATAGAAGGCTTGAAATAAATTAAACATCATGATGAACAATATTTTATTTTTTAAAAACCAGGTGCAGCTTCCCTAAATAACTAATAACCTTTTAAAGCAAAAGCAAACAAAATAAACATTAAAAAGTAAAGTCTGGCATATAGAGTGATTAATTAGCAATGTAAAACACTTTGCTAGGTTATTGGAAAGCTGTTCTGAATAAATAATTCTGTTGTATTCTGCTTAGTTACTCAACTAAAAGTTTTATTTTATATTTCCAAAAACTACATATAAATCTACTTTTGATAAAACAATCTAAAATTTTTGAAATCCAGATAAAGATTGTTTAGTTATTTTTTTACTAAACACTTAAAGAGCTTTTCTGAAGAATAAACACTGCCATAATATCTATGTAAATCTACAAAAAGAATTACATTAGAGATCTTTGGATTCATTTCAACAAGTAGTCTACTTTAAATATATTATAAACAAGAATAGAATATGATCTTGTTGGTGGATTTAACTTTCAGCTCTTAAAGTACAGTATCTCTTAGGCATTTAATCAAAGTAATAAAACAATGCATTTAAATATGTAGAATATGCGGTTGAAGTGAAGAATAACAGTGTTTCTGATATGCATATCATGTATTCATGTAGATGTTTTGTGGCAGTTTTGAATTACTTCTTTTGTAAAGTACATTTTCACTGCCATTATTTGTGGCTCAATTGATTATTTGCATAGAGCATCTCAGTAACCATGAGAGATAAAAGAAAACGAGTGGCACTGTCCCGATCTCTTATTTCGAAAAATGTTTAATGGCAAAAACAAAGACTTGCTATCCTCTTTTATTTTTGAGTTATACGGACAAACTCACAACCTACTGCAACGTTCTTTTGTATCTCCAATAACAAGACAGTTGTGAGGTAGACATAAAATATTGAAAAAGTTAATTATTTTTCCAATATAACTCAAAAACAAAAGAAGATAGTAAATTTTGCATTACAACATTAAAATATCTCTGGGTGAAGCTACTCTGTATGCTGCAAATAAAACCTTCAGTGCCATGCATATCTGAATGGGTTTATCTATGAGCCTGATAAGTGAGCCCACAAGAGAAAATCAGACAAAAAGTCGAACCAAAAATAAAAACCGGTTTCTTTAACGTCAATCAATGTACCTACCGCCATTAGTTACTCAATTGCACTGTCAAAACAATTCTCAATAAATGAAATATAACTATACAAACATGCATGCAGATGACCTAATAATAATGACAAAACGCAAGAAGAGATTAGTGAAGGATTTAGAGAATGAGCAAAAGAAGTTAAGTTAGAAATAAATAAAAAGAAATCCCAATACAGTGAAGTCTCGTTAATTCGAATCTACGTTAATCCAAATACCACTATAATCCAGACCAGCAATTTATTTACATTGATTACATTGTAATCCGGATTTAAGGTTTTGATAATCCGAACTTTAGAATTAATTGTTTTTATTCATTAAATTTTGTTTATAGTAATGAATGCAATGGGTATTCAGATGTGTAATTTGATACAAAACTACCATTGTAGATAAAATAAATAAGATTTTATTTTATTTGTGTTTACGTTATATTTATGTCTGACAAATTCTTATTATAAAAAGTCACGTATTTTTTAAAAGTGGTTACATTGCAACTTTATAATTGATATTAGTTACAAAGGTTTAAGTTAAAAAAGAACTGATACTTCTTTTACAAATTACGACTTTATGTATCTCCGGCATACTACATATAAAAAGATTTTGTGCTAAATTTAAAAATTGTTAAATGTAAAAAGACCACATTGTAACTTTAAATATTAAACATATCCAGATTTGTTACAAAATCTGAAGGATCATATAACAAAGTTAAAAAAAACGTTAAAACCTGCAGAATATCCTTAGATGGAAGAAAAGTTGTTTGTCTGGTTTTAAGTATGTCACCAATATCGTCCGAAATTTTGGCTGAAAAGGCAAAGCATCTATTCAGCAGTGTGCGGTGCATACGGAACAGTGGAAGCAGTAACGATACGACGTATGCGCTATCACACTTGTACGTTATGTGTACGAGCGTGATAGCACATACGTCGTATCGCGACTGGTTCCACTGTTTCATATAATCTGCACGCTGCTGTGACTTTATAGAAGATGTTTTCAAAATGATGGTGTCAGGGCAAGTAAAGATTGAATACTTAATTTTAAAAAGACACAATTTGCGTGTGTTAAAAATCGCGGGAGAAAAGCTGTTCAATGATTCACACGCAGTGAAACCCTTTAAGAAACAGTTGCAAAGCGGTGGCTTTGCAATGGGCGGTAGAAAATCTGAAACAATTGTGATGCCGGAAGATTTAAAAAACATATCTAACATATTAAGTTCAAAAAACATGAAACAAGCAAAAATCATCGCCTTTTTTGGTTAATGATATATTATTGCGGAATATTATTTTTTGTGATTTTAAAACAGTTTTTGCGTAAATATTTTTGTAATTTTATTTATTTTTAAATATATATTTTTGCAGAATGTTTTAATTGCATTTATGTACAAATAAAACATTCACTCACAAACTCAGCAGACGCAGTAATCTGGGGACCACGATGATTCGGATTGCCCATTTTAATTAGTCCAAATTAGCGAGGTTTCACTGTATATGGTTTTAGGCAAAGAAACAACAGAAAGTGCAGTGTAGAGGTTCCAGAAGTGCGGGTTCTTTAAAAAACATCCTAAGCAAAGCAATAAAAGCATCTAGCGTTTCCTAAAAATAAAAAGTGTACAAAACAATAATCAGACCTACTATTACGTACGCGAGTGAAACGTGGGTGCTAACCAAAGAAAACGTCACAAAAGAAATATGGAGAAAAAGGATTTTTAAGAAGATTTACGGTGAGGTAAAGGATGAATAAGGTTGGAGACGCAGAATGAACTGTACAAGGAACTAAAAATAGATACAATCATACCAAGAAATCAACTATGATGGGTAGGACACATAATGAAAAGCAAAGAAACACACTTAGCAAAGCAAATTTTCATGATCAATATGGGAAGAAATAAATGAAAGGGGCGGCCAAACAAAACATGGTGGGAAATCATTTAGGAAGTTTTAATGGAAGCAAGAATAAACAACTGGAAGGTGTTGGCCCAAGACAGAATGCAATGGAAGAAGATATTACAAGCTATAGGCCTGCACCAATACACCCATTCTTGAGCCCCACATATTTGATTCGGGCACCAAACGTGTCAAATGTATAAGGCACATCTATGTACCTGTAGAGTTCAATAACCATGAAAAATAGGTCATACAATGATATAAAGGTCTTTTATTGAAAATAACATCTTCAACTCCCTAATAGTTTTTACACAGATAATAAATCACCCTATATATTGCAATGGAATATGATTATCACCAATTTAAGTGGATAGTTATTAATAATAAGTATTTCCTATACTTAAACTGTTTAATGCTGTTTACTGTCCCTTGGGGTTTCAATGGTCCTTTAGTGCCTGGAACTGGAATCATGGATGAATCACCTAACATCAAGCGTTGGTTATTTGAATCGCTGAAAATTAAAATTACATTATACATACACAGAAAAAGTATGTCTATTTACTTTATAATCTGAGCTACAGATGCTTTCTTAAGTTTAGAATCCACGACACGAACTTTTGGTAAGTTATTAAGAATCTTCAGTGGTTTTTGTTTCCTATAAATAACTTTTGAATCAAAAATCTCTTCACTTATTTTCTTGCCTACACCTTCTGAATTTGCATCATCTTCTGTTTCATAAACAAACTGTCTCATAAAACTTTCCCTAACCTATCAAATGTGTAGTTGTATTATATAATTCATAATAAATATTTAATGTGTTATACTTTTGGCACACTAAAATCTGAAGGAACTTTATGTAATGTAACCATTAACGGACTATCAGGAAACTTTTCAAAAATTCTCAAACGAAATGGAAGAGTTTCTTTAATTTCAGCACTTTGCTCTCTGTATTTCAACTGTTTAACTTTTTTTATATCTTCATCCAATTCTAAATTATCCAAAATTACTGCTACAAACAAGCTTAACACAATCTAAAAAAGAGATATTCATTATAAAGCTATTAAAAAAAATTGAAATGAAATAAACATACTAGAGTGACAAACAGATGATACAGAATAAAATAAACAGCAACCAATGGTGCTAAAGTAGGACGGGTTCGCAACATCGTTTCATCCATTACTTCTACCCACGCTTCTTGTGTTAGAATTTGGAACATAGACATAAAGGCTTCAGCAAAACTTTCAAACTTTGTAAAATCACATAAGAAACAAAACAGTTGCATAGAGATGCTCGATGAAATTATCAGTAAACACATGGTAAAGATGATCAAACTGCCTAGCTTTTTTCCTGGACCGAATATTTTGTATACAAAGTCTTCCAGTAGTGGTGATGCTTTGATAAGTCTAACTATTCGTAGTACCTGTAAAATAATTCACATCTTGTTTTAAGTTACTTTAATTGATATACAAATTTTGATATTATTATACAATTCTTGGCAGAGTAGGGGCATGGCCAAATCCCTCTGGGAATTGACTAATCTTGATTATAATACATAAATCAAATAAATCTAATTAATTAGGGAAAAGGGAAGAGTGGGGGAAAAGAAAGGGGAACACAAAAACCTAGTGCCAGTGCCAATTAACAAGTGGGCATGCACTCTAATGAAATTTCTTCAAGTTGCATAACAAGTTTCTAGTAATTAATTTCTTCAATTCATATATTAATTAATAAAATAGAATAGAACCTTATTAAATATACGAAAATTTATTAAATATCCTAATATACGAACAAACCTAATATTGGTTGCAGGTCCCTAAATATTTAGTGTTGATCTAACATCTGTGATAGAATTTCTATTTTATATCATTAGGGAGCTTATTAAATTTCAGTAATCCATTATGAAAAAGCATTTTTGTGGTCATAGTGTAATTAATTCTGTTAACATAAAAATTAGTATTATTACTTGTGGAGTAATAGTGAATATCATTGTGGTATGTGAGGGTGATGATTAAAGTAAGTGGGGGTTGTAAATTTCTATATTTTCAAAATGAAGATCATGCGCATAAGATGCGATCTTTTACAGACAACCGATTCAGGATATTAAGCATTAGGTTAATTGGAATATATTTGCTACATTTTAGCAATAAATGCATACCTCTATTATGTAGCTTTTGTAAACTAGAAATACTATTTTGATCCGGAGATAATAGCAAACTTCGACAATAGTCAAAGTGTGGTTGTGTAATAATTCTGAATACCAAAATAGATGTTTCAAAAGTTAAATTTATTTGTATCGACTGAAGAAGTACAGCTTTTGTGATATTTTTTTGTATATATATAGGTAAAATGTTTTTTTTACATTTTGTTTGTTTTCAGTTAAAAATCCTAAATATTTAAATTCAGACAGAATTTCAATCTGTTTCCCAGAAATATTTATATTTATGTTATCATTAATTTGTTTATATTTATATTCAGTCTTTATAATTATTGCTTTTGTTTTAGTGATATTAATTTTAAGAAAGGTAGAATCTAGGAACCTAGATATATTTTCAAGAACAATATTAATTTTATTTATTGCCCTTATGAGATTATCATCTGCAGCAGCAATTACAGTGTCATCTTGAGAAAAGTTAAAGAAATCACAATTATCAATATATCTTATTATGTTTAGATATAAAATAAACAGAAGAAGTCCTAGGACACAGCCTTGTGGCACCCCACTTGTAATAACAGGAAGATTTAGCGTTAGAAGAATTTCTTAATTTTTTTTATAAAAGTTCTCTTATTTTTGCAATTTTCTTGACTTCAAAATCGTAAAAAGGGAAAGATTTTTTTGAAATTGTGTATGTTTTAGTGGTGCAACTTTATTACCTTTATTTTCTAAGGTATTTAAAATTTCTGTGGAGATAATGTTAATATCAGTTGTATTTAAGTTCCAATAATATGTTAGTAAATTGTTATTTAATGTATCTAATGTTTCAAAACTAAAATCTTTATATGATTTATATGTTTTGGAGTTAACACTGTTGTTCTGTAAGAAAACGCAAATTATACTATTATCGGTAATGAACAACAAAGCTCAACGTGTTTGGCCTATTAGAAATAACATAATCCACTAGTGTGTTACTATCTTTAGTTATACATGTTGGTTCAATAATAATCTGATCAATAAGTAGGGATAAAAGATTTAAATTGGTCAACATATCGATTTGAGTTACGTAAATAATTAATATTAAGTCCCCCCAACCATTACATAATTAATCATGATTGGTAATGCTATTACACCATACCCCCATAGACTAACTGCTGTACAGTTTTTATATTCCTAACAGCATAACCATTTGCTATTTTAAGTGACATCTGTTAAATTATGGCCCTAGTTACCATATTCAAGATTTTTAATGATTTTTTTAATTTTGGTTACTTAGCCTAACTATGATAAGAATTATAGAATTTTTGCATGTGGTATTTCCTGAACTATATTTACCTATCATTAATTAAATTTCCTACAAATTAAGATCAGACTGGATCAATGCCGGAAAAATGCTTGAAATTAGAATGTCTGTCAGTAGAAAAAGTACCAAACCATTAACAAATATCAGTGGATGATCAAATTTTCACCACTTACGTAACACCCATGAGCAAAAAATGAAGTCAAAAAAGTCCCTTTTCTGTTATAGACTCACATCCCAAATTTAATCCCCATTGCTAAAACATTTTCTTGTTATATATAATTGCAGCATGTTTAAGCCTGTCTATAGCTTGTATTTTTTTTCTTACATTGTTTTCTATCATGTACCAACACCTTCCAGTTTGTTATTCTTACTTCTTGGAGAACTTCTATATTTCTCCATGTCTTGTTCGGGCATCCTCTTCAGTTCCTTCCTCCCATATTTGCCTTGAAAACTTGTTTTGCTAGGTGTGTTTCTTTGTTTCTTATTATATGACCTACATCGTAGCTGTGTTTTTTTAATGATTACGTTTATTTTTGGCTCTTTGTACAATTCGTCTAATTCTATTGTTTGTTCTGCGTCTCCATTCTTCTGTTGCTGTATTCTACCATAAATTCTTTTAACTTTTCATTGCTTTCTTTTATCACCACCCACCTTTCACTAGCATATGTCACAATAGGTCTGATTATTGTTTTGTACACTTTTACTTTTAGTGACAGCAAGATTTTTTCGGTTTAGGATTTTTTTCTAAGGAACCCACATATCTAGACCCTGACGCTAATCTTTTTTCTATTTCTGGTGCTTTAGATTTCTGGATTTCTCAATTTTTGTTCATTTAATATTAGTCCTGCTTTTTTGCTTCGTCTTCTAGGATTCTTATTAACATTTTTGTTAGTTCTTCTAGTGTATTTACCATTAGTATTATACTCTTATAATAAGATTGTACAGTCTTCCTATACATTCTTCTCCTGCATTCTTAATAAGCTCCGCTTCTATTTTGTCAGAGCCTGCACTATTGTCATTTTTCAGCCCCTCGATGACTTCAGCTGCTTCTTCTATCGTGGGTTCTCTCGTTTTATCGTTCTTGCTTGCTGTTCTGTTTCTTGGTGATTTTCAGTTAGTATTTCTTAAAAGTGTTCTACCCATGCCTCTTTCATTTCTTCTTTGTTTGTACATAGATTTCCTTTTTTATTTCTTATTGCAGCTGGTTGCATTTTGTATCCTTGTTTTTCTTGTCTCAAATCTTTATAAAATTGCTTAACATCTTTTTTGTTGTATGACTCTTCTATGTATGTCCGTTTTTTTCGTTTTCAAATTTACTCTGTTTTTCCTTCTGCATACATCATGTGCATAGTTTCTTGCTTTTTTGTAACTTTCTTCATACTCTTACTTCCATCACTTCACTACATTCTTCATCATACTATTCTTTACTGCCTTCTTTTATTCTTTTTCCTAATTCTCCTCTTCTTTTAATGTTTCTATTTAAGGAGTTCCATTCCATTTGAAAATCTTCATTCATGTTAGTTTCTTGAGGCTTCACTCCTATCGCTTCGGTAAATTTTCTAATTTCAATGTGTTCCACGTTCTTTCACTTTTCTTAGTTGTTTTTTAGCCTGGGTACCTGTTGTTTAATCATTGCTCTCACTAAAAGGTGATTTGAGTTTATGTCAGCTCCCCTATATGCTCTGACATATTCTACACATTATGAAATAAATAAAGATTATTAAAAGTTTCACAGTTTTATTAAAATATACCTGACAATATTGTTTCGACAGCTATGCTGTCATTATCAAAGGTAATATAATTATAAACAAACACGTCGCTAAGGTAGATACAAAATAGGTAACTAGATAAAATAATAATAATAATAAAAATTAATAATAAAAATCATAATTAAACATCTAATACTTCCAGTAACGGAGAATTACTGAGCTCAAGTTGTTCATTCATTAAAGGTACCCTGAGTTTGTGTTTGTATATCTCAAAGGCTTCTAAAATGTCTAATTTGCGTTTGTTATTACAAAAATGTAGGAATTTAATATTATTTTGAGGAGTCATTGTGTGATTTTGTTCTAAAAGGTGTTTGGCGTAATTCGATTTTTCAGGATGTTTATTTTTGTAATGACGTACGTGTTCTTTATATCTTATGTCAAAATTTCGAAGTGTTTGTCCAATATATACCGAACTACAAAAAGAACAATTTAAACGGTAAATGCCCGATTTCATGATATCATGTGTTCTGTCTTTAGCATTAAATAAGAATGAAAAAGTGTTAGTGTTGGTTTTAAATGTTATTTTATAATTGTTGGTTTTTCTTAGTATATGTGCAATTTTTTCTGATATTTTGCCAAAATATGGTATAGATATGTAATTTGTGTCTTCTGTTTGATTGTCAATGGGATATATTCTTTTGATAGCTAACCTATAATCTTTTTGTTTAATTAAAGTGTCAATCATGTTCGGATTATAATGATTTGCATGTGCTAGTTGTTTAATGGTTGATATCTCTTTGCTAAAATCTGATTTTGTTAGTGGAATAGTTAAAGCTCTGTGTACTAATGATCTGTATGCTGCTATTTTATGTGTATTGTGGTGACAAGATTCATTTGGTATTGTTATGTCTGTTTGTGTTGGTTTTCTGTATATGGAAAATTCAAAAAGATTGTCTGCGTTAATCTTGATATTTAAGTCTAAAAAGTTTATAGCCCTGTTTTGTTCTGTTTCTAGTGTAAATTTTATATTAGGATGGATATTGTTTATAAGAATTAAAAATTCATTGATAACCTCAAAAGAACTGTCAAAACAAGCTAAAATGTCATCAACATAACGAAACCAGAAGATAATGTGTTTAGAGAGGTTTAATTCAAATATTCGATCTTCAAACTTGTCCATAAATATGTTAGCTAATAGAGGACTTAGAGAATTACCCATAGGTAAACCATCTTTTTGTAAATAAATTATGTTATTAAAAGTGAAATAATTTTGACTTATACAAAGGTCAAATAATTGAATTAACTCTAACCTTTTAACTAATTCTATATTACTATTGATCAAGAAACTATCTAATAAAGGAATGCATTCTTGTGGTGGTATTCTGGAGAACATGTTGCAAATATCAAAACTAACAAGTTTTGAATGTGGTGGAAGATGTATGTTTTGCAGCTTATCTACTAATTCTAATGAATTTCTAACAGAGTATTTCGATTTGTAACCTATCGTGTTAATAATCTGGTTCAGTTTTTTGGATAAAATGTGATTAGGTGCATTGATGTATGATACAACTGGTCTTATTGGCATATTCTGTTTGTGCGTCTTGACTAATCCATACATTTTAGGTATTTGTGGGTTTTTATTAATGATTTGTTGCTTTTCTAATTCTGAAAAGCAGATATTGCAGTTTTCTAAACCTTGTTTTATTTCTTTTTGGAATTTTGTGGTTGGGTTTTTGTTTAACGTTTCAAAATTTTCTTTATTAATAAATTCATTAACTTTTTGTATGTAAATATCTTTAGAAAGAATTACCAAAGTGCTACCCTTATCTGCTTTAACAGAAATTAGATTGTTCTCTGTGATTTTCTGTTTTATAGATTGAAGAAGTGATATGTTAGATGTGTTGTACATTTTGTCCTGTTTCAAAGACATCTCTTTTAACAAATTCGAAATTTGGAATTTTGCATACCTAGTTATTATGATCTTTCTTAAGTATAGTTTCGCATTCAACGGCCAAAATTTCTTTAATTTTGTTGGTAAATTTTGGAAAAGGACAAAATTTGAAACCTTTGTTAAGAAATCGTGTTTCTCTGTCATTGAATGTTATATTCGACAAGTTTATGAAACGAGGATAAAAGTTTGCAGTGTTCTGACAATTATGGTTATTTTGTAGTGTACGTTTTTGTTGTACAAGTCGATGAAGTTTATTTTTCTGTGTGGTGTATTTTTTGAATTTAATGTGACTGACGGTTTCTCTAATGTCAAAATCTAAGATGTCAAATTGGATATTGTGTAATTTATGAGTAAGTTCTGTATAGAGTACCTTTATATAAACGTGCATATTGTCTCTTATACTAAACCATTTCTTCGATTCTTCTTTAAGCCATCTTCTTTTGGCATTCCTAATCACTTTTTCAGTAATCGAATTCTTGGTTCTGGTAGTGATGTTTATGTAGTTATACAATGAGATATACAAACACAAACTCAGGGTACCTTTAATGAATGAACAACTTGAGCTCAGTAATTCTCCGTTACTGGAAGTATTAGATGTTTAATTATGATTTTTATTATTAATTTTTATTATTATTATTATTTTATCTAGTTACCTATTTTGTATCTACCTTAGCGACGTGTTTGTTTATAATTATATTACCTTTGATAATGACAGCATAGCTGTCGAAACAATATTGTCAGGTATATTTTAATAAAACTGTGAAACTTTTAATAATCTTTATTTATTTCATGATTATGGAGTTCCACAAAATAAGGCTGGAAACAATAAACAATATTCTACACATTGTTCATATATCCGTTATATTATCAAATGATCAATTTGGTGGTATGTTCTTTTATCCGGGCTCATCCAAGTTTCATCGCTGATGTTCTGTTCCTTTCTTCTTTCCCAATTTTCACATTCAAATCTCCAACCACCAACTTAATGTCAAAGCTGGGAATATTATGTATTAAAGTTTCCATTTCATCATAGAAGTCATCCTTGTTCTTTTCTTCTGCGTCTTCAGTGGGTGTATGGGCATCTACAATGCTAATTTTCCAATGCATTCTTTTTAATCTTAGATCAGATAATCTTTCATTGACTGCCTTATAGTTTATGATCGTATTCCCCATTTCTTCTTTAACCCAAAATTCTGTCCCAAGTCTAGTTTCTGTTCCCCCTCCATTCAAACATAAATATTTCCCAAGCGTTATATTCGTAATTCCTTTTATATTTGTGTCTTGTACCATCAGGATGTCTATTTTAAATTTTTTTGCTTTTATTTCCCCCTCTTTATTCAAACCTTGGGCATTACAGAAACCTATACTTATTTTGTTTTGTTTGTTTTTTTTTCTTAACTGCCCTAATCTTTATTTCTATGGTTCTTTTCCTCTATTTCTCTTTTCTACTGTCTTTTCTATTTTAAAGTCACATAAGTTCCCCTGTAGCATACATTATTCTTCTCTTGTCGTTGGGCGATCGCTGTTTTTGCCACTTTTCCGTTAATCTTTCTAATTTTTTAACTATATACTTAACTCTTTTCTCTCCCTATCTATTTCTTCTATTCTTGTCCTTATCTCTTTCTCTAAATTATTTAATCCTGCAAAGGTACTCTGCAATTCTTTTTGACTTTTTCGTAGTTCTATTTGTATTTCTGATTGCATCTCCTGCATTTTTGTTTCCATTTCCATAATCCTAGTAATACTTTCATCCTCCATTTTCGCTGCTTAATCTTTTCAACGTGTATCGACTCCTTTAAATTATTTATATCTGTGCCAATAGTTTATTTATATTTACGTTGTTTAGCTCTGAATTTATGCTTTCTTGAATTCATTTGTTGTATTTTTATCACAATTACACCTCTAATTCTTTACACCGCTTTTCACAGCACTCTCGCTCTTTTCTAATTAACTATTAGAACTTATTAATTGAATTGCTATTGACATACTGTTTTAGGTTAGGTGTTTGAACAACTGTAATTCATGTAAACACCTTAGTAGATCAAGTTACCAACTTCAGATAGCTCCGATGGGCAAACTTAAAACTTAATATGCAATTTTCTCGAAATACTAGCAGGAAGCGACCACATGTTGATAGGTAAATATGTTTCAGATGATTACACAGATCCCCCATGATTTTTGCACCTTTTTTCCAAAACGGGCATATCACTGCGCTTCTCCATTGTTCTGGCATAGTTTCTTTCCTCCATACACTCAAAATAAGCTGCTGCAGTTTTTTGTGTAACTGTGCTCCTCCTTGCTTCAAAATTTCTGCCTGGATCCCATTCTCTCCTGGACTTTTGTTGTTCTTAAGTTCTCTTATTTCTTTTTCTATTTCTTGTTCTGTTGGCTCTTCAACTTCTTCCCGTTCTTCATCTTGCATATGTTCTGGTGATCTTTTAGCTTCTTCTACTGGTTGTTGTACTATGTCTTCTTCTTGTTCATTTAACAATTGTTCGAAATAATGCGCCCATCTACTTAGTTTTCCTTCTATTTCTCACAGAAGTAACCCTTCTTCATTTCTACAATAAACAGTCTGGGTGGTTCTAGGTTGCCTTGAATTCTTCACTTCTTGATATTAGTTTCTTATTTCCTTGTTTGTGTAATAAACTTCTATCGTTTTTAGCTGTTTCTGTTGGTGCTTCTCCTTTTTTTCCCGACAAATTCGTTTAGCTAAATTTCTTTTCCCATTATAGTTTGCTTCCGTTTCTTGGGTCCTATTTTTATCTCGTTCCAATTTTGCTTTGTTTCTTGCGGCCAGGGCTTCTTTGCACTCCTCATCAAACCATCCACCTCCTCTTTTATATTTTTTATTTCCTAAGCAAATTTTTGCTCATCATTTCGATCATTGTTGTTTGTATTTCCCCCATTTCTCTTCTATACCCTGGGATTTGGCGCTAGAAAACGGCAATTATCTATTTGATGAATATCAATTTTTAACAACAACGAATCATTAAGACTGCTTTATTGGTATACACTACAAGTGTCAGAGGGCATACAACGTAATTGGTTTATGTCATAATTTAAAAGTTATTTATTTTATGTCAAATAATACAGAATTACAAAATCCTTTATTTTTTTTAATCTGGCTGTTAAAGCATAACAAATAGAAATACCCTAATAGGAAATAAAAAACAATGGGCATTTACGATAATTGGAGCGGTTCAGTCCGGTCACTCACTATTTCTGTCATTTTCTTTTTAATGTCAATAACAGTGACTGAAATAGTAAAGGCAGATTCTCACTATACGGCAGGCTACCAACAGTCACCGAACCAACAAAACATTGTACTGTGAATTTTATATGAAGGTATTCACATCAACCATCACAGACACGGACCGTCGCGACCATATAAAATGTACAGGACCATGTATTGTCAGTCCGGTGACTGTTGGTAGCCTGCTATATAGTGAGAATCAGCCTTAACCTGGTTAATCCGATACAATTATCGTAAATGCCCATTAAAAACAATGAAAAACAACAACAAATGAACATCTTATGCCAAATTGTAAATATCGTTAATAAGAACCAAACATAAGCTTTCTCTGTGCAAGAACTACATAAGTGAAAACATTTAGCAAACATATTTTATAAATAAAATAAAATTATAAAAATCGCAAATTAAATTAAAAAATTATATAACAATAAATAACAAAGTTGTGAATAAAAAGACATTCTACAAAACTATTAGTTACAGATTAAACTATTTTGGTAAATATTTTTGTTTTGATTTGTCAAATCTCTGCGCTTTTCTTCTTCTTTTGGGCATATTTTTTTCTTTGCTGATGTCATTTTTTTACTTGCGAACGAGACATCGAATTGGATACGTCAGCCAGCATAAATAGTTATATTAAACTGCTTGATCGAGATGGGCTGAAATATGCCAAACAGTTTTTTAATAATCTAATAATAAATACTTATTCTTTGTTTCGAGTGCTAATTTCTGAGAGATACCAAACAACCTATTTAAGTTTTAAGTCACAAGAGAATTCTTGTAGAATTATCGTTAAAGAAATTAGAACTTTCCGGTTTTAACCCAAGTGAAACCCCAAATGTGAATGTGGGAATTCAATACTGATTCTTTCAAAACACAGCATCAATAGGTTCTGTAACATTCTGCTTAATAATTATTCTAGCAATAATTACTAGTGCAGCGTGGTACACAGCAACTTGACAGCATTTTCTAAAATAAAATTTTTAACAACATAATGCATTAGGTAAATAATTATAAAATTACCACAAATATTTACAAAACGTTTGTCTTGCATTAAAAATATAATATTTGGGAGATGCTATGCTAGTCTGCTGGTTCTCGCGGCAATGTGAATAATTCAATCCAATCATCGACTGTTTCTACGTCACAACGGTAGTAGGGATACAGTTCCAGGCTCGTTAAGCTATAGAAGGCTCTGAGTACCCCCACAACCCAAATTTCATTGAAAACGACAACTATAATAACATTTTACAAGTGTTCGAGTGAAGATCGTTAAAGACTGAAGAAGTGTTTCCATAAAGACAGCGTGCGGTTGCGAAAGTGTGACAATGCGAAGAGGGAAATTTTTAACCATTGATAAAACGGCAACTATCTTTACTCTACATCAGAAAGAATATTTAGTGCGTCGCATTTCCAATAAATTACAAATTGCCAAATCTATTGTAAGCGATGCTATACAGTGGTATATAATAACAGGTAGCCATGAAGAAAGTATTCGCCTGGGACCGTCGAAAACAACGACAACTACTGCAGATACAAAAATAAGAATAATTAGTAAAAGAAATAGAAGATTAATGGCACCAGAAATCACGGCAGAATTGAATAAAACTTGTACAGAAAAAGTGTCAGTTGCAAGAGGCAAACTTGTATTTGCGTATAGTGATCCGTAAATCATTGCTATGTCGTGGAAATAGGCAAAAAAGACTGCAATGGATAAAAGTCCATAAAAATTAGACTTTGGAAGATTGGAAGAGAGTTTTATGGACTGATGAGTCCAAATAAGAAATTTTTAGGCAGACATAGGGTTTTGGTGAGATCTCTAGGAGAAAAAATGTTGCCATATTGTATAACACCGACAGAGTTAAGCACGGCGCACGGGGGAGGTTCCGTGTCAGTTTGGTTTTTTTTTCATTTGCTGAAACAGGTGATTTAGTTAAGATATTTAGGTAATGATTTCACATTGTTAGCTGAACAATGAAAAATTGTCAAGATTATAAGAAAAATCAACTTTTTTAATCAACAAATTTATCCTTTTTCTGACTAGTGTGTTCTAGAGTGCATGTTTATTAAATAACAGCTTTTTTTTGGCTTCATAAAATAATTATTAAAATTAAATATTTTGCTCCTTGAGTTTATGCAACTCATCTAACATCTTGTTGAAAGAATTCTATCTAGAGGTGCATACTTTCTATTGCATTCCAAATATCATGACATTATATATATAAATATCTAAAATAAGACAAGTGCCTATACTATTCACTAGCGGTCCGTCCCGGCTTCGCACGGGTGGACATTTATTTTTAAACATTTTGGGATAAACGTAGAGTAAATGTATCTTTGTGCAGGACATAAGTAGTTTTTTTTCAAATTGCTATTTATATTTTTCTTATGAAGTCGAAATACCTATTTCTTATATGTACACGCCCCTCTTCCGCACTTCGGTGGCCCCTCCCACGCCGTGTTGGCCGCTGCTCTGCGTGGGGCCACACCGGCCACGGCGCGGCGGCGTTTATTTTACTATTAGTATTTTGTTTAGATTGACATTTTTAAATTCGTAATATCTTTTGAATGGAATGTCCTATTTTAATGATTAAAAAAGTAATCTACAGGTAGTGAAACAGAATACGAAATGATTTATTTGGATAAGGATTAATACAAAGGTATGGATAACATGGTCTGATTTTGGTCGGCATTTCTGTCAACTTTTAAAATGTAAAAAAGTAGTTATAGTGACATAACTACAATAGTTGGACATACGGTATCGCGAAGTTTTTTGTAGATATTGATATGCTCCTTAATATTGTAGAACATTTTTTTGTTCTATCATCAATAGTTTCCGCAGCGCATGCGATGAAAGACATTTTATGGCTAATATTTGTACACCTTGGGTTACATTATTTAAGTTTTAGTAGAGATCCCTAATATTTTCTAGTAATAAATATAGCCTATGTTACTCAGGGATAATGTAGCATTCTAATGGTGAAAGAATTTTTGAAATCGGTCCAGTAGTTTTTGTGTTTATTCGTTACAAACATACAAATCTTTCCTCTTTATAATATAGAAGTATAGATAAAATGAGGATGCGTAAGTTATTTAATATTCAATTTTTATAAATACGCAAATGTGGGAAACAGAATAGAGGAAATAGAATAGAATAGTTTTAGGAAACACATTTGTAATGTAATGATATATAATAATAATAATAATTTATTCAATAATGAAAGGGTTTTTACAACTACGTAAATTAACAGAAAAAAAATATACCTATTATTTCACTTCATTTTAAAAGGTCATAACAGACATTTAAAAGACGTCTTATGGATATCCAGTTTTTGTTGTTTTAAGACATCTTTTTGAAGATGTCTTAAAACAACTTAAGACGTCATTTCTTGATCTTCAGGCATTCAGACATATTATGTTCATAAAAAAGATGTCTTTAAGACAATGTGTGCTGTCTGGGATAGACGGAATAATGAGAAAAGAAAATTACAGAGACATCCTCGAAGAACACCCTATTCTGTCTGGTCTACGTTTAATTGGTCATAATTTCAAAATCATGCAAGATAACGACCCCTAAACACACCTCTGCTTTGTGCAAAGGGTACCTTCAGGCTCAAGCAGACGAAGGTATCCTAAAAATTATGACATGGCCGACCCAATCACCCGATTTGAACCCTATCGCTATTATTGTGGAAAGAGCTTGATAGGGGAATCAGAACCAAATGTCCTGAACCTACTTCACAACCAGAACTCTGGAAAATCCTATAAAGAGAGTGGATGGATATTCCAGCAGACATTCTTCAAAAACTAAAATAACAATGCCCGGAATAGTCCAAGCGGTTTGATCTCTGCGAAAGGTGTTTTTTTTTATGAATAAAAAGTTTAATCTTGTTGGCAAAAATAATCTCTCTGTGTATTCTGTTGTTTTCTATGTCCATTGTAATAAATAAAAAATAAATAAATGTTTGCTTAGATTTTTTCATATTAATTCTGGTAACTATTATAATAAATATTTTCTTACAATAAGGTTTTTCATTATTGTTAAATTTGTTCGAACTTCTGGGAATGGCAGCTAGTAGAATAGAACTTTACAATGAAATTTGTAATGTGGGTGTATAAGGGATGCTAAAGTGTATTAATACTCATTTGAAATAATTTTCAGAAGGTACTGGTTTACTGCCTGTGCATTCAAGTGTGAACAATAGCGTTTAAATAATAGGACAATTTAAACTTTTTACCTGCATATGTCATAACAACAGTAATACTTTTAAAACATCTAGAAAATTCGTAAACTTAAATTTCCAATAAACTCTTGTTACTAAACTTGATATTTAACAGAAAGTAGTTAATACATTGATAAATATTTTTGAGAACTGACGAAACACAGAGTTAATCTATGCATTGCTGAAAACAGAAAACACTTTTTGCTAACAGTAGTAAATTTATTTCAATAAATAATTTTTTGACACAAATAATTCTTTTTTCATTAATATTTTTTTGGGAAAACCCCAGACAGGTCAATTTTATTTAAAAAAAAACACTTTTTTCGACAAATTAATTTTTTTTCATCCCAGCTACACTTTTTGCTCAAAATGAGACGGGGTAAAAGTATTAACAGAAAAGAAATAATTTACATGTTTCCAGCACTATATATTTAACCTAAAATAAACTGCTACGTTATTGTAATAAGGTTATTGTACTTTATTACATAAAGCGTAACCTCCGAGAAAATAGAGGCCACGAACAAGGCTTGTGTCACGTGATCTGACGTCACGAATGGGGGCTGGCGGGACAGATGATGCGTACAAGTCAAACGCCATTGCAGTTTACATTTGCCGTGATAGGTAGTAGTCGTGTGAACTCTTTTTCGGAAGTTTTTCTTTCAAAAACTCTCATAAATAAGTTAAAGTGTTAAATTACAGGTGTAGAATTTCAGATTTACCTGATTTATGTGAAGACAATTTATAAAATCAGTGATTGTATATTGTGTCGTTTACCTATATAAAATACAATTTCATAAATATTTTGATTAGTTAATCAAAAAAGCCAACAGTTTGACGAGATACTTGAGTGAGTCTTGTTTATTTCATTAAAAATGCCTGATAAATGTTGTGTGCCTAATTGCTCAAGCAATCACGATAGTACCCATACGTATGTGTCCGTCTTTTCTTTTCCAAAAGATGAAGAGTTGAAGAAAACGTGGATTAAATGCATTCATAGAGACTCATTTAATCCAACAAAACATTCAGTAGTATGTATTAAACATTTCTCAGAGTCATCGGTTATAACAATCGATAAAATGACCAGAGACGATGGATCTGTATTAGAGGTGCCAAGAAAAAAGCCAGCACTTGTTAAAAACGCTGTGCCTTCAATATTTCCAAATCAACCCTCATACATGACAAAGAAATCCCCAAAAAAACGAAAACATCCAGACGAAAGACGACAAGAGATATTAGATCGAGACGAAACTGTTTTTCAAGCGTGGAGTCGCGATGATGATATACTAAATTTTGATAACTTTTTAATTAAATTTAAAGACAAACAGTTGTTTGATTTCGTTTATAAAATTTCTGTAAATGTTATACATTTTTTTAAAGTTAATTGTGATTCAAATGCGTGTCCAATAATCACGTTAGGTTTCAAAATATTTAGAGATCTAAAAGTTGTTTTTTTTTGTAACAATACAATTATCCCTTCTTCAAAGTTTTCGTGGATGTTGAGAGATGATTTAATCGGTTCAAAATGGTCACAATTTGATTGTTTATTGAGTCATATAAATTCAAATGGCATCCACAAAGTGGAAGACAAAATTGCGGACATAAAATTGGCATGTAAGGAATTGGAAAAATCAATAGAAGACCTTTTATTAGATGACACCAGTGATGATGAAAACATTCCTGTGAAAAAATTAAATTTCATAATAGAACAATTAAGTCTAGCTTTGACACGTCGTCCGCAATATTCAACACAAATGTTTTTATGGGCCTCTTCCCTCTTTTTTCAGTTTCCCGGTGGATATAACACTTTAAGAAACTCAAAAGTTTTAACGATTCCGCATCCAGATTATTTTATTTGATGAAATTCATGTCACTCCCAAAATTGAATACAAAGGTGGAAGTTTAATTGGATGTACTGAGCAGAACGAAGTTGCCACTAGAATTCAAACGTTTATGTTAAATTCTATTCTTTCTAAGAATGAAGATATTGTGGCTCTATTTCCTGTAAAAAAAACTTCTGCCGTTGATTTAAAAGAAATGATTTTAGAAGTAATTAAGATTCTAACCAAAATTGGTTTTCGGGTAATTTCTTTAATTTGTGATAATTACAGAATGAATCAAACTTGTTATCGACTTTTAAGTAGTACAAGCATTAAGGAATAGTTACCTTGCTTTATCCAAAATGTTTCTGATCCGCAACAACGAATTTATTTACTTTTTGATACTGTTCATTTATTAAAATCTATTCGAAATAATTGGTTAAATCAAAAAAATAAAGAACGATCACTTGTTTTTTGCCATTTCGATAATTATAATTTAATTCTATTTGCAAATTTGTCTGACCTGGAAAAAATACATTCTATCGAATGTAATAGCATCATTAAATCGGCTCCGGCTTTGTCAAAAAAAGTTTTAAATCCCTCTTCACTAGAACGACAAAATGTTCAACTAGCTGTCAGATTATTTGATGAAAAAAATATTGAGGCACTGAATCAACCTTATAATGAAATCAACACTGTTGGTACAGCAGAATTTTTAAAAACTATACTTCATTGGTGGAGAATAGTAAATGTATGTTCACCCAAATCAGGATATCATCAACGTGATCCTTTCAGAGACCCAATAAGAGAACCAAATGACAAAAATATTCAGTTTTTGTTAAAATTTTATGATTTCCTTTGCGCCTGGAAATCTTTAAACGTTGGAACTTTAAAAAATGGTCACACTGGCAAACTAACATCTGATACATTTTTTGCTCTGAAACATACGACAAAAGCATCAATTAATTTAGTCCAGTATTTGTTTGAATGCTTTCAAATTAAATATGTTTTGTTAGGAAAGTTCCAAACCGACAAACTGGAGGGACGTTTTGGCAAATATAGGCAAATGAGCGGGTCACACTTTCATGTTTCAGTAACACAAATTCTAGAGTCAGAAAAAAAACTGAAAGTTTTAAGTCTTCTTAAGTTAAAGTCCGCCAAGTTTGGAACATTTTCATTGAAAGATTTTTCACTAGATGACACAGATGAAAACAATGATGGTTTCTTGCTGTTATCTGAAAACGTCTCTTCTTTTTCAGATATATTGAATAGTTCATTTGATGTTGCACTGCATGCTTCTGTATTATCATCTTTATTCTATATTGCTGGATACTGTGCACATTCACTAATTAAATTTGTTAATAGTTGTGAAAATTGTTTAACATCCATTACTACCAATTCAGATTTTGTTATAAATTTTACCAACTGTGGTGAAAATGACTCTGCAGATATTAGCAAATATTTAAAAAATTTAACAAGAGGTGCTCTAAAACAACCATCTGAATTATTCTTTGAAGTCTCTATTCAGGCGTATCAGATATTCAGTGAGCTTATTTCAGATAAATATGAAACTGAATTTCTAAAGACAGGTAAACAAAGGATTATTTTACGGGAATTGACAATGTTAAAATTGGAAAAATATGTACACGAAATCAATGAGAAATGTATTTTATGTAGCAAGACGTTGAAGTCGATATTGTTAAAAAATTGTCATATTCTTGCCAATATATTTCTCAATAACTATTCAAAAATAATCAACGACAAAATTAACATCCAAAACATGGATCTATCAAAGAGAAAACTGATTAAATTTAATGGTTAAGAAGTTATAAAACACATTAACGCATGGAGATAGGGCTATTGGCGAGGCCTCCATAAGAGCCAACGCGTCTATCATGGGTACCTCAACGGTGACGTGGAAAACCCTATTCATTGTTTATCATAATATAAGTGCTTTTTTTGAAATAATATTCACTTTTACTCAGAAATATACAAGTGTCTTTATGTTGGGTATTTTACGTTTCGCAATTGTTAGCCGGTTTTCGTGACGTCACGATTGCTTGGTCGCGGCCTCTTGATATCTCGGAGGTTACGCATAAAGTAATGACATGTGTTCTTTCGCTCATAAGGAACTAGATTTCGTCTGTTTGCATACACTCGTTATTTAGGTAGAAGCACAAGAAAGCAGCTTTACAAAGAAGAAAATAAAAAGATAACTACACAGTCACTGATCAAGATAACATTTTGCGAATTGTTACACAACGTATAAAAATATACACAGTACACAAGCTAAAGTAAATTCACACACTTTAAAATCTATCCTTCAATCAATAGACTTGAAAATTCTAAATAAAATGTACCTGAAAATATGTAAATCCAGACATATAAAATCCAGGAATCACATGTATAGTAGTTCCAATTGCTAACAGTAATTCAAATTTATGAATAGAATGTTTCCAATAACCTCGCCATCCTAAGCACCATATTTTAAATATAGTTTCAAAATTTAACACAACTGTAAAACCTATTTCAATATAATAATATCTTGTATAAAAGTCGCTTCTAGGTCTTTCATCATGTTTAAAATGCATTGTGGCAGTTACAATTCCATTTGCTAATATTATACCCATCACTAAAAGTCTAAAATGTGGGGATCGTAGAATCTTGTGACAAAAGTCAGGAGCTAATCCTGCATGCTTATTTTCATCTAATGCCACTAACTTCCATCCTTTATCATCACCAGTTAAGATCTACAAAATTATATTTTATTTTTACTTTAATTTTACAAAAAATATCTAAAAGTTGATTCTTACTTGTGATGCAGTACTATTCTGAATCTGTTGACGTACTCCCCACATCTGTTGAAACTGAACTCTGATTTCATTAAAGGTTTCAGTAATAACAGCAATAAATACATTCTTCACTAGCCAAGCCAAAAAGAATATCATAGTACTGAAGTATAAAACTGCTCTCCAACCAGGTAACGAATCGATAGCTCGATACATAATAAATACCCATCCTTCTTGGGATGCTGCTTGATATACAGTAAAAAAACTAGTCACTGTAAAAAGAGTTAAAGAAATTTGGTTAATTAAATTTTCAATATTTCCTATAATGTAATCATTACCAAATTCATCAAAACCATTAAAACCCATTATGTATCTAGATAATTCCAATTTCATACATTTCATCCCAGAAGGACATTGATAACCAGAGTTAGGATTTAATGAGCAAAATGTGTCTGGTATTGCAAGACTATTTATTGTTATGTAACTACAAAAAATTAATTTATATTAACACATTCGAAGTATACCCATAAAATTAAAAAAAATACTAATATAAAGTCAGTAACACAATAGTATTGCTAGGAGATTTTCAAAGGATCAAAAAGTGGTAGGGGTCATTCCATGCGAAATCGATCACTAAAATGGGTCGATCTCACGGATTTCAATGAAAATCACTTATGAGGTAGCAATCAACTAAAGAACATAACTTTCATTCATCAATTTGCTAAATTACGCAGAACTTCGGAAATATTCAAACTGAAAAAATTATCAAAACTGCTTGCACGCCTTTAAAGAAATATAAATATCTCGAAAAGTATTTACCCTAGAACAAATATCTTTTTTGTATATTGCTCACTAGAAGACGGGCTTTTTGGACAGCCTAATAATTTTTTGTTATCAAACGTATTTTTATTTTTTTCTAAACGAAATATTCCTAAAATGCAGAAAAATCGGTGTGGTCACATTTTTAAAAATCTGAAAAACATTGTACAGATTCTTTGAACATTTCTGTATTTAAATGCAAAATGGCAAGCTGGACGTTTTAATAGTTTTGGCAGGGCAAATTTTTAAAGATCGCGTTGCAGACACTCGGCGCACCATAGATTACGGTCAACCGGCACAAACCGCATTCGCTACCTTCTAGTTAGTAATAATACGGACCATATTACCAGCTTAACTGTTAACCTTAACCTCTCAACTAATGTACATAAGATAAATGTCTATTTGTGTGGATATGATTATATCCACTAATTAGTTAATTACTTAAGTATTTAAATCGATTACTTCGGGTGTGTTACATAAAGTACTTTTCTTGCGGCTGTCCAAGACCATAAAATATAATGCAACAGCTTTTTTAATTTAAGTTTTAAGGCCAGTTGGGGTAATTGGTCCATAGATATACAATTCTTTTGCTTCAAACTCTTTATCTTATATTTTATCGTGAAGTATAAGTTTAAGACCTTGTTTTATAGTAACTTTAATATATTTCCAAAAGAAAATGTAAAAATAAAGCAGCTCTAATGCCAACTATTGCATTTAAAAATATTTTTTAAAAACATGTCCGGTGGTTCCAGTTACCCAATAAATTGCGGTAAATGGAATCATCGTCTATATTTTATATCCACATTACTTTATAATATGTTCTGGGTAACTGGGACGCCCTAAGGATATTAATTAAAATGTCTCCAAAAAATTAGGGCTGCAGTAGGAATAGTTCAGGAATTATCGCAGTCGGAAGAGTGTATAGGGTAAAGTCAATAAAACTAAAAATTCACGTTTCTCTCAGAGATGTTTAACGATAGTTTTAGTTTTTATTAAGCATGGTTCCAGTTAACCCATCGCTCCAATTACCGCAGCTGACCTTATTAAACATCAGAACCTACAATAGAGATCGGTAATAGTTATTTATGGTACAAGTGAGTTAAGTAAGTTATTATGATAATTTTTGCAGTGGATAATACCATTAACTCACCTGTGCCACAAGTTCAAATATTCAATTTGCAATGATCCTATAGCTCAGTCTATAGTTTTAAACGTTAATAAATTTGACACTCTAGCTCGATGACTGGATTTTAATAATAACATATAATACAACGTAAGCTGGTGATTGGTTGCTACCTACAATAGCACCCGGTCTAACCCAGTGAACATCTATTTTTTAAATTTAGGATCAAAAACAACTCATCTTCTGTAAACAAAAATGGTATCTAAGCTATTGCATTATAATATTTTAGGGTCTTTGATGGCCGCAAGAAAAATGCTTTATGTAACACACCCGAAGAAATCGATTTAAATACATACGTAATTAACTAATCAGGAGGTATAATCATATCCACACATATATACATTTATCTTATGTACATTAGTTAAGACCGACCGGTGGAAATATAGACGGTATTATTACTAACTAGAAGGTAGCGAACGCGGGTTGCGCCGGTTGACCGTGATCTATGGTGCGCCGGCTGTCTGCAGAGCGGTCTTTGAAAATTTACCCTGCCAAAACTATTAAAACGTCCAGCTTGCCATTTGGCATTTAAATACAGAAATGTTCAAAGAATCTGTACAATTTTTTTCAGATTTTTAAAAATGTGACCACACCGATTTTTCTGCATTTTTAAAATATTTCGTTTAGAAAAAAATAAAAATACGTTTGATAACAAAAAATTATTAGGCTGTCCAAAAAGCCCGTCTTCTAGTGAGCAATATACAAAAAATATTTGTTCTAGGGTAAATACTTTTCGAGATATTTATATTTCTTTAAAGGCGTGCAGGCAGTTTTGATAATTTTTTCAGTTTGAATATTTCCGAAGTTCTGCGTAATTTAGCAAATTGATGAATAAAAGTTATGTTCTTTAGTTGATTGCTACCTCTTAAGTGATTTTCATTGAAATCCGTGAGAACGACCCATTTTAGTGATCGATTTCGCATGGAATGACCCGTAGGGTAATTCTTGTGTTCTTCAGTGGTGGAGGGTGCAAACTAAGTTGTGTTATCTATAATAATTAGTCAGTCTCATTGCAGCTGTGTATTAAGTAATATTGAAGGAAAAAACCAAGTATTTACTAAAAAAATGAAATAAATCAATTATTAAATTATTTTAAGATATACAGGGTGGGATTAAAGTATGGAATATTAAAAAAAAAGCGAACTCAACCGGTTTTTTTAAAAACGCTGAAACACGTCCATTTTGTTTTTTAAAAATACACATTAATAGTATGTGCGACTCACCTTCCGACTTTCATTTGTTTCTAAGTTATGAAGTCATCACAAAAACATTTAAATGACAATATAGATTTTTAATAGTGGAATCCGACAGTGATTTCTCTTCCCTTTATGATCATGCAAATAAATCATAAGGTAAAATAACAAAAATTCTGAGAAAAATCGATCTGAACATTTAACGTTATTGATATTATGGTATCAATATATCAGATCGATTTTTCTCAGAATTTTTATTATGCAACCTTATGATTTATTTGCATGATCATAAAGGGAAGAAAAATCACTATCGGATTCCACTATTAAAAATCTATATTGTCATTTAAATTTTTTTGTGATGATGTCATAACTTAGAAACAAATGAAAGTCGGAAGGTGAGTCGCACATACTATTAATGTGTATTTTTAAAAAACAAAATGAACGTGTTTCAGCGTTTTTAAAAAAACCGGTTGAGTTCGCTTTTTTTTTAATATTCCATACTTTAATCCCACCCTGTATATCTTAAAATAATTTAATAATCGATTTATTTCATTTTTTTAGTAGATACGTCATAACTTAGAAACAAATGAAAGTCGGAAGGTGAATCGCACATATTAATGTGCATTTTTAAAAAACAAAATCGACGTGTTTCAGCGTTTTTAAAAAAAACGGTTGAGTTCGCTTTTTTTTTAATATTCCATACTTTAATCCCACACTGTATAGTAGAACAAACTTGTGGAAATTATGTATAAGAATTCTTTAATGGCAATAAAGAAAATTATACCCTATAATTAGAGCACTCCGTGGTCGAGTGGTAGGATCCTTTTCTCGATCAGAGAAACACGAGTTCAAATCCCAGTTGAGACTTAAAAAAAAATTTTAAAAATTTAGTAGAATCGTATTTGAGATCATTGCATAAAGCATGAAAGTTGTACGAGTGATAAAGTATGGGGCGGTGTAATGTACTTGATACAATAGCTCCATTACCTACGTTGCACTCTCATAAGAGTGTGTGTGTGTGTGGAACCCCGATAGTGAAAATACGAAAAGAGAATGGATTATATATGTATACTGTACACCCTACATTAACCCTTGCTTCAGGAACTTCACCTGAATCATTAAAAGCCTTTTCAGAATTTACAGTTTACAAACAAATTTACAAAAAATCAACCAAAAATTAAAATAGATTTTGTTAACCTCAATCACCACACCTACTCAACATTAGTTATTCAATTATAGTGCCAGTATATTCTCAAGCATTTAAATGTAATTTTGCAAAGGTGCATTTGTGATATCAACGGTGCATTAATAGACCCAGTCTTAATATGCATATCTTTGGTACTGAACATGTTAAAGTATCCGCACACTGATTTTCAACAGATATATCCTTAAACTTTTTTGTTCACTAATGTAACAGACAAAAGAAGATATTCAGCACAAATTGATCACATATTAATGGGTGGTATGAATAAAAAATAGAGTAGTAGAAAAGTAGTACTTGCTAATACTGCAAGTATTAATATTTTCTCCACAGTATTTACTTCAACACTGAAGAAGGTAGCAAAATGCAAAGTAGATACTTCTGTTTTCCAAAAGTTAGTACAGTGAATAGCATTCTTGTGAAAAGTAGCAAAATGTTTTCACACATGGTTTCAGCAAAGTATACCTACTTTGGCTAGTAGATAATACAATTTCAACAAAAATTGCAGGATTTAATTCGACATTAGCGAAGTTGCTTCACAGCAGCTTCACCTTGTGTACTACAGTTGCAAGATTTTTGAAAATGACCCAGGTACACAATAGAAAAAATTCTAAATTAAGAAAAAGTTACGGTAATATTGCACTGTACCGCAGAATATTTAGGTAAACTATAATTGCATTGAAACTTTAGCAAAAATCCATACTTTTCGTTAGTTTTAATAGAGAAAATACATTGTGGATAATTACCGTATTTCTGGAACCGGAGCGTTCTGGAAGTGTTTCTAAGGAGCGTAGGTATGCATGTAGCGTTATTGGTTCTTTTAAACCGGTTGTTAAGTTTTATCCAATCAGGTTCTTTAACAGCGTGATCAATTCAACAACGTGGTTAACTATGGTTTATGCAACCAGCCTTAAATTGTAAAGTAAAAATCATCTATTTGCCTGTGTTTTTGTTGCCACTTGTTAATTGGCCCCTCTATTTTCATTATCAATTATTAATTCAACTTTGATGAAATTGACTGCTTGTAATGTAATAATAGATATATTTACATATGTACATTTGCATGTAAAACAGCTCTCCTGATCTGCAAATAGACAAGTTTAACTTTGCCTTGGTATTATCGCTGTTACTGAAGAATTTTGCTTTGCAACTTTCAACACATTTTAAAAGAAAAAAGAATTTGTTCATATAAATAGAAATTTAATCCTTTTTGATTAAAAGAATGAACCATTCTGTGTCAACCTCTACAATAAAAAATATATATACCTGGGACTTTTCCGAGAACTAGATTTTCATTTGCGTTCCACAAATCAAAATTTTTATTGTCATTTGTTTAATTTAATTTTCTTGCTGCCTACCTTTTTTAAATAAGTGATTTTTAAATTTTGATTTTCATATTATTAATTTTTTTAATTTGTTTAATATCTACATTTTGTTTTGTCTTTTTGTTCAAGTGCTCTGTTAATTCTTTAAGCGGTAGCCATGGGAAGAGTGAATACTTTCCAAGAATCTACTAACAGAAGTTAATGCTTCATACATTGCAGTGTTTACTTTGCTGTGAAGAATTTTCTATAGGAAGTGTAGTAGGTGCTACCAGAAATTAGCACATACTTTAGTGTTGGAGTAAGTACTATGGAGAAAATGGTAATACTTGCAGTATTAGCAAGTACTTCGTTTTTATTCATACCACCCAACATCTAAAAGGAAATAATCTTCCATAACCGATGTTAATCTTTTATGGGGGTAACTGTGACAGTGATCACTACCTACTTAGTGGCAGCAAATTAGCAAAGATAGAGACCCAAAATAAACAAACAGCTAGAAGAAAAATGTGGAACAGAGAAGAACTGAATATGAAAATCAAAGAATATGAAAATAGGAAAACATATCAAAGTGCGTTATACAACAACTTGCAATGGGGCACTAAAGAGCAGAATATAGAGCAAATGTGGTTAAGCTTAAATGAAGGAATTATTCACACAGCTAATAATAACTTGAAGCTCTCAGAGAAAAAGCAGTCACAAAATTAGTTACCCAATGAGAGCAAGGAAAATATTACATTGAAGAATGAAGCAAAAAATTGTTTAAGATGGGGAATTGATGAAGACAAACTAGAGTACCAAGAAAAACGGCAAGCCAGTAGAAATTGTGCAGAAAGAAGAAAAGAGAATATGGGAAAATAAGAGGAAAGATATAGAAAAACAGAGAAGGTCAAATACTAGGTTGTCCCATAAGCCTTTGTGCCTAACTGCTAATTAAAAAAAAATCTTAAATTTAGAAAAGTGAAAAATATTTAATTCTTGAAGTAAGTATAATCCATTATTGTTAATAACATTTGTCCATTTTTCAGCTAATAGTTGTATTTGATGTTGATACCACTCTACTGGTTTAAAAGCAAAGAATTCTCAACATGCACTTTCATTTCCTCAAAATTATTAAACTCTTGGTCCCATAAGAAATGCGTCATCAAGCAAAATAAGCCATAATCAGATGGAGCAACATCCGGACTATATCCTGAATGTGGCAAATTATACTTAAGTGGCCGAGAGTTGTAAATCTAAAAATTATAAATTTCAAGCAATTGACAAAAAATTGAAATGAGGCCGTCAAGTTAATTGTTCTTGTTGGTTGCTTCATATAGGTATATTGTGGAGTTTATTAAATAAGCAACCAAAGGAAGTGTCATAGCATTTTCAATGGTATTTTGAAATATTTAGTTTTTTTTAAAATTATTATTGTATCTGAAGTTGTGTTAGTGACCGACATTAGCTAAATTTGTCTTGAACTTTTAAAATCTTACTTTGGATCAGTAGTATTTAGTACACAATGATTTTTTAATTCGCCAAAAAATTGTACTCCTAATAATCCATATAATGACATAAAGAATAGGAAAAACAACGTGACATTATAAATCTGCTGACTGGAACGCCTGAAATAAATAAATATAAATTTTAATTCGAACTATAATCCTGCATTGTCAATTGAACTTACTTGAAAATCTGATTAATCCTTGATTTTGGCATAGAGAATTTCAGAAATACTCGTAGAAATCTTATCATAATAAGTGGTCTTGGTGCTCTTAAAATTGATAAGTAACTAAACCTTGGCACAATACCTAACATTTCGAATATTTGTAGAATAACTGAGATCCAAAGGAAGAAAACCATACTCGCATCAAATTGACACCAATGATCTTTTAAATATGGGACTTCTCCCTAAAATTAATTTAGATGAAATAAAAATTAAAACTACTGAAAAATATTTATACTTTTAAAATGCCACGAATGTGCATTTTTGCAATCATTTCAGCAGTAAATAAAAACGTAACTATACTATCACAAGTAAACGTAATATACTGCAAAGGAGGCCACCTTTCAAAAGTTTTAGGTGTATTACAACTTACTGATGCTAAACTTAAAAGAGCACAAAACCTCATCACTCTTCGTATCCATCTCTAAAAAGAATGAATGAATTATATCTAAAAATATTTTAAAAGATTATTTTTCTAATTGATTTAACATTTTTCATAAAAAGTTGTAAACATTACTCTATTAGGTGATTAAAGCTTGTCCCTATAGGGCATCTTAGTAACCATAAGAGAGAAAAACAAATGGTTCAGTCTCAATCTCCTGTTTTGAGATATGTTTAATGGCAAAAACAAAAATACGCTATTTTCTTTTGTTTTTAAATTACAGCAGAAAATTGACTTTTTGGAGTTTTTATCTCAACCCGAGAAGAAAATCAGTGCCCAAATCCCGTACCTAAAATTCCTTTAGACTAGGATAGTGCCTTCAATTCCCCAAAATGCCCCCATAATTCCTTAAAAATTCCCACAATTCCAACCTCTATATTTCCTTTTAACACCTTCATAATTCTCCTAATTCCTCACACTTTATACCTCTATGTTTCATTTTAATACATTTTCCTAGAATACTCATATTTTTTGTCATTTCAAAATACCCTTTATATCGACATATTTCCTTCCCTACATCCTTATTTTGCTTTCCATAACCTAAATTTCTTGTAATAAGTTTATCATTCCCTTTATATAGGTAGTAATTCTTTTCAATTCATTAGAATTTCCTCGAGTCAGTGAGTTGCCTCACTAAATTAATTTCTCTTAGTTTCACTTTTAGTTTCCTCGATATTTTTTAGGTACTTTCTAGAGTTTGTAATTATTCAATTTTTCTAGGAAATGACGTTAAAATTTTATGTAATAATTCAACATACATGGCAATAACAGCATAAGACGTTTGATAAAAGTACCCCATTGAACCATACTAGTAAATCAGAAAAAGCTGTATATATTGAGGAAGTGCTAGGCTAGACTAGACTTCTAATCAACAATTAGAAGCGGCATAATAAAAAGAAATAAACTTCTGGGGAAATAAATAATAAGTAATTGAGCAGTTAAAATAAATAATTTCGTAGTGTTTAAATAAATTAGTTTAAGTTTGTTTAATGATAGAACACACTTTTGTTTTTAATTAGTTTAGATGTTAGTTATCGTAAATATTGCTCTGTTATACCAAATTCTAGTTTTAATTCAAAGATAGTTACACTGTTGAAAGGAGCGTGTTTAAAACAGGGTAGGACAAAAGAAAAAATTTTATTCGCTTCCAAAAGAATAAATCTTATAAGAATTTAATTTTTCATTCACTCACAAATTTTATTTTTTAATTCTCTGGTATAAATAAATTTTCGTTCCCGAGTGAAGCATATTTGTGGGAGTTGAAAAATATTTAACGTTCACAAATTTATGTATGTGCGCTGTCGAATTTTGTTTGATAATTTGTAATTAATTGATACCCTGATTTCGATTTATATGTTTCTATCAAGAAATTATAATTCATTATGTACGTTAGCATAATGCCGCTTAATATTCCAAGTTAACAGATTTCCTCTTAACAGATTCTTTTCACACTCTAAACAAGTGGAGGTAGTATTTGTTTCATTATCATAGTTAATATATTTGGTTAAATTAAATTGTTTGTGCCGGGTCATACTGTATGAAGTTGGTTAATAATTTTATATAAATAAAACTGCAGAGTAGTAAGAACTATAAGTAGTAGTAATAAGAATAAGAACTGAAAACGAATAATTCATTTCTGCTTGTATTTATTCACAAATATAATTTTTGTAAACAGTTGATTTTGCATTCGTTTGCGAACGAATAAAACTGCTTGCGTTAAAATTTAATTCTTGAAAGAATTAATCATAAATTTTTAAATAAGAAATTCGTTCACAAATGATAAAATAAGAAAAGAATTGATTTTTTTTCATTTGCGGAATAAATAAAGTGCAACGAGTATAGTCAAAGAGTGTTAAGATTTTAAAAGACGATTTCCAAACTAATGTTCTTTTTAGGTAAAATGGAAGAACAAGAAAGTTTTAGGACAACTTGCTATGCAGACCTTCATCAATGGGTTGAGAGATGGGGAAACACAACAGTCATATTGAGGTTGGCACGTCCAAGAACAACAGATGATGCACTTGAATATAATTATAAGGCTGTCTTTTTTTATGGCCGTACTTACTGTATAGATTGTAGTAGCTCAATTTTTTAAACTTTTTATGTAAGCAATGTTGAATGATAATTAATATTTCCTGTCTTGATAATGTTAAAACAGTTTTCTTATCTTTAATAACAAGTGAGTTGTAAGTATGTCTTAGAATATTCAAAAAATTAATGTTGCACCAAACTCAAAAAAAAATATAACAAATTTTTGTTTTCACCAATAAACATGCCTCAAAGATGCAGACAAGCAATTTGAATCATCATGTACAGTGTCCTGAATTCAATGAGAAATAGAGTGTCTCGTTTGTTAGGACAGACTAGTTAGCATCTGTTAATAAAGAAGTTTTTCTATAAGATTGTTGTAATTGTTTTCCTAAATAATCCACAAAAGGCCTCAGATTCGACCTATGTTAAGTTCACAATCTTGAAATAATAGTAGATCAAGAACACATTTGTCTGGTTTTTCAGAAATATATCAGAAATGGTACTAATTAGATAAAAAATATACTAACTAAATTGAATGACGAAGAACTTAAAACGTGTTCAAAATTATTCTTACTTTTACGTTTTACACCAAAGTAACACTTTTTTTGAAATTGCCAAAATGTAGTCTTTTGCAAAACTATGGTTGGAGAAAATTAGAATAAGAAATATCTTTTTAAATAAACTGTGAAAATGTTTAAAAAGCCATTAAATTAACAAATGAATAGAATGCCACAGGATTTTATTATAAAGAGAGAGATCTTAGGAGTTTGGCAAATGTATTGATTTTTTAAGAATTTTACTATGAACTGTCTACCTCTCCAGACATAAATTAATTGTTTTTGTACTAATTGACTAAAAGGTGACGTGAAAATAGATTTATAAATGAGCACAGTTAGAGATATTTGCAGAGAAATTGAGCAGCAATCAGTGATTTAAGAGTATAATGTATGACACAACATAGGAAATCATTGTGTTCACTTAGTATCAGGGTTGCCATTTTTGGGGTAGGGAAGTCTTCAACTATATCCATGAACTTACCTAATGATAATGTGTATGACATGATAACTGATCACAATAGAACTTTAACAACGCAGCCAAAAAAGATATTTTTTGGCATAATTTTCTTTTTAAAATTGATGATTTTTTTAAACAATGAGAAGGTATACAGGAAACTCAAAGTAGCTGTCTTATAAACAATTTTATGCAACTTAAAAGATTTAGCGTAAGTCAGATTGACGAGGGCTTTTTATGAGTTGTTTAGGAAGACATCAATTATAGCAATCTTATGGAGGATATATAACACAACGAACTTTTAACCTTTTTTTTAAAAAGTTATGAATCCATTTTTCTTATAATCCTATCTCGTTTTAATTTTTAATTTATACTATACGGCTCACATTACTGTTTACGTCTACCACCACTAATAAAAACTGAAAAGATACGTTGGTGCTTGGGTGGTGTAAATCACGTACCCTAGCAAACTTCTTAATTAATAAAATAAATATAATAAACTGTGTTTTATGCGAAGTATTTTTGTGCACAGTCCATACTTTTCATCATCAACGATGCGTGTTTTGATTGGATTATCGCCCTAAGCAAGTACTGTATCGGGTTGAACATTGAACGTAGCCTCAGAGAACAAGAACTGTCGCCTTGTAGTTCTAATAGGATTATTTTTTACCATATAGTATTGATGTTCCATTAAAAATACTTTTACATACTCGTTTAAACAGATACTTTTTTATTAAACTTTTATTTACTACTAAATGTTTACGCGTTTAAATGTGTAAATGCTGCATCCCTATTTCTTACCGTCGAAAACTACAGATATACATTTTTGTAAACTAGTACATATTTTTTGTATTTACCTTAGCGATGTGTTTATATATATTTATATTACCTTTCATAATGACAGCTCAGCTGTTGAAACAATTGTCAGGTAGATTATACTAAACTTGTGAAACTTTTACTAATCTGTTTTATTTATTTCATATACAGTGAAGCCTCACTAATTCGGACTAATTAAAACAGGGGCAATCCGAATCATCGCGGTTTCCGGATTAATGCGTCTACAGAGTTACAATGTTTTATTTGTACATAAATGCAATTAAAACATTCTGCAAAAACATTTATTTAAAAATAAATACAAAAAACTACAAAAATATTTACGCAAAAAATGTTTTTAAAACACAAAAAATAATATTCCGGATTAATATGTATGTCGTTAACCAAAAAAGGCGATGATTTTTGCTTGTTTCCTGTTTTTTGAGCTTAATACGTTAGATATAATTTTTTTTAAATTTTCCAGCATCAAAATTATTTCAAATTTTCTACCGCCCATTGCAAAGCCACTGCTTTGCAACTGTTTCTTGAAGGGCTTCACTGCGTGCGAATCATTGAACAGCTTTTCTCCTGCGATTTTTAATACACATAAATTGTGTCCTTTTAAAATTAAGTATCCAATCTTTACTTGCCCTGATGTCATCGTTTTGAAAGCATCTTTTATAAAGTCACAGCAGCGTGCAGAGTATACGAAACAGTGGAACCCGTCGCGATACTACGTATGTGCTATCACGCTCGTAAACATAGCGTACGAGCTGATAGCGCACAAGGTCCATTAACTTTTATAGGTTACCTCAGTAGAGCAGTTAGTTGACCCCTCTTTGAGACGGAAGGGCGGAAGCAAATACGTCAGAGCACTACCTAGGACTACTTAATTTGTAAATTATTGCATTGTATCATGTTAATTAATTTGCCATATCAATAATAGTATATTATAAAATAAGTTTATAATGTAAGGGATTATGGCAGGAGTGGTATTGTTGCATGAGCGCAGCGAATGCAACAAGGAAACGACTGCCATAATCCCTTACATTATAAACGAATTTTATACGATATTTTAACGGCGACTAGCGTTTTGAGTTTTAACTTAAAAATCAGGGTTATTAAAAATTATTCAAATTCATTTCATTAAATATTAAAATTGTTCAAACGCAATCTTTGAAAGATCGTGTGGTTACTTTGACAACGACATCAAACAGTTTGACAGAAAATGAATTGTGAAGAAAACGCTAATTTATCCGAGGAAATTCTTAACAAAGCTGAAGAAGCTGAATTAAGTTTTATTCCTAAGAAATCTGAATTTGCTTATAAGAAAGAACTGGACACATTTTTCGAATGGATGTAAAACAATAATGCGGAAATTGTTAATGAACAAGTTTTGTTGGCGTATTTTCTCGACCAGGTACGTTACTTAATGTTTTATTGTTATTAAGATATGTTAATTGTATCTTTCTTTATTAGTCGAAAAATTACAAATCTTCTTCATTATGGTGCATGTATTCGAAGTTGAAGTGTATATTGCGAATTAAAAAAGATGTTGACGTCGGTAAGTTTTCGAAACTTACTGCTTTCTTGAAAAACCATAGTGTTGGTTATTCACCACAAAAATCACCAGTTTTTTCAAAGGAACAGTTAATAGATTTTATTGGCAATGCACCAGACGATAAATACCTACTTATGAAGGTACGTTTTTATTCATTTAACTATAGTTATTTACTAGCAGACTAATATAATGTTTTATAGGTCGTGGCAATATTTGGTTTATTTGGTGCTCTTCGACACGTTGAATTTTATAATCTGTGTGTTGATGATGTTAAGGAAGAGGGGTCTGTATTTGTAGTTTTTGTTAAAGACACTAAAACTCATAGGCCCAGGACATTTACAATCTTAAATGATGATGACCACTCCGTAAAGTATATCGATGTCATTAAAAACTATATGAAGTTGAGACCAAAACACGTCAAAATTCAAAAGTTTTTTTTATTTTACGGTTTGGGTAAATGTAGTTGTAATCCTGTAGGAATTAATACTTTTGGGCAAATTCCACGTAATATCCCTAAATATTTAAAACTTCCTAACGCCGATGAATTTACGGGACACTCATTTCGCAGAACATATGCCACAATTTTGGCGGATAGTGGTGCCGATCTTCGAACTCTAAAGAGACACGGTGATTGGAAGAGTGATGCTGTTGCCGAAGGGTATATTGCCGATTCCCGATCAAATAAAAATAAAATTGCCAAGAGGCTGGATTCTGTCATGAATAGAATTGAAACCACGATTAATAAAGAAATTTCTGTTTCTACAAGCAAAAGCTATTTTCCTTCCAATTCGGGGCTTTCAATTTCGGGAAACTATGACTGTACAATTACAATTAATATTAATAAATAAGTTATTGTTTCCTGTTTAGTTAATAAATAATGTTTAGAAAAAATTGTGTTCTTTTCTTGATAAAATCACTAATAATTCAGTACCTACTTTAGTGATTACTATGGTAAGCACTAACACTTCTGTGCCATAAAGTGCACTTTCTGGCACAACATTATGGAACGGATGCTTCAAAGTGAAGGATTATAAACGATTTTGACATTCATAATCACAGCATTCTAATACTAGTCGCCGATAAACATTATCTTGTTTATTGTTTCCAGCCTTATTTTGTGGAACTCCATAATCATGAAATAAATAAAGATTATTAAAAGTTTCACAGTTTTATTAAAATACAACCTGACAATATTGTTTCGACAGCTATGCTGTCATTATCAAAGGTAATATAATTATAAACAAACACGTCGCTAAGGTAGATACAAAATAGGTAACTAGATAAAATAATAATAATAATCATAATTAAATATCTAATACTTCCAGTAACGGAGAATTACTGAGCTCAAGTTGTTCATTCATTAAAGGTACCCTGAGTTTGTGTTTGTATATCTCAAAGGCTCCTAAAATGTCTAATTTGCGTTTGTTATTACAAAAATGTAAGAATTTAATATTATTTTGAGGAGTCATTGTGTGATTTTGTTCTAAAAGGTGTTTGGTGTAATTCGATTTTTCAGGATGTTTATTTTTGTAATGACGTATGTTGTAGGTTGTATTTTAATAAAACTGTGAAACTTTTAATAATCTTTATTTATTTCATGATAAACATTATTATTATTTGTTTGAAGTAAAAAAAGTCAGTTCTTGACAGTTATAAGTTTATAATAGTATATTATATACCAAGGGACTAAAGTGCCTCTTTTAATCACGAAGGTGCAGTTTGTTGCCCGAGACGTAGTCGAGGGCAACAATCACCTGAGGGATTAAAAGGCACTTTAGTTCCGTGGTATATACGCTATTTTTTGCACTCCGTTTTGCCTAATACATTGAGTTAAAGTTATATTATATAAAAAAATAGTTAAAAATGTACAATCTAATTGTATAGTTGTTAAATAAATGCAATTACAATTACAAAACCGATTGGAAATGCTAAGTATAGTATTGCCAGACGATTCAATATTAAAATAAAATTTGATCTGGTACAAATTCCTCTATCCGTACATCTACGAACAACCTGACATCCCGATTGTACTCGAAGAAGTGAAGGTTGATAATCTAACAGCTTCCACATTATTTCATAAACCTGAAGATTGACTATTTAGTTTTGTTAATTGTGCTTATGTCTATGTCATTGTACATATAAATCACAATAATTAACTCATATTGTATTTTGAATTTGGTTAAACTAGTATTTTGAATAAACTAGTTGGCATAGTAACATTAATTTGTTTGTTTACTTTTAATCCCTCCAGAAACGTTAATTGTGAACATGCCGCAAACACACCTAACCTTACTATTGTAATTTTGTGTAAATGTGTGACATATGATAACGCTTTGACATTACAAAAGTAAGGTTAGCATGTTTTGTGGTATGTTCACAATGACTGTTTCGCGGCCAACTTCGACGTTAAATTAACATTTGTTTTACTTTTAATCCCTCCGGGATTAAAAGTTAAGGGACCTTGGATAGCGCATACGTCGCATCGCGACTGCTTCCACTGTTTCGTATGCACCGCACACTGCTGGACAGATGCTTTGCCTTTTCGGCCAAAATTCCTGAGGATATCGGTGACATATTTGAAACCATGCAAACAACTTTTCTTCCATCTCCGGATATTCCGCAGGTTTTAACGTTTTTTTAATCTTTGTTATACGATCCTTCAGATTTTGTAACAAATCTGGAAATGTTTAATATTTAAAGTTACAATGCGATTTTTATACATTTAACAATTTTTAAATTTAGAACAAAATCTTTTTATATATGCTGGAGATACATAAAGTCGTAATTTGTAAAAGAAGTATCAATTATTTTTTAACTTATAAACCTTTGTAACTAATATGAATTATAAAGTTGCAATGTAACAACTTTTAAAAAATTACGTGACTTTTTATAATAAGAATTTGTCAGACATAAATAGAACGTAAACATAAATAAAATAAAATCTTATTTATCTTATCTACAACGGTAGTTTTGTATCAAATTGAAATTGAATCTGAATATCTGGAATCTGCATAGCCATTGCATTCGTTACTATAAACAAAACTTGAGGAATAAAAACGATTAATTCTAAAGTTTGGATTATCAAAACCTTAAATCCGGATTACAATGTAATCAATGTAAATAAATTGCTGGTCCGGATTATAGTGGTATTCGGATTAACGTAGATTCGGATCAACGAGTCTTCACTGTATATTGGAAATAATATTTGAACTTAAAGAAAGAGGTGTTAGATAAAACATTGTATGGCACAGGTGAGTTAATAATAATACTCAAAAAAATTAACCCAATCATGCATGACGGCCCCCTCGTGGATGAGTTTCTCATTGGTGGATAATATCTTACTTAACTCTCTTGTACCATAAATAACTATTGCTTCTACTTTTCAAATAAACCGGGCATTTCACATTTTAGATTTTTCACAGTCATAATTAATCAAACAGGTCAGTAGTAGATCAGCTGCATATTATACAACAAATTCAAGAAAAATTTGAAAAGAAGAAAATCCAGACACATATGTTATTTGTTGATTTTAGGCAAGCTTATGACAAAATTAAAAGAGGGAAGGTGTTGAAGGCAATGAAAGAACTAGGTATTCCAGAAAAGCTACGAGAGTTAGTGAGAATGACATTTGAAGGCACAGTTAGTCGAGTAAGAATACAAGGGCAGCTATCAGAGAAATTTTAAATTATAAACGGTTTAAGACAAGGAGACCCCATCTCGACCATCTTGTTCAACATAACGCTGGAAGCAATCTTAAGAAACTGTAGATTCAAGACAAATGCCAACATATTCAACAATGCATACCAAATATTAGCCTATGCTGATATCTAACTATAATAACAAGAACAAAGAAAGAACTTAAAAACATAATAACATAACATAAAGTTTGAGCAAGTTAAATCAGTAGTGTATTTGGGGGCAGAGATAGCAAGTGGTCTAAGTGTACGCAGTGAAATAGAAAAACGAATAACTAAAGGTTTAAAAAGAGGAGCAGCATTAAATAAAGTGTTAAATTCAAAGAACATATCGCGAGCAGTAAAAGAACGAATTTACAAATCTATAATAAGACCGACAGTGACCTTTGCAAGCGAAACTTAGACCTTGAGACACAAGACATGGTCAAACTGGGTATTTTCGAAAAGAAAATGTTAAGAATATATCAAGGCAAAAAACAGGGAGAGATATGGAGGAGGAGGACAAATGAGAGCTATACAAACTATTCAAAGAACCCAATATAGTTCAAATAATAAAACAAAATTGTATAATAGCCACCTTATTAGGACACGTAGAAAGAATGGAACCAACAAGACCACCAAAAATAATTTTGAATCAAGAACCATAGAGGACCCCTGCCCAGGACCGCAGTTGACCCGCTACAAATAAAAATTTTTGGCATGGAAACTCACTTTGCCGCAAAGAGTGAAACATGAAACAGTTTATATCATGTACAGACAGGTAAAAAAGGTGTATGGTCGATGCAATAGTTTCATGCGAAAAGGCAAGCATTCAGAGCAATAGGTAAAATTTTGTAACAAAATATACTGTTTCCCAGCAAACCTGCAAGCAATGTATCATTTCTGTCGCTCCGAATGCTTGTCTTCTGCGCGGTTGTCCGAGTTGAGATTCGGGGAAAAGGAATTGTACCACGCTTTCGAATCCGGATCAAATTTCTTAATGTAACGTGTCAATAGTCAACATTTCCCAATGTTGAAACAATTTTAAAAAATTAACATTACCGATATGTTATGCAAGTGGAGAACGATCTTTCTCCGTTCTTAAACTGTAAAAAATTATTTAAAAAATAATCATATCATTAACGTTTCTTAAAAATGACATTACACAAAACGTATTTTTAAGTTTTGAAAATATTATTGCTAAATTTGCTGCTTCTAAAAGCATAAAAGTTCCATTACAAAAGAACTGATTATGAAATAAGTGTATTTATCTACGACCACTATAGACATTACAAAATTACACATTTCACACAGTCTAGTAACCATGAAAATGACTCATTACTCACAATCTTTAAACTGTACGGAAATTACTGTGGGGAATGATTTCGCATTTTCAGAGGTTCTATTAAACTGCCATAGATGTCAGTAAATGCAATATTTCTAATTATTCGAAATATATAAAGTAATAATTTAGATAAAAGTTAATTTATTTTGTTTAATTAATGTTTTACATTAAATTATACAGTAGAAATCTTTAATCCGAACTTATAAATGCAAGGGTAATTCGTATTAACGAGGAATTCGGATTACTGGATGTACGAATATAAATATTGCTTTATGCCATGGTACTTTATTATAAAGAACTTAAATTATGTAATTTACTAATTTTGTTACAAAACTTTTATTTTAATTAAGAAAATCAGTAATTTTTTTGCTCTAAGTTTTCTCTTTCACTTTTTATAGCGTTGTGCTCTCATTTTCTCTTCATTTCAGTATTTCTCTATTTTCTGTACCTTTGTCAGTATATGAGACATATTCTAGGATTTTTGTTATGTTTTTCTTTATATCGCTGGTTGTCTATTTACCAACACCATATTTTAAACCAATCGTTAAACACCAACCCAATATTTAATTGCTGAATTTCTCTGATAGTTTTAATAATGTGTTTCCGTTTTGACATTTTTTTTATTGAATTTTGAACGCCACGATTACAAATTGTCTATTAACAAAATTGTAAGAAAAAAGTTTTAAGGTAGGTGATGTCATTATACAAACAATTGAGGCAAAACTGCAACGTCAAAACATTTAGAGCGCCTATGTGATGCTATGATTACTATATTTATAGCTTATTTTTACATCTGTAGCCTTCCGGGTTTTTATTACTCTTTATATTAACAACAAAAGCGTTTGCTGATCTTCGTAGAATTTGTTTACACCTGTCGGGTCGTAACAGTATCAGCCAAAACTGCATCAGCAATCTGCTATAATCTCATTTATAATTAATATTCACCTTCCAAGAAGTGTACATATTCAATTTTCGTATGTACATAGAATTTTCTTGTTCGGATTAAAGAGATTTATTCGAATTAAAGAGGATTTCGGATTAAAGAGGTTTGTTCGGATTATAGCTTGTAAATGTTGCTGTTCAGATTACTGGATGTTCGGATTATGGAGTTCCTACTGTATTTTGAATGCAAATCCATATAGAAAAAATGATCGCTTTCCGTGCGACATCTCTACCTCTGAGCTGCTGTCTGAGTTTACTGTGTAAAGTTATTACTACTACATAAAGTTATTATAAAATTGTTATTGAATTACCATAAAAATGATTAATTTTAACGTTGATATACAGGGTGTCCCACAATGCTGTTTACACGCAATATCTCCCTTATTTGAAAAGATAAAGAAATCAATCAAAAATTATTATGAATGACTCAAAATGGACCTTCATAAAACATCCTTAAGTGCTGGTTGCATAGCAACGTTTCAGAGATCATGCCAACTTGATTAATTTTTCAAATTGCATCCTCTGTTTTTTTTCACGGAAATGTATTCTTAACTACATTCTGCATACGGTAGTATGCCTTACTTAATTATCTAATGTGCATTTAGGGGTTGAAAAAAAAATTTTTTATAAATTGAATTTATTTTAAACTTACAGCAAATGTTCAAAATGCCCTCCTGTGGACTCTACACGAGCTTTAAAGTGCCTCAGTACTTCCCTTGTAGACACGGCTCTAATTATATTTTTTAAATAAATAATTTAGTTAGTGAATATGAAGTGCACAATTTATAAAAAATATTTTTTTCAACCCCTAAATGCACATTAGATAAATAAGTAAGGCATACTACCGTATGCAGAATGAAGTAAAGAATACACTTCCATGAAAAAAACATAGGGTGCAATTTGAAAAATTAATCAAGTTTGCATGATCTCTGAAACGTTGCTATGCAACCAGCGTTTAAGGATGTTTTCTGAAGGTCCATTTTGAGTCATTCGCAATAGTTTTTGATTGATTTCTTTATCTTTTCAAATAAGGGAGATATTGCGTGTAAACAGCATTGTGGGACACCCTGTATAATTGTTAATATTATTCATTATTATTGCTAAATTACAATAAAAACAATGAGAACGTTTATAACATGCTACATTCCGTATATTCTAAAACGTAAATTGCGTACATACAGCGAGGCATGCCTGTAATATGTACTTACTACATGCTCGTTCAGACACAATATATTATCCTTCTAATGCCTTTAATCCATAAATTTAGAATAACAGATCTACTACATGGAAATATAAAATGTTTTGGAAATTTATTACTTCAAATTACATTCACATGCAGCATTCAACGTATTTTTCAAAATTGAGGTTATGATTTACTTACATTAACAAAAAAACAGCGACGAAACAACACCACGTCTAAAATACATTTAAAAATGTGTCTATGACATTAAAAAAATTGAAGATACCAACAAAACTACTGTTATTAACTTAAATAGTTGTTCAAATTTCAGAATTAATTTTATAAATAAATGACTATTACATTAAGTTATACAATGTCTTAATTTTTACAACTAACACCTGATTTCCACAAAATGAGAGCATTGTCCACTTTTGACAATCCAGCACATCTCAATCAAATCATATTCTAGGTTAAATATTTCTCTCGCTTTTTGGTGTTTTATTACGTTTTTGTGGTCATAGATAAAGTATAGTGTGAAACACGTGCAAAAATGCCAATTTCACACTCGTGTGATTGTGGAATTTATCTTCGTCTCTTGCCACAACTTCTTCACACTCGTGAGAAATTGGTACTTTTCGACACTTGTAACACAAGATAGCTACTATTAATATTCATTAGTAGGTGTAATTTCAATTAACAAATAAGTCAGTTATACCAAAAAATTAAAATGATACCTTTACAAATTAATCATTAATTAATGGGTCATGGTGAAATCAAACTATGAGGCCCCAAAAGTTTGTAACGCTTCTGGCCCCTTAGTTAAATCCGCCACTGAAATGGGCATCCATCAAAACTGAAATTCCTACACGACCCAAATAAGAAGCACCCTAATGCACATACATATACAAAAACTACATAGTCCCCAGCCTTCTCAATAACTGAGTAAGTAAATAAGGTAAATATAAAGAGCAACTCAAATTTTATTAAAAATCAATTTAAATTTCTATTAACTTCTTGTAATAAAAAATTATCAGATTGATAGTGACAACAGTAATTGTGCATAAGTCGGCTACTTTTCTGTCATTGTTATTGACATTAAAAAGTAAAACACACAAATAGTGATCTTATTATACCTAAACCATAAATACAAGAAATGAGTCATCATAAATCACCTGGGCAACAGCGGGGGAATCCCAACACTTTAGTGCATTCCATATCTCTCTTTCTCTATTGTTTACTTTTTTCTTTTCATATATTCGTCACACAATAGAGAGAGATGGAATACAATAATGCGTTGGAAACAACCCGCTGTCGCCTAGGTGATTTGTGATGACTCATTTTTGTATTTATGGTTTAGATATAGCATGTTAAAAGTTTTAGAAATGCTTATGAAAATAGTTACTATAGTTTGGCCAAGATTATAAGATATCCAAGTGACTTGGCAATGCGACTTATGATCTAACCAGCCTACAAATATTTGACAGATATCTTTCATATTTTGGAAAATAATTAGAAACATCTTTCAGGTCATATTTTCTAGTAGTTCCAAGATTTACAAAGAAAGTATATCTTTTATGTAAAAGTAAATATAAGTAATACTTATTAAAATCTAATATTTTTTATTAAAGAATTTCTAGAATAATGTACTACCACTGCTAAAGAAAAAACAGTAATGCCAATTTTTGGCTATATTGTAAATGGATACATATATTGGGTTAAAATTAAGATTGTTGATGTAATATTTTTTAATATATTTGTAAGTTGTTACCAAAAGTCTTGGACATTTAAATACTTTAAATTAATGATTTATAGCACTAAATCCCACTTACAGTAGATAAAGTTTTAAAAAGTGTTAACTTGATTAATGTTGGTGTTTCAGTTTTTTGGCTGCGGTTGTACAATCAAACAAAAGCTGTTAAAGTTTGACTATAAAAATTCACAACCTTCTAGATTTTGTGAGATTAAGTTTCTTATCAGACTCCATCTCGCACAATCTAGAAGTTTGTGAAATAATTATTAATTAAAATCTTTGCAGTGTATCCAACTTAAATAAATCATAGTTTACTCAGTTTGTCACCTTTAATGTATACTGGCATAACGCTTTTATAGCAACTTTACAGGAGCGCAGTTTAAATGGTTATAAAAACTTTATTACTGAAGACATGATGAATTCTCTGAAATATTGTCAATAGCGATGTTGCTAGTTTTAGAAAACATTTTAGAAAATTAAGTTTATATCATCTCTAATAAAGTTTTTATAAGCATTTAAACCATCTTGTTTGTTTCCAGCCTACATTTTTGTAATAACAAACGCAAATTAGACATTTTAGAAGCCTTTGAGATATACAAACACAAACTCAGGGTACCTTTAATGAATGAACAACTTAAGCTCAGTAATTCTCCATTACTGGAAGTATTAGATATTTAATTCTGATTATTATTATTATTATTTTATCTAGTTACCTATTTTGTATCTACCTTAGTGACGTGTTTGTTTATAATTATATTACCTTTGATAATGACAGCATAGCTGTCGAAACAATATTGTCAGGTTGTATTTTAATAAAACTGTGAAACTTTTAATAATCTTTATTTATTTCACATTTAAACCATGCTCCTGTAAAGTTGCTAAAAAGAGAGTTACGCCAATATGCATTTTAAAGGTAACGAGTTATCTTATAATCATGGACAGTTAGGTACATTCTAACTGAAGTAACTTAGGGAAGCCACAATTAAGAAAAATTTTCAAATCTAATTTTCGTAAAAGAAGATCCATTGTAATCACATGTCAAATGCAAATTTTAAATAAAAACTTTAAATAATTTTATTTTCCGCTATACATTTACCTACAGTTTCAATCTTTAATTTTTTTTAATAGAATTAGTTTTCAATCTTCTTTCAACATTTTAAATTGTATACAAGTTTTTGACAAACTCTACAAATTTAAATTAGAAAAATCTCATGTTCATGAGATTGTCACCTTATTCACCCATTCAATATCTGCACTTTCGTTAAAAGCCTCTTCTGGTCCATAATCAGCCAATACAGGCTCCCCCTTAATACTTTGTTTACGTCCCAGCATCATTCCTAGTCAGTCTTTTGGAATTTGGCACAGGGATTTGTAAAATTTACTTCAAAAGAAGTATTTTATTAGTTTTCTTAAATCATCTTCATTACCATTTTGTAGAATATTCAATTCCTTGTTTATTAAACTAAAAGTGAGTTATTACACCCATTAAGTTAAACCAAAAATCATATTAAAACACATTTTCAATAATAATTTGAAGTAATATGTTTACGTTTACAAATTTTGGAAGAGCCCTAGATATCTGAATTTTGAAAATCAATAATCTTATATTTAAAAATAACCACCAACCTCCAGTCCCCTCCGATAAAATATTAGTGAATTTGTATCTGTTATGTTGCCCACAACGAAACGAATATACTATACAAGGTGTTTCAATAGTTATTTGTACCACTAGATAAGAAAGTAAACCTTTCTAAACAAACTCCTTTTTACTTTAGAAGCCATTATTACATCTAGGGACCAACGTCAGGTTATTCCCAACTGCATCAACTATTAGAACCCAGAATTCGATTACCGAAAAAGGGATTAGAAATGCCAAAAGAAGATGACTCAAAGAAGAACCGAAGAAATGGCTTAGAATAATACACAATATGCACATTTACATAAAGATACCTCACACTGAACTGACTCATAAATTACACAATATCCAATTTGACATATTAGATTTTGACATTAGAGAAACCGTCAGTCAGATTAAATTCAAAAAATACACCACGCAGAAAACTAAACTTCATTCAAACTTATACAACAAAAACGTACATTACAAAATAGCCTTAATTGCCAGAACACCACAAACTTTTATCATTAAATTAGTTAAAAAGGTTAGAGTTAATTCAATTATTTGATCTTTGTATAAGTCAAAATTATTTTACCTTCAAAAATTTAACATATTGTAACGAATAGGAAAATCCCCATACTCCGCGAAGAACATTCTAGAAGATTCGAGATAATATGACACATCGGATGGCGGCTAGACGAGCCACAATATATGAGTATGTTCGAACGTTTTCTAGAACGTTTATATGGGGAATATAAGCCGTCGTCACGGATAGAAAAGAATCAATTAGTGTTCAATCGGTGAATTCAAGGCCGTATTCAAGAGGGGGTTAGGGGGTTTGAACCCCCCGAAACTAAAAATACTAATAAATGACAACAAAATAAAATTAATTTTCTATTCAGCTTCAGAACAATATTTTATTTGTTATTCATTCGTAAACAACACACAACATTTCTTGTATCTATAAAACCTGGTCTTGTGACACTTTTGACAAACAAAATGTGACACTTTTTAAATAATTTTATTAGAAGTGTGCGTAGATGTAGATGTTATTATGCCAATTGATCTATAAATGTCATATTCTACTAACTTGTAAAACTTTTACAAGTCAGCTGTCAGTTTTACAAGTCAGTAGCTCGTAAACGTAATGTTTCTTTGTTTGTGTTGGGTTATGTTAAATGACGTTTACGAGTGAGTAACAAATAAAATGTTTAATAAATGTTGTAATAATAAATAAATAATCCTTAAATAAGTTTCCAAATATCTAGCATTTAAGTTCGTTAACAGTTTATAATAATTATAATTATAATTATTATAGTGTTAAATAATTAGTGTAGATTAAATTAGTATATGTAAATGATGTTTCTCCTGTTAACAGACGATTAAACAGCATTTTTGTTATTATTTTTAAAAAGAACGTTACAGTGTTGTCCCCGTGTGGTTGGGTACCCATCGGCTGCGTCCCAGGTGGCGGATAGGGAGCCCACTCATTTATGGTGAGTGGGTTGAGCCGGTTGCAGTCCACCTGAGCGGCCTAAAACCCGCAACATGGGGACGAAGCCGGCTCTCGCGGACCAACCTCCCCAAAGACCCAGCTGTCGTTTCGTGGCTAAGGGCCTGCACTGGGGTATAAAACAGCGCCGGTTTCTCTCTTATGGGAGACCGAAAAACCATGCTTCGTCTGTTGACTGTGGTCATGTCTCGCGGACAGACGGAGTGGGGGGTCTTGGCTTAACCGCCTGGGCCAAGAGGAGTACACCTCATTAAAAAACCTAAATCCAAGCCGGTTTGGAGCCAGGGCGAAGGATGCGATAGAGGACCAGTCTTCTGACTCCAACCTCGGGGCACCGAGCAGCACCCCGTTGAATTTATGCCTTACCGCGGTGAACGCAGGGCTCTGCCGTCGGCGGACCAACCCAGTCCCTAGCTACTCGTGGGAACAACTATGAGCAACCTTTTTAAAACAAACTCCGACGAGGAGGGTTCAATCCTCGATCCTCAGCTTGTTGAGGAAGCAATGGAGATTGGGGTCGATCCCACTCCTATCACCTCCCCTTCCCCTCAGGAGCAAGGACTGATACAGCCCTTACCGACTGAAGGGGAAAAGGAGGAAGTAAGTAAAGATGATGCTGAGGTAGCCGCACAAATCGGCGACCTCACGCTGAAAAAGAAGAGGCTAGGCGGGGCCGCTAGGAAACGTCTCAGCAAAATGCTCAAGAGCGGAGTTGATTATGAAACCGCCTTGAAGACCGTTCTAGAGCAGCGGAAAGAAACAAGCCAGCAGAAAGAGAGCGGGACGTCCGCCTAAGAATGCGCTGGCATCAGCAAGCGCCACAGATCAGACGGTAGTACGCCTGATCAGATGGTCAAGAAGCCTCGCAATGAAGATCCTGCTGAGGAAAAGACACGACCGAGGTCGTACAAGACAGTAGCTGAGGGAATCAGAGTGGGCATTATCCACACTGAATACCCCAGCCAGGTACTGTCTAACCAACAACTCTTAGACCTACAGAGCGCTATCATAGACTCTGTGGACAAAATCCCAGATGAGGGGGTACAGGTTCGCTTCCAGAGCTGCACTATTAGGCCTGGCTGGCTCCTAGTAACCTGTAAGGATGAGCAGAGCTCCTCCTGGCTGAAGAGCGTGATAGAACACCTCAAGCCATAGAAAGAAGCGACGCTCAAAGCCGTTCAAGGGGCTGAGTTGCCCAAACCTCACGTCTGTGTGGCCTACATTCCGGACGATAAGTCGGGTAGACTATCTCCAGAGGTTGTGCTCACCAGGCTGAGGAAGATGATCCAGGCCCTGAAGACACGAGAGTGGGTAGTACTACACCGTGAGGAGGCAGGCCCCGGACAAACCTGGACGTTTGCGGTCGACGAGGCGTCCATGAAAGCTCTGGAGGGCTTGTCGATGAGGCCATACTTCGGCTTCGGGAAGGTCACCTTCAGACTGCGAGCTCGAGGCAGTGGCAGCAACCAGCCAAAGCCATCCACATCTGCGACAGTGGTGAGTGAGGAACCGTCGAAGCCCACGAAGGATGGGGTTACACCCTCCATCAAGGGCAAGGCACCTTCCCTCACGAAACCCAAAGGCCCAGTTTCACCGAGCAGAGGCGGAAAACCCAAGGGAGCTGCTCCCAAGGGGAAACTACCTGCTACTGGTAAGCATCCTCCCAGGAAGGGTGGTAAATCGCCCTTGGAGAGGGAAAGTGGGGAGGAAGCCGGTAGTGCGCCATAATGGCTAATTACATTAAATGCTTGCAGGTTAACCTGCAACATGCCAGGACAGCTTCCTATGTCCTGGGCAAGAAATTCTTGGAGGAGTGCGTGGATTTCGCCTTCATCCAGGAATCCTGATTGGACCGAACGGGCCGAGTGAGCGGCCTGGGCGTCTCATCAGGTAAGAATATCCTTGACCCCTCAGGGAACAGACACAGGGCATGTATCATTGTCAGTAAAGACATTGAATACTTTACTTTTTCAGGTTTTTGTACACAGGACGTGGTCGCCATCCAAGCAACACCTCCGGTGGGGAAGGGCAGGCTTGAAGTGATCGTCTGCTCGGCATACTTCCCGGGAGACAGCCAGGAACCACCTCCCCCCGCTGCAGTGAGAGAACCTGTCGCCTACAGCAGGAGGAACAACCTCCAACTGGTGATTGGATGTGATGCTAATTCCCACCATACGGCCTGGGGCAGCACAAACACCAATCAGAGAGGCGAGTCACTTTTTAATTTTATAATAGAGGAAGAACTGGTTGTTAACAATACTGGTTCGGAACCAACCTTCATAACAAGAAATCGTAGGGAGGTATTAGATATTACAATCAGCTCCTACTCTATGAGCAATAGGATAACCGAATGGAAAGTATCCACTGAGCCGTCGTGCTCAGACCACAGACATATTCAGTTTAAAATCGAAATGGGCCCTAGGCCCATAGCTGAATATCGAGACATAGACGATCGTTTAATCGAGATAAAGTATCAGGCAATTGGGATAATTTATTTATTTATCTGTTCAATAATAAACATCATATAAATAAATAAATAAATTACAGAAGTGGCCTAACTAACTATAACAAGGAAATCCGGAGAGCCAAAAGGGACTCTTGGAGAAGGTTCTGCGAGAGTGTGAACGATACACCTAGCAGCGCCAGGATTCACAAGGTCCTGGTCAAAGAGTCGACTCAGGTACTTGGGTCGATCAAGCGACCCGATGGCACCTACACGACCTCCGGCAAGGCCACTCTAGAGATCCTAGCTCAATATCACTTCCCCGATTGTCAGATACTCAATGACGCTGACGAGGAACCTGCCATCACGGCCCTCATAGGCGAGTATAGATGGCCTAAGAGGGAAGATTGGTTGGCGGTCAACAAGGTCGTCACCTTTAAAACCATAAGCTGAGCAGTTCAATCCTTCCAGCCTTATAAATCTCCAGGAGGGGATGGTATCCTTCCCGTGCTACTGCAACAGGGATTGGACACCCTCCTACCCCAAGTAGTATAGCTATGACAGTTCTGCAGCAAAATCCCATGTTATTTCTTATGGAGGTATCAAAACTCCGAAAACGTGACATCCAAGATGGCGGCGACTACGCATGCGCGTGTATGGATCAGTATGCCGGGTAAAATAGGTTGCAGCATGTGTCGCTAGATGTCGCAGTGGGCGTGGTTTGGCGGGAAAATTCAAAATCTCATGCCTGTCCGTGATTGGTTCGAAGTTTGGCGCTAAAGGAGGTTGCAGGGCGTGTCGCTTTGGAGCTTAATGTAAACAAACGGGGTTGCCAAATCTCATATTTGGTAAAAATGAAAAGTCCCTAGATAATTTTACCCCAGGATTAATATACAGGGGTTGTCAAATGTCATATTTTGGTTAAGACAGGGGAAGAGAGAGAGAGAGAGAGAGAGAGAGAGAGAGAGAGAGAGAGAGAGAGAAAGTCACTAGATAATTCCGCCCAGGACTTGAAAGTGTGTGTTTAGACCGCGCAAAGGGGGTCTTCGCCCTGGGCCCCCATTCTGGGACATCCTAGGGATCTCGTTAGGGTGCCTCGCTCTGGGCCCCCCACTCTGGCGTTCCCGGGGCGATCGTTAGGGGTGCTTCTCCCTCCTCGGGGCCTCACTCTGGGGGCCGATAGCGGTGCGTCACGTAGGGCCCCCTTGTGTGAAAGATGTCGGCGTGCGCGTGAACGCGGCCGGGCGGCCCGGGTTAATTAGAAAAATTTGTCGTGGCGTTACGTGGCCGGGTGATCCAGTGGGCCGGGTTGCGACGGCCCAGTGGGGCGTTGAAAGGGGTTAATTTGGCGGTTGCCTCGCTGCTGCTGCTGTCCTGTAGAATCAAATAATAAGGTGGTGGTGGTGGTGTAAATTGCAGTGGCGGGGTAAACATTTTATTAAAGGGGACTGAAAAAAAATGAATATACAATCATCGTTTAGCTACAAAATGAATCGTTGCTTTGGACATCCTTCAGTTTATTTTAATTGATGAAATGAATACAGTTTTTCAGTTTTAACATTTTAGATAAACAAGCTAACAAACAACAATTTTATTTATTTATTTTAATTAAAGAAGCATTCTATATCATTGACATGTTGTACGAGGTAAAATTTTAATTGTTGAGATGAATGCAGTTTTCGCACAACCAAACAACAATTTTATATATCTTCTATTATGGAACGTTCTAGAATGTACATATGCGTACTGTTTATGTGCAGCTAATAAAATAATCACCTCGTGATATAATAGTCAAGCAAATTTATTTTATTAATTATAAGGAACGTTCTAGAATGTACATATGCGTACTGTTTATGTGTAGCTAATAAATAATCGCCTCGTGATATAATAGCCATGCAAATATATTTATTTCTGTGATATTTGATATATAGGAACTATTCTTATTATTCACGAGTGGTTAAAGTTCACGTTGCAAGTTCATGTTGATGAATCACTCATGTTATATAATTTGATAAGTTGATGCAGAATAAAACATAGATACAGTATACATGCTTTTATTTTATTTAACTATTATACATTTCAAACTTAAATATAAACTTAACTAATGTTTCAATATGCTTTAAACATATACAAATATATACATAAATGTGTTTCACTACATGTTATTATAAATTTTAAAAAATTCTACTCTTGTGATAGTTACATGATGCGCCAATGTCCCCAAGGTAAAGTATTATATGTATCTGGTATAACATAGCGCTTGTCGTCGTGAGGACTAAGCGCAATTTTGGATTGCAAAACAGTTGAAACCTGATGTTTATCTGACTTAAATAATTTTTGTTGAACAAATGTTTCTTTGTTTTCCTTCAAACAATTTATATAATCATCGAATGTAATACGGTTTTTAACTATATGTTTTTTAACGCCCTTAGCTTTCTTTACAGTTTTCTTATTTGCCAGAATCTGTTGAATGTCCGTCTCGCTTTTACCCGCCCGCACCATTTTCTGCAGATCTAACATCTCTTCATCTTCATCTCTAAAGACCTTCATTGAGTACATCTTAGAGCGAAGGCCTACGAAATGTGTCATCACATTACCGGCGTTCTCGTCCTTCATCATGCCCAATACTTTTTTATTTACACGCGGTATGTCATAGATGTTATCGTCGGGGTAGTCACTAGTATCGAAATGTTCATGAGCGTCTTGTTTGATTACCTCATATAAATTAGATGTTTCTACTGCATATACAAGAGAATCAGTGTCTGTATAACAAATTCGTGCCTTGTCACCGAATCGGCTCTTCATGTATGAATAATGAAAATCATAAATCTTTAATTTAGAAATGTCTAATATGCACATACCAACATAAATAGGTTTGTTAAAGTAAACTTCCGTTTTATTCAATTCAATAGCAGCTAAATTTTCATCGAAAATTGTACTCGATTTAAAAGTTGGTTTTGAAATCAATGCCTCAGCAGCGTATCGTCCCTCCCATTTAGTTACTAGTTTAACGATGGAGTGTTTTCTAATGTTTTCCATCGTCTTACCAAACACAGCGTTGTTCATTAGCTTGAACAGATTCTTTTCGAATTCATTCTTGGCCCGGGTTCTCAACTGTGTGTTAAGGTCAATATATGATTTTAGCCAATCAGATTGTTTGAATTTCAGAACGCGGTAAATTTTCTTTAATTTCAGTCCATTGTCCAAACATTGTTGTAAATTTCTATAATGTATGACATACCGATTTTTGTCGAAAAGTGTTGCCATTAATTTTGTTTCTTTTGAATTTGGCGTCGTACGATGCTCAGGACAAAATGGAAGATCAGCGTGTGAATCATGAATGGACTGAGGATATTCTAGATTAACCTCAAGAATGTACCCTTTAGGATTATCTGCTGGTGCATTGAAATTGAAATTATCTAAATCATCACCTTCTACCCACTCAAATCCCCCATACGGTAGGTACTGTGACATAGCCCAACCGTATTGGTTATTAATATCAAAGTATATAAGATAATTTTCAGGTTTTGAGGAGTCATATGTTGGTATGAATTTATTGTTTGCTTCGGAATAACGTTTCGAGCATTGACTTAACCCACCTCGAATACCACGCTCGATAAATAGAAATTTATCAATATCCGTTAAGAGTTCAAGGTTAATGTTGGTAAACTTAAGCATACAGTCCCACGTGTAGCCAGGCAAAGTATAATAATGTGCTGGATCTAAGCCATACGTTTTCAAACTGCTAGACCGGAATTGCTCAAATATATCTGCTAAAAGTAGCACATCCGTTTTCAAATATAAATCGCTGTACTCGCCTAAATTTTGACAACCGAAAGAGTCCCATACATGTCTGGCATGTGCATAGCATTCATCAGTTATACTCATATCAGTCAGTGAACTATAAAATTTTGATTTGTCAGGTAATTGGGTCTCGTCAAGTTTCGTCCATTTATCGATGTAATCATAAGGGAAGACACCTTTCCTAGTTAGAAGATCAGATTTAATCACATCTAAGACCGGAAACTGTGATTTTAAATTTGGAAACGTGTTTAAATACGAAGCCAAAGTTTCTAGGCCGCTTGCTAAAAATCTGAAAGAGTCTATAAATCTGAATTTAACTAAATTGTCTTCTACATTCTTGGTGAATGAGATGTATCGTTCTTTATTAATAGGAAGTAGGTCAACACGACCCTCGAAATCTTTAGCTAGATTTTTTATAATAAAGTGACTATCATAACCGCTTAAATTGTGAAAAACTACTGGTATTGTGTGACTATCATTATAGTTAATGTTACAGTTTTCATGGGCGGGGCCTCGATATACACCGGTAAGGTGACAGTGATCTCTCACTCGAATATCATCAACACTGAATGAACCTTCACATATATGGCATTGTGAAGCGGATTGAAATTCAAAATATTGTTCAGGTGTTAGTGTTTCCATCGGTAGTGGGCAAAGAAACACTGTTTCAACGTTTTCAGCTAACTGTTTCATCTCCTGAGCAAACCATTCCTGACAGCCCTCACCACAATAAGCCCGGTAAAAGGACAAGGTATCATCATAAGAGCATTTAACATAGTATGCTATACTATGGGGAATATGATCTTGTACCTTGTTCTTTTTCGTAGTCGGAATCAGCAAGCACTCTAAATCTGCATATACTATAAACGGTACCGGCTCCTTATTTTTATAGTTTTTAAACTGCACATTTGCTTGATCCGTTGTTGGTAGTCTAACTTTACAATCGTTTAATATTTTACAATCTAATTCATGTTTCTTTAATTTTTCTTGCATGTTAAAGTAATGTAAACATCTGTCACAGAAGAATTTTCTTCCATCATGTTTGCTTAGCTGTGATGATAAAAGTCGACTTAGATTCTTGATCCACACGTAGTGGAACCGTGGCTTGAAATCACCAGAATCATCTTCATCTTCAGCATAATACATGTCTTGAATTAGTAGGAGGTTGATGTGTTTATTCTGTTTGTTTTTTGTTAAGTATGCAGGTAACACGCTGTACTTTTCTCCGTTACACTTCTCCAAGATGTACACGTTGATAGACAAATTGTTTTGCTTTTCGAATCTGGGTATTTGTCTTAAAGTCATAGGAAACTGTATTCCCGTCAAGTTTAGGCTAGTAGAGTAATGAGGGTAACTACTAGTTCTGTTAGCATTTTCACTAGGTGCTGGATATAATGCTGATATAATAGACCACGCGAAGCAGGCTTCATCATCATTCTTAACGTTTATGCATGCTTTCTTCTTTTTTATTTGATCAGGAAGATCGATATACGATGAACCAAGCTGCTGCGTATATTTATTGGTGTTCACTTGTAGGTTTATAATTGTTTTGAGTGTCCAGCCGCTACCTTTTTCCTGATCGAGAATAATGAATAATTAGTTTAATGTAACAAACTATTATTATTGTATTAAATTTTATACTTACTTGAAATTCCTCTAGTTGCATTAGTATCGGATCCATAACGTTTTCTACGAACCAGTGGTTAAGATTTGTATCATGATAAATTATTCCATTACTTGTATTTAGGTACTTAAATTCGCAAACTTCCTCAGAGTTTTTCATAATTGCGAACTCTCCACAGAATACTGCGTTTACTTTGAGAGCTATCTCTTTTTTAAATGTATTTTTTATGCGACGTCGGAAAAGGCCCGAACAGTCTTCTAGGAATTTTCTAGGATCCTTATGTTTTAAATTGATAACAACTCCTGTTCGTATACGATTCACGAAAGCAGTTTGCACGTCCTCCCATTTAACCCGGTCGCTAGGATATTCCTTTCGAGATGTTGTACCTTCACCGGCAACTAATAAGGCTTTATACCTTTTACGAAAACCTTTAATTAGTCCGATCGATGATATAATATGTTGTCTTTCTCCAATTTTTAATGTACTCCTTAAAGCAGCGTTGAGTATACGTAACTTTTTATTACAGTCTTTAATTCCTTTTTCTATTGCTCGCATATCAGCTTCTAAGTCGACTCTTAAAAGTGCCGATCTTATTTCGTCGACAAAACAGGAAGCTTTACTGACAGCCATTCTGAAACAGGAAAAAGATGTTAACCACACAACGGTTTAATAGATACTAAGCAGAAGCTGGATGTACTATCAAGAGAATTTCAAAATGATGTCTATCTGAAGATGTTAACTGCACAACAGTTTTAATAACAGTTTTAATAAATACTAAGCAGTGTAGAGAGCGAGATGTTACAGTACAACGGGCTAACTAATACTGAATGCAATCACACAATTTTCTCCTCTCTTATACATCTGTTTAGCGTATCACCAAGAAAAACGGTTACCTTGAATGGCTAAAATGCTGCCTCTAGTTGAATTGCCCCGGTGATGTTCTTTATATATATTGTTTCGATTACCCACAATGCACTGCAATTCCTGAGATTCAGAATAGCGTTAGGTTGGGACCCGCTGAAAATCATATTCATAATAATAATAAGTACAGAATGTAAAATATGCTCAGATACGTTCAAATACCTTCAATTATAACAAGTGACAGCCAGGCAATTCATCACATCAGATTGTCAGCAATGAGTAGGTTATTTATGCAGATAAAATGTCCTCCTCATGAATGCACCAGCTGGTTTACAGCTAGAAATTATAACAGATTATCTGTAACAAAACATGCAATAAATCTAAATTAACTTATAAGATTTAAAAAGAACAGAAATATTATAGTGATGTTTTCAATTCAGGTTTGAAATTCTCGTTGCAAAAATAAAAGAAATAGGAAGCAATATTAAAAGAAACGCAATGCGAGAAATCCTAATTAGCCGATTTCATTCTGTACTTTTTATGGTGGTTGACTAATAATAATACGTGATAATTTTATCTTGGGTTCTCAAGAAAATAAATTAAAAATCACTAATTGAAGTTGAATAAGTTTCTCATGTACCTAATTACTATTTCAGATTTTATATTTATGTTTTGTCGCAAATGATATTTTTTTTGTATCTAAAAAGCAATAATTATTATGTCGTGACATTTTAAAAACATTATATAGTTATTCCAAACATAAATATTAATTAGTCAATTAAAGCGCGGAAACATTCTCTCTCTCTTTAACAAAACACATCGTTCGTTTAGTATGATATCTGTGTGTGTATATTATTGTAGAAAAAGATGAAAAGGTTTCGAAACATCACAATGCGCAGAAACCGAAATACGTATGAGCGATCGAAATTGCATCGCACGCGCATGTTTTTCTTAATGCAGTAGCGTCGGTATATTTCCATTCTGTCTTGTTGCGTGTGCGTTTGGAGGTTATAGGTGTGTTTACGTTTGTTGTTGAAAGTTGAAATCAGTTCTTTTCAGTACACTGTAATCCATGGGATTATAATATAATATAACACACAGATTGTTTTATAAACGATGTTATAAATTATGCCACATAAGTTGTCAAATGTTTTACATGTAGACATATTTTCATTTTAAAATAATTAAAATTCATCTCTACAATCACTTCTTTTTAATAAGAACGTATTATATACCACTACTGTCTAAAAACCTAAATACCCTATTTTGTCGATATATAAAGAAAAGCAAGGTTTTCCATTTATTTTGATTTCCTATTACTTTTACTAACACTGAAGTAAATTACATTATCAAATTTAAGCTTTAGAAAACCCATAATCATTTTATAAACTTAAAATTTTATATACAGGCTTATATATCACAATTATCCTTTTGCTACTTAGGTGAGTTCATTTCAGCTCCAACCCCTTCAATTGAAAGTGGTTATTTAAAGATTATAAAGTGTACTTTGAGATTTTCATAACATTTTACGTGCACATATTTTTAATCCCTTTTAATGAACAACATACGCGCGCCGCCACTGTACTCGCAGCTGACGTTCGCGTAGATTTTTGATGACTCATTGTGATGTTTTGAAACGTCGCGCACTTTAATAGAGCTATTTATTCATTTTTAAAATTCACTAATTGTATTATAAGATAGCAAAAATCTAAGTTTTAAAATTAAATATGCGTCAATTATTTCTATTATCAATGCTCTTAGGAGACATCAAGCCTTGCCAGATTTTGATAGGCCCTATGGAGGGCATATGGCGTCAGGGGAACTATGCCATTAGAGCGCCCACCTAGAAAGAAATCTAGGTGTCAAAACCAGGAAAGGTTTAATATCAGAGCTTAACATTTAAAACAGCTTTATTTATTTAATTGTTAGAAATGAATCTATTTAGCATCAATGTATAACGAACAAGTTTAACTTTCTTTAGAAGGAAATGATTTTCTCTGTAGTACAATAATTAACGGGGCTAGAATAGAAAGGGCATAAATAACAAATTTTGATTTCTATTGATTACACAATTTTGGTAAGATAATATTAATATTTGCTGATCAAAAAGGATCTAAGCGATTTTTCAAACTCTTAGCGATATCTAAAGAGCACTTACATCATTAATTTTATATTATCACTGAATTTTATTTAATATTTCATATTATGATTTATACAGGTATACTAAAAGCATTTTCTAAGATTAAAAATCAATTAAGTTTTGCCGGAAATACAATATCATTAAACACATTTCAACATTTTACTTTTTTCATAATTTAATATATTATTGCGTAAGATTTTAACTGCCCCGATACCACAGAAACGTTTAAAATGCGCATTTTACTAAAAATACATTACGTTTGAAAGTCACGATGTGTCACTAGAAAAACATGCTTGTAAAATACAATTCAATATTTCAATTAAAAATAATTAATACCGTTCGTTAATGGAGTAATTGGTAAGCACTTTAATTTCACAAACTGAATCGAACGGGTTTTTCAAAATGAGTATGTTATTTGCACCAAACACTTGTTTCAACTAAAAACAGAGGCACTTTAGAGCGAGCTTTTTATACGAGTGCAAGGTGCAATTAATTTTAATTGTTGACGTAAATCGAAAATGCAAAACACCCTCATAAAATAACTTCAAGCAACTCATAAAATGGCGTGCTTTCCACCCCTAACAAGGCCAACACTTCGAACAAAATACTTCATAACACAATTTTTACAAACTAAAATAATCACTAAAGAAAATAAATGAGAATATTGTACAGGATGTCCAAAACAACGATTCAATTATAAATGGAATAAAAGACACGTAATTTTTAACACAATTTTTAATGTGAGTGAGTTTTTGTACACCCCTGTTGTTTTGTAAATCAAATGGGGAATATCAAGAATTTAATTTATGTAAAAAGAATCCAGATGTGGCAATGACGCACATTTTAAATTTATCGCCTATGTTAGTGTTTGCACTTAAAAAGCATTAATTTATTATGACATGACATAATAAATTACTCCTTTGACATTAAGAAAAATATTTTTTCAGTACACATTTTAAAGAGGGAAACGCAATACAATTTAACAGCGCAGCGTTCCAGTTTTAAAACAAGCGGTAAACTGTGCACATATGTAATGCGGTTTGAACTCGCGTCTTTTAATCAATAAAAATAACATTAAAAACAACACAAGCGCTTAATAGTGTAAAATGAAAAAGGCTTTTACATAAAAATATACAAGTGTGAAGGAATGTTGATATCTTGTTTGCGTTCCTAAAAATTTCGTTGTAACGTGTAAAATACGAAAAACAGAATGCAGGTAATTTGAGGGAAGTTATTTTTAATTTAATGTATAAAATGTATTGTTTTTATTTTTCTAGCTCGAACAATAAAACTATACAATAATTATTAAGTGATGTCATCATTCATGAAAAGGAATGTTTTATTATATGAGATGCATTTCGTTATAATGCAATTTCTTCTTCTTTTAATATTTTTATTCATTGTATTAAAGAAAAAAAACAAATGCAGGTAAGTTGATATTGTTATTTTAATTTAATGTATAAAAATGTAATGTTTTTTTAGCTCTCAAAACTATGCAATAATTAAACGATGACATCATTCATTAAAAGGAATGTTTAGATGCACATGTGTTTCTACTGCAATAATTACATCATTCAGCAGAAAGATGCATTCTCCTTTAAAATAATATCATTATTGTATTTTATTGGCTTCTGTTTTATTCATTGTATTAAAGGAAAAAACAAATGCAGCTAATTTGGAAACGATATTTTAATTGTGCTCTTTAGATATCGCTAAGGGTTTGAAAATCGCTTAGATCCTTTTTGATCAGCAAATATTAATATTATCTTACCAAAATTGTATAATCAAAAAGAAATCAAAATTTGTTATTTATACCCTTTCTATTTTAGCCCCGTTAATTATTGTACTACAGAGAAAATCATTTCCTTCTAAAGAAACGTTAAACTTGTTCGTTATACATTGATGCTAAATAGATTCATTTCTAACAATTAAATAAATAAAACTGTTTTAAATGTTAAGCTCTGATATTAAACCTTTCCTGGTTTTGACACCTAGATTTCTTTCTAGGTGGGCGCTCTAATGGCATAGTTCCCCTGACGCCATATGCCCTCCATAGGGCCTATCAAAATCTGGCAAGGCTTGATGTCTCCTAAGAGCATTGATAATAGAAATAATTGACGCATATTTAATTTTAAAACTTAGATTTTTGCTATTTTATAATACAATTAGTGAATTTTTAAAATGAATAAATAGCTCTATTAAAGTGCGCGAGGTTTCAAAACATCACAATGAGTCATCAAAATCTACGCGAACGTCAGCTGCGAGTACAGTGGCGGCGCGCGTATGTTGTTCATTAAAAGGGATTAAAAATATGTGCACGTAAAATGTTATGAAAATCTCAAAGTACACTTTATAATCTTTAAATAACCACTTTCAATTGAAGGAGTTGGAGCTGAAATCAACTCACCTAAGTAGCAAAAAGATAATTGTGAGATATAAGCCTGTATATAAAATTTTAAGTTTATAAAATGATTCTGGGTTTTCTAAAGCTTAAATTTGATAATGTAATTTACTTCAGTGTTAGTAAAAGTAATAGGAAATCAAAATAAATGGAAAACCTTGCTTTTCTTTATATATCGACAAAATAGGGTATTTAGGTTTTTAGACAGTAGTGGTATATAATACGTTCTTATTAAAAAGAGTGATTGTAGAGATGAATTTTAATTATTTTAATATAATATGTCTACATGTAAAACATTTGACAACTTATGTGGCATAATTTATAACATCGTTTATAAAACAATCTGTGTGTTATATTATATTATAATCCCATGGATTACAGTGTACTGAAAAGAACTGATTTCAACTTTCAACAAACGTAAACACACCTATAACCTCCAAACGCACACGCAACAAGACAGAATGGAAATATACCGACGCTACTGCATTAAGAAAAACATGCGCGGGCGATGCAATTTCGATCGCTCATACGTATTTCGGTTTCTGCGCATTGTGATGTTTCGAAACCTTTTCACCTTTAGTACAAAATACGGAAGAATGCATTTTATATTATACATCTTTTTCTACAATAATATACACACACAGATATCATACTAAACGAACGATGTGTTTTGTTAAAGAGAGAGAGAGAGAATGTTTCCGCGCTTTAATTGACTAATTAATATTTATGTTTGGAATAACTATATAATGTTTTTAAAATGTCACGACATAATAATTATTGCTTTTTAGATACAAAACAAATATCATTTGCGACAAAACATAAATATAAAATCTGAAATAGTAATTAGGTACATGAGAAACTTATTCAACTTCAATTAGTGATTTTTAATTTATTTTCTTGAGAACCCAAGATAAAATTATCACGTATTATTATTAGTCAACCACCATAAAAAGTACAGAATGAAATCGGCTAATTAGGATTTCTCGCATTGCGTTTCTTTTAATATTGCTCCTATTTCTTTTATTCTTGCAACGAGAATTTCAAACCTGAATTGAAAACATCACTATAATATTTCTGTTCTTTTTAAATCTTATAAGTTAATTTAGATTTATTGCATGTTTTGTTACAGATAATCTGTTATAATTTCTAGCTGTAAACCCTCAGGTGCATTCATGAGGAGGGCATTTTATCTGTATAAGTAGCCTACTCATTGCTGACATTTGTTATAAGTTAAGGTATTTTCAGTAGTTATGTTCTTTTCTTTCTTTTAATTTTATGTTATCTTTAGCTACACCTACGTTCTTCTGTCAACCATCTTGAATCTGAACATTTAACGAAGGGTAGATCTGATGTGATGAATTGCCTGGCTGTCACTTGTTATAATTGAAGGTATTTGAACGTATTTGAGCATATTTTACATTCTGTACTTATTATTATTATGAATATGATTTTCAGCGGGCCCCAACCTAACGCTATTCTGAATCTCAGGAATTGCAGTGCATTATGGGTAATCGAAACAATATATAAAGAACATCACCGGGGGCAGTTCATCAATTCTATTCTTGAGAGTTGTGCTAGTAAAACGTGTCTTCATTGAGGGTTGAAAAATGATTGCGTGTGAGCAGTGTAATAAGCAGTTTAGTAAAAAAGATAATCTGCTAAGACACCGGAAAGGATACTGTCAACCAGTTTCCATTTTATGTGATCGGTGTGGTATATTATATACTAGTCAAGGTCACTTTGAAAAGCACCCGGCCGAAAAACATGGTATGCGTAAAAGAAAATTATCGGAGGACAAGGCTGCATCAGCTAGCTGTCCTAAGAAGACTTGTATTACCTCGACTAGTACTAAAACTGTAGTGAAAGAACTTTTATCAAAATGTAAAGTTTGTGAAATCGATATACCAACAAGATTTCTACCTCAACACTGCCTGAGTCTACAACACAAAAATAAAACGTGTATTGTGACGGGTGGGGGGTTTCATTAATAAAGCAGGCGTTTAAAAATCGCTTTGCTACATATCGCATTACTGCTGACGATCGGATATATTTGAACGTGAAATAATTCGTGAGTATGCTATAACAAAAAGCTTTAAATTGTGTGCGAGTTGTGTTGGATAGGTATTCGGCTGTTAAAGTTAATATTGAACTTTTCGGTCTGTTTGAATTGCCATCAAAGGACTTGGAAGAGGTGAAATCCTTTAATACGAAATTTAAAAACTTTGACTGTTCAACAGACTTAGATCTTGCATACAACCATTTTACGGATGAAGTAGATAATAAAATAAGTGAATTTCAACAGAAAGAGAGCGGGCGGACATTAAAAAACCTGCTGTTTATCGAATTGAATATCAACAAATACAATCCCCTGAAAGCCTCCTCATATATACCACTTCCGGACCCTATCCAGCAAAAGAAGGCTGTAATAAACATTCAAAATTATGATCAAAAGTGTTTCATGTGGAGTATTTTAGCTGCAATACACCCGTCGGAAAAAACCCGCAGCGAGTTATAAAATATAAAATATTCGAGAATGAACTAAATTTTAACGGGTGGGAATTTCCTATTAAGTTAAAGGATATAAACAAATTTGAAAAATTAAATAATATATCAGTAAACGTATACGGGCTTAATACAGTTTATGACAATTCTAAAGTAGATTTTGAAGTTATTGAACCTTTACATTTTACAAAAAACAGACGTCAACAGCATGTAAACTTACTGGTAATAGACGACAATGAGGGTAATTCTCATTATTGCTTAATTAAAAACTTAAGTAAATTAATCAGTTCTCAATTATCAAAAAAGAATCATCAAAAGTTTCTGTGTGATTAGAATTTCTTTTCCCTAGAACCCTTTATTGTTTTTTAACTATGAAAATTTGGAGACTAGTTAAGTGTTCATGTATAACTTGTATTGTATAATTGTGTATATAAACCCTCTACCTATGTAATTATTTTATTTAATCTATAAATTGTATATGTGATATGTATAAATACCTTAGCTTGGAAAATTAAAGGATTTCTAATAATGATAATTTGGAAACTAGTTAAGTTTACATGTATAACTTGTATTATATAATTATTTTATTTAATCTATAAATTGTATATGTGATATGCATAAATACCTTAGCTTGGAAAAATTAAAGGATTTCTAATAATGATAATTTGGAAACTAGTTAAGTTTACATGTATAACTTGTATTATATATAAGTCAGTAACCCTATACCTATGTAATTATTCTATTTTTAGTCTATGAATTGCACATATAGTATGCATAAATATATGATATATTGTACTATATTGTTTTTACACTATTGTCTTTATACTATATTGTATCATTTAAGAAGGATCTTACTATCTCTCTCCTACACATACATTCCAATTTAATGAGAGTAAAAGTAAATGTTAATAATAAAGAAAGGGAATGAAAACGATTCATAAACGTAGAAGCAGGGTGAGTATTAAGATATATTTACCCCTGGTCTGATTTATAGCATTTAATTCAAGTCCTCTTTCATATATTTCTCTTGTACGCCCCTGTATGAGAACGATAACTGTATATTAGCCTATATGTTATTATTTGATTCTACAGGACAGCAGCAGCAGCGAGGCAACCGCCAAATTAACCCCTTTCAACGCCCCACTGGGCCGTCGCAACCCGGCCCACTGGATCACCCGGCCACGTAACGCCACGACAAATTTTTCTAATTAACCCGGGCCGCCCGGCCGCGTTCACGCGCACGCCGACATCTTTCACACAAGGGGGCCCTACGTGACGCACCGCTATCGGCCCCCAGAGTGAGGCCCCGAGGAGGGAGAAGCACCCCTAACGATCGCCCCGGGAACGCCAGAGTGGGGGGCCCAGAGCGAGGCACCCTAACGAGATCCCTAGGATGTCCCAGAATGGGGGCCCAGGGCGAAGACCCCCTTTGCGCGGTCTAAACACACACTTTCAAGTCCTGGGCGGAATTATCTAGTGACTTTCTCTCTCTCTCTCTCTCTCTCTCTCTCTCTCTCTCTCTCTCTCTCTCTCTCTCTCTCTCTCTTCCCCTGTCTTAACCAAAATATGACATTTGACAACCCCTGTATATTAATCCTGGGGTAAAATTATCTAGGGACTTTTCATTTTTACCAAATATGAGATTTGGCAACCCCGTTTGTTTACATTAAGCTCCAAAGCGACACGCCCTGCAACCTCCTTTAGCGCCAAACTTCGAACCAATCACGGACAGGCATGAGATTTTGAATTTTCCCGCCAAACCACGCCCACTGCGACATCTAGCGACACATGCTGCAACCTATTTTACCCGGCATACTGATCCATACACGCGCATGCGTAGTCGCCGCCATCTTGGATGTCACGTTTTCGGAGTTTTGATACCTCCATAAGAAATAACATGGGATTTTGCTGCAGAACTGTCATAGCTATACTACTACCCCACCTTATTAGACTGTTCAGGGTCAGTTTAGCGTGGAATCACATACCATCTAGCTGGTCCACGGCAAAGGTGGTGTATATACCTAAGGTGGGTCGCAAAGACACCCAACCCAATTCTTTCAGGCCAATTAGCCTGACGTCTTTTCTGCTGAAAACCCTTGAGAAGTTGTTGGATGGGTACATCAGGCGGGAAGTCCTTCCGACCAACCCCCTCAGTGCTCACCAATATGCCTACCAAGGGGGCAAATCAACAGAACTGGCTTTAAATAACCTTGTGGGAAAAATAACCCAAACTCTGGATCGAAAAGAGATTGCGGTGGCTTTCTAGACATCCAAGGAGCTTTCAATAATGCACTAACCGACTCCCTTTGTAAAGCGGTTGCAGCTCGGGGAGTGGCACCTGCCATGGTGGGATGGATACGAGCAATGCTCAAGGGCAGAACGATAACGACATCACTGTGCGGAGAGACTGTCAGGTTTAGGGCAACCAGGGGATGTCCGCAGGGAGGGGTTTTATCCCCCTTGCTTTGGACACTCCTGGTTGATGACCTACTGGCGATCATCGAGGCACATGAAGCCGAGGTTCAGGCCTACGCTGACGATATAGTCATTCTGGTCAGAGGCAGAGATGAAGAGGTCATCTCTGAAATTCTGCAGGAATCTTTGGATGCAACGATAGGTTGGTGTCAGGGGGAGCTACTCAGTGTTAACCCTCAAAAGACGATTATCCTACCGTTCACCAGGAAACGAAAGACTGATAACCTCAGATCACCAAGTATCCTAGGTGAAACAATCCCATTTGTGGAAGAAGCCAAATATCTGGGAATTACACTAGATAAGAAGCTTAACTGGAACTCCCATTTGGATAACACCATCCGCAGGGCCAGGCAGGCTCTCTGGACCTGTCGTAGAATCTGCGGAAAATCCTGGGGATTAAAACCCAAACAAATGCACTGGCTATATGTGACGGTCATCCGACCTATAGTGACATATGGATGTGTTGTTTGGTGGCCTAAGTCCTCACAAAGGACAGCCAAAACTCTCTAGCTTACAGAGAATAGCCAACCTGGCGGTGACAGGAGCTTTAAGCACTACACCGTCGGCAGCTATGGAAATGCTACTGGATCTACCACCCCTACACATTGTGTTAGAGGGAGAAGCGAGACTGGCCACATATCGATTCTATCAAGCGGCAAGACAGAAGCCGGAGACAGTGATCTTCATACCAAACCGACTATTACCTGTAATAGAATCGGATAACCTCCTAGGTATGATGATCGACACAATGTCTACCAGATATAACTTCAGCAAACCGTATAAAGTCCTATTTCCTAATAGAGACGAATGGGAGCAATCAAAGAATGCCCTGCAGAAAGCTGACATCGACTGTTACACTGATGGCTCCAAAACCTAGGATGGGGTAGGAGCTGGAGTGTACTGCAACAATCCAAGAACTGAATTGTACTACAGTCTTGGAACGCATACAACCATTTTTCAGGCAGAGGTTTATGCCATCGAGATGTGTGCAAGGACGTTAATCGACCTGCGTTACGCACTCAAATCGATAAAGATTTTCTCTGACAGTCAGGCTGCTCTCCAAGCCCTGACAAACTGTGGCTGTACATCAGCAACAGTATGGAGCTGTCAGGAAGCATTCTCCAAATTAGGGAAAGCCAACAAAGTCACCCTAATTTGGGTTCCCGGTCACTCTGGCATTGAAGGGAATGAGCTAGCTGACCTCCTCGCCAGGAGAGGTGCCAGCTCGAAGTTTATTGGTCCAGAGCCGGTCCTTGGCATTTCAAGGGCCGAGGCCAAAAGTGCTGTAACAAGCTGGATGAGGCACTGTACGATTCTGTCTTCACGTGTATGATTCTCACTGTTTGGCTCAGTGCAACTGAAGCTTGAGGATCTGACCAACCTATCACCCACCAGACTACTCACCTTCCTTAAAAGAATGGGAATGGAGGGTGAACTCTAACCTAGGTGTGAGCCACAATAGACCCAGGAAGTCGCAGTGGAGGGGCGGACAGGACGCCACACTCACCTTTAACCTAACCTAACCTAACCTACAGTGTTGTCAGGCGTCGGGATTTAAAATAAATAAATAAAATCGCGTAATAAATAAAGTGCTGTGAGAACAAACTTTTATTAGTGTTAAAGACAATTCCAACGAATAATCAGAATAGCGACGAAATTGTTAAATGAACTCAAAGTAATAGATTTAAAAAGGGAACTTGAAGAGAGAGACTTGGTTATTAATGGAAAGAAAAAAGTTTTAATAAATCGGCTAATAGAATAGTTTCTAGAACATAACGAGGACGCCGAAACTTTCCGCTTCGAAATACCTGGACCCGCAATTGGTACTAACGTGTTGTTAAGTAAAATGGAAGAGAATTCTAGAAAGTACGAAGGAAATTCTAGAATGTTAAAGGAAGAGTTACTGGAAAGTTCTAGAAAATCTGAAGAGAATTCTAGAAAACTAATGGAAAATACTAAAGCACTGGAAAAAAAAGTTTTTGAAAATTCTAGAATGCTTAAAGAAGATTTACTGGGAAAATCTAGAAAGTTCGAAAAAAATGTTAGAATGCTAAAGAATTGCTGGAAAAGTCCGAAGAGAATTCTAGATGGTTTTCAGAATTACTAGAAAAGTCCGAAGAAAGTTATAGAAGGCTTAAAGAAGAATTACTAGAAAAGTCCGAAGAATATTCCAGAATACTTAAAAGAGAATTTCTGGAAAATTTTAAAGCGTTGGAGGATAAAGTTTTCGAAGAATTTCTTGAGAATGCCAGCGCGTTAGGACTGTTGAAGAATAAATTGGCGGGACAAGATAGGGTAATAAAAATGGTAGAAAAGTAGATAACCCAAATGCAACTACCACCAACAACTGAGAAAGATAGCGTAACTAAAATGTCCGATCATATCAAATGAATCTTGTCGCCACAAATCGCATAAACTAGCAGCTTACATATCCTTGGTACACAGAGCTTTAAGTATTCCACTCACACAGCCAGATTTTAACAAAGAGATTTCAAGAATTTCAACCATTAAACATCTAGCTCATGTAAATCATTATAATCCAAATTGACACTTTATAGTTAACAAAAAGATTATAGACTAGCTATCAAAAGAATATATCCTATTAATAACACCGCCCCATAAAAAAAATAAATGTTCTGTCCTGGGATCGAGACTAGGGTATTCCGATGTATTTTCCGACGCTGAAACCGAATGATGAAATGATGAAAATGAACGACGACCTCAGAAAAGCACATATACCTTCAAAATATTGCGCTAGAGCCAAAAACCACCCTCAAATGGACTAAAACCACTCCTGACATATTATGACAATAAATACAGCAAAAAATGGACGAAAGTCGCAAATGTTTTGTATTTGGAAATAGATCTCTGGTATATGGTCAAGAACCCTCCTCCCTGAGGGGGTTAAACCACCGCAAAATGGGTCAAAACCATGATTTAGATTACAATACAATAAATACACGCAAAAGCTGATTGAAAACCGCAAATGTCTTATTTTTGGAAATAGACCTCTGGTATATATCTAACACACCTCCCCCTTTAAAAGGTAAAACTACTCCAAAATGGGGTATAACCACCCCTTACATCAAGGTTACAATAAATAGACGCACGCAAAATAAAATACATGCAAATAAATAGAGGCAAAGAAAACGCATACAAATAAATACAGGCAAAGAAAATGCATGCAAATCAATACATGCAAATCAACACACGCAAAAAATAAATTCAATAAAACCCCGTTAATCCTCTAGTTTCTCGATATATGATATCTCTTCCTTTTATTTTCAAACGATCTGCGTACTGGCTGCACAATACTACAAAGAAATCATTACAGGTTTGTTGGAGAATTATAACAAATTAGGTTGTAAGATGAATGTGAAGTTACATTTCCTCCATTCTCACCTTGACTACTTTCCAGATAACTTAGGGGATTGCAAAGAACAAGAGAAACGGTTCCACTAAGATGTGAAAGAAATGGAACGGCGTTATCAAGGAATATGCAATGCGCATATGATGGCGGATTACTTCTGGTCTATGAGAAGGAAAACGAAAAACTAATGAAGTACATAAAAAGCAGCCAGTACCCAGATCGTTTAAAAATAAAAGGACGAGATATCATAAATCGATAGACTAGAGGATTAACGGGGTTTTATTAAATTTAGTTTTTAGAATGTATTTATTTGCATGTATTTTATTTTGCGTGCGTTTATTTATTGCAACTCTGATGTAAGGGGTGGTTATATCCCATCTTGGGGTGGTTTTACACTTTCAAATGGGGGGGGGAGTATTGATCATATATCAGAAGTCGATTTCCAAAAACAAAACATCTGCGGTTTTCAATCATTTTTTCCATGTATTTATTGTATTTTGTTCTAAGGGGTAGATTTGACCCATTCTGGGGTGGTTTAACCCCCTCAGGGAAGAGGATTCTTGGCCATATACTAGAGGTCTATTTCCAAATACAAAACATTTGCAGTTTTCAACCATTTTTTGCATGTATTAATTGTCACCATATGTCAGGTGTGTTTTACTCTATTTGGGGAGTTGTTTTTGGCTCTAGCGCAAGATTTTGAGGGTATGTGTGCTTTTCTGAGGTCGGATTCGGTTTCAGCGTCGAAAAATACATCGAAATACCTCAGTCTCGATCGCAGGACAGAACATTTATTTTTTTGTGGGGCTGTGTAATTACTATCTACAAATTACTATCTATACGTCTATACAATATTTTGGCAAAATATCAGAAAAAGTTGCACATACACTACAAAAAACCAAGAATTACAAAATAGCCTTTGAAACCAACAATAATATTTTTTTTCTACTCATGACATTGAAATCACTCATTTTGTAATTGATAACGATGGTTGAAATCGCATTTCAACCTCTAGAGGTTGAAATTATCGGACTACCGCGATTTCGAATTTCAAACTGTTGTACATTCAATAGGGAGAAGAAGTGCATACGTCATACCGTGCCTGACGTCATAATTCTTTCCTCGCAACGCGCATGTACTTCAATAAGGCACATTATATTTTCATTTCTGATTATTGATAGTGTTAAAAAGGATGTTTACAAGCTATAAAAACACTTACCCAATGGCTTTCACCCATTGTTGTTTCAATATTTTATTTGTGATAGGTACTATCACAAATAAAATATTGAAACAACAATGGGTGAAAGCCATTGGGTAAGTGTTTTTATAGCTTGTAAACATCCTTTTTAACACTATCAATAATCAGAAATGAAAATATAATGTGCCTTATTGAAGTAGAGCGATGCGAACATGCGCGTTGCGAGGAAAGAATTATGACGTCAGGCACGGTATGACGTATGCACTTCTTCTCCCTATTGCTGACAAGATAGAGAAATGTCACTTTAATGTCATGTTTTGTCACTTTATGTATAATTTTTTCTAAAGTGCATTAATTTACTAAAGATTCGGAGAAAAAATAGTATATGCAACGCGTGGCTGATAAAATTTCAACGCCTCGAGTTACTTTTTTCAACTCGCTGTCGCTCGTTGAAAAAAAACACTCTCAACGTTGAAATTGTATTTCAACCACTTGTCCCATAATATACTATTTTCATGCTTATTTAATGCTAAAGACAGAACACCTGATGTCATGAAATCGGGCATTTACCGTTTGTCGCCAATATCGTTCTAGTGCTGTTGCTCTAGCGGCGAGATCAATCGTTATCGCTACTATTTCAAAATAAAGGGGCTATATTGTCTCCCATTTTTCAAAATAAGTTTCCGGTATTAATAATATTAAAGTAGTATTTGTTTATATTCATATTACCTTTGGTAATGACAGCTTATATATTGTCAGGTTATAATTTAATAAATATTGTGTAACTTTTTATTTATTTCATGTATTTTATATATTCAATCTTGACGTTTTAATAGTAGATTACTTACCGAGGCGGGAAGTAGAACATTACGCGGATAGCAATGTTGCTGCCCGAGGCGCGAAGCGCCAAGGGCAGCAATTGCTCGACGCGTAATGTCTTCCCGCCGAGGTATGTATACTATTTTATTCACAATCGTACATAATTATGTTCTTACATTGATATTTTATACTTGATATATGTAGGACACAACACCAGCGTTTTTATTCAGGTGGCGATAAAATGACAATTGCTGCAACAATTGTCAAAGTAAATTCGTGTCACTACTAAACCAAATTTAATTACATTGCTCTTAATTGCAATTTACACGATTTAAAATGTCTGATAGTGAAACTGATGTAAGTTGCACACCACCAATTCCTAACACCAAAACATATCTATCACGAACTTTTATTATCACAATTCCAGAATGGATGGAGGTAATCAATCAATACAACAATTTACGTCAAAATATTCAGAGCGAAAAATTCTTCTTGCAATTAAGATTTGGTAAATTAACGAAGCAGCCATTCGGCCATAATTCAATTTCAAGATTTCTAAGGAAAATAGCAAGCTATTTAAATTTGAAAGATACAAATACATTCACGGGTCATTGTTACAGGAGAACCTCTGCTACTATACTTGCCAATACTGGTGGTGATATTCAACAATTAAAACGGTTAGGGGGTCGGAAGTCAAGTACTGTAGCGGAAGGTTATGTAGAGAATTCGCTTGACGGGCAAATAAAAATTGTTCAGTTATTATCAAACGACGTACCAACGTCGCCAATGACGTTTTCCGTGCCATCAACGCCAAGTACAATACAGGAATACAGTTTAAATAATAATCAGCTTAAAGAGGGATTACCAGTCGTCATTCATAATTATGTATGTTCAAGTGTTACTACTAATATCAATTGTGTTAAATAACTTTGTAATGTAATGTTACTTTGTAATTAATAGATTGTTGTCATCTTCATACCTAGGTTCATGTCAAATTTTTAGAAAAACATTTTCTGCCATCTGTTGAGAATATTTAGAACGAGCAAAAGGTAAGTAATGGATATTACTAACCAAGAGAACTCATTATACTAACCAAGAGAACTTATTATATGGTGTATAATAAACTAATTTCTAACTTTTTAAACGTCAGTAATGAACACATTATGTATCGATTGTGAATAAAAATATTAACTTCATAGTAACAACTATACAGATATGGAAAAACAACAACGAAGTATCTGCGAAACCATATGTATGTATGATAAGGAACGCGCTAGTAAAATAAAGAAGGGTTTATATCGGGCCCCGCCTTTGCTCTCTTATAGTATATTCCAAAACTTAACCGAAAGTAACCGCATTTTTGGTTCTGGTTAGTCTTTGGTAACAAATGGTTGCTGAAAAGCTTACATAGTTTTGAAACAGCTTAACCTTGTAGTGTGGTGTCAAATTTGAACGCTGCATCTTGCAATCAGAAAATAACATTTTTGTACTTTGCGTTCACAATGGGCTCATTGTGACACCGAAAAGGATTTCATAATAGAGGCTATTATAACATCGTTTTTGGAGACTATTTGTCTTGTAAGATTGGTAACATTTGTTTTATATTACATATAAACACATTTAACCTTGACACATTCTAACCTCACAAAACGCGAAAAGTCATTTTATAGTGTTACCACATGTTAAACGCAAAAATCACTAGATTGTAATGCAATGCTTTTAATAGCTTGAATTTACAATTTCTATAAAATTAATGGCGCAAAGTACAAAAAATAGTATATTATACTTGTTTTATAAGACGTATTGTAGCACTCGTTCCTTTGGAACACTCCTCGCTTCTCTCGTCGTGTCCCAAACAACTCGTGCTACAATAGACCGTCTTATACAACTCGTATAATAATATACTATTAAGGGCTCTAAAGTTAATAAAATGAATAATATATTGTTTTTTTATGGAAAACATACTATCTGATGATAGCAGTAGTAGTGATGAAGAAGATGGTCAAAGGAGGCATAAGTATGCAACGTTTTATACAGTTAGTTAAAATAACGGCAAATGAATTGTTTGCAACAAACACCACCAGAAACAAACTTTTGTGAGGTTAATGATGCCATAATCATACTAGAGACCCTGAAGGTCGAACACAAAATAAAGGCGCCAATTTAAAAATTGACTTGCTGATAGCCGGTAGAAAATACCAACTTTAAATCCCCTGGAAAATGGATCTCTTTTATGTATATAAATTAATAAATGCTTACGGAATAGTATATTATACAACGAGTTATGAAAGTAATACTTTTTTCATGAATTTACAGTTTTGATTAAGTAGGGCGAAGCCCGGGTTTATCAAGCAAATGAGTGGAAAAAAGAGACTCTCTAACGTGTTGTACACGATATTTTTTTGCATATGGTAAGTTGAGAAATTTGTCCTAAAAGGATTTATTCAAAATGTTAAAGAAATCAGAAAACCGTAGTATTCTTTTAGAGTGGTGGTAAACTAACCGCAAGTCACCGCAAACAACCGCGATTTCACTGCGGTTGCAGTGGTTACTTGTGGTTAGCGAAAAGAAACCATTTTTTCAGGAACCGTGTTCCATAAATTAACTTTTTCCAGGAATTGGTATATTTTGAAACACGAAACCGAACTTACGGTTACTGTGGTTAAGTTACGGAATATACTATTTTAGTTTGTGTTAGTGGGGAAATATTCGAGCAATAAAGTTTTAATAAACTACAAACTAAGGAGAGCAAAGGCGTGACCCGATATAAACCCTTCTTTATTTTACTAGCGCATCCCTTATCATACATATGGTTTCTTAGGTACTTCCAACTTGAATTTCCATATGGGTATAAGTTAATATGTACTAGTATTATGCTAGGGTGAGTTATTTTTTTGCAAATTGTTTTGTTAGATATGTAAAAGTGGTATATCGCTAAGGGCCGGTATTATAAAACTTTTTATTTCCTAGATAAAATTTACTTTGAGAGTAAATTGATTTATTCTGTCAAATTAATATGCAAATTGACATAATAAATTAATTTAGTCTTAAAGTAAATTTTATCCAGGAAATAATAGCTATTTATGTAACAAGTACATAATGTAGGACTTTATAGACAAGCCCAGTTTATGGCCGAGCGAGCGAAGCGAGCAAGGCTTATAAAAAGGGCGAGTCTATAAGGTCCGATTATGTAAGAGTTGCATACAAAGCTTTATTTTCGATTCCTAAAATTGGCTAATTATCAAAAAAAATCAGTTTATAAATTTGACATCTATTCTTGACAGAAGAAAATTTGACATGTAATATACAGTTTTTTTGTTTATTGTTTCCAGCCTTACTTTGTGGAACTCCATAATCATGAAATAAATAAAGATTATTAAAAGTTTCACAGTTTTATTAAAATACAACCTGACAATATTGTTTCGACAGCTATGCTGTCATTATCAAAGGTAATATAATTATAAACAAACACGTCGCTAAGGGAGATACAAAAATAGGTAACTAGATAAACTAATAATAATAATCAGAATTAAATATCTAATACTTCCAGTAACGGAGAATTACTGAGCTCAAGTTGTTCATTCATTAAAGGTACCCTGAGTTTGTGTTTGTATATCTCAAAGGCTTCTAAAATGTCTAATTTGCGTTTGTTATTACAAAAATGTAGGAATTTAATATTATTTTGAGGAGTCATTGTGTGATTTTGTTCTAAAAGGTGTTTGGCGTAATAAGATTTTTCAGGAAGTTTATTTTTGTAATGACGTACGTGTTCTTTATATCTTATGTCAAAATTTCGAAGTGTTTGTCCAATATATACCGAAGTACAAAAAGAACAATTTAAACGGTAAATGCCCGATTTCATGATATCATGTGTTCTGTCTTTAGCATTAAATAGAAATAAAAAAGTGTTAGCGTTGGTTTTAAATGTTATTTTATAATTGTTGGTTTTTCTTAGTATATGTGCAATTTTTTCTGATATTTTGCCAAAATATTGTATAGATATGTAATTTGTGTCTTCTGTTTGATTGTCAATGGGATATATTCTTTTGATAGCTAATCTATAATCTTTTTGTTTAATTAAAGTGTCAATCATGTTCGGATTGTAATGATTTGCATGTGCTAGTTGTTTAATGGTTGATATCTCTTTGCTAAAATCTGATTTTGTTAGTGGAATAGTTAAAGCTCTGTGTACTAATGATCTGTAGGCTGCTATTTTATGTGTATTATGGTGACAAGATTCATTTGGTATTGTTATGTCTGTTTGTGTTGGTTTTCTGTATATGGAAAATTCAAATAGATTGTCTGCGTTAATCTTGATATTTAAGTCTAGAAAGTTTATAGCCCTGTTTTGTTCTGTTTCTAGTGTAAATTTTATATTAGGGTGGATACTGTTAATAAGAATTAAAAATTCATTGATAACCTCAAAAGAACTGTCAAAACAAGCTAAAATGTCATCAACATAACGAAACCAGAAGATAATGTCTTTAGAGAGGTTTAATTCAAATATTCGATCTTCAAACTTGTCCATAAATATGTAAGCTAATAGAGGACTTAGAGAATTACCCATAGGTAAACCATCCTTTTGTAAATAAATTATGTTATTAAAAGTGAAATAATTTTGACTTATACAAAGGTCAAATAATTGAATTAACTCTAACCTTTTAACTAATTCTATATTACTATTGTTCAAGAAACTATCTAATAAAGGAATACATTCTTGTGGGGGTATTCTGGAGAACATGTTGCAAATATCAAAACTAACAAGTTTTGAATGTGGTGGAAGATGTATGTTTTGCAGCTTATCTACTAATTTTAATGAATTTCTAACAGAGTATTTCGATTTGTAACCTATCGTGTTAATAATCTGGTTCAGTTTTTTGGATAAAATGTGATTAGGTGCATTAATGTATGATACAACTGGTCTTATTGGCATATTCTGTTTATGTGTTTTCACTAGTCCATATAGTTTAGGTATTTGTGAGTTTTTATTAATGATTTGTTGCTTTTCTAATTCTGAAAAACAGATATTGCAGTTTTCTAAATCTTGTTTTATTTCTTTTTGGAATTTTGTGGTTGGGTTTTTGTTTAAAGTTTCTAAATTTTCTTTATTAATAATTTCATTAACTTTTTGTATGTAAATATCTTTTGAAAGAATTACCAAAGTGTTACCCTTATCTGCTTTAACAGAAATTAGATTGTTCTCTGTGATTTTCTGTTTTATAGATTGAAGAAGTGATATGTTAGATGTGTTGTACATTTTGTCCTGTTTCAAAGACATCTCTTTTAACAAATTCGAAATTTGGAATTTTGCATAGTTATTATGATCTTTCTTAAGTATAGTTTCGCATTCAACGGCCAAAATTTCTTTAAATTTGTTGGTAAATTTTGGAAAAGGACAAAATTTGAAACCTTTGTTAAGAAATTGTGTTTCTCTGTCATTGAATGTTATATTCGACAAGTTTATGAAACGAGGATAAAAGTTTGCAGTGTTCTGACAATTAAGGTTATTTTGTAGTGTAAGTTTTTGTTGTACAAGTCGATGAAGTTTATTTTTCTGTGTGGTGTATTTTTTGAATTTAATGTGACTGACGGTTTCTCTAATGTCAAAATCTAAGATGTCAAATTGGATATTGTGTAATTTACGAGTAAGTTCTGTATGGAGTACCTACCTTTATATAAACGTGCATATTGTCTCTTATACTAAACCATTTCTTCGATTCTTCTTTGAGCCATCTTCTTTTGGCATTCCTAATCACTTTTTCGGTGGTTCTGGTAGTGATGTTTACGTAGTTAGGAATAACCTGACGTTTCAGACATTCTTGGTTAAACCAAACATTCTGACTTGCGATTCCGTGTTTGATCATAAGTTTCTTGTATAACTTGGCTTGTTCTTCTAACGAAGACGAAATAATCTTGTTTATTGTTTCCAGCCTTACTTTGTGGAACTCCATAATCATGAAATAAATAAATAAATGAAACTTTTAATAATCTTTATTTATTTCATGATTATAGAGTTCCACAAAATAAGGCTGGAAACAATAAACAAGATTATTTCGTTAGAAGAACAAGCCAAGTTATACAAGAAACTTATGATCAAACACGGAATCGCAAGTCAGAATGTTTGGTTTAACCAATAATGTCTGAAACGTCAGGTTATTCCTAACTACGTAAACATCACTACCAGAACCAAGAATTCGATTACCGAAAAAGTGATTAGGAATGCCAAAAGAAGATGGCTCAAAGAAGAATCGAAGAAATGGTTTAGTATAAGAGACAATATGCACGTTTATATAAAGGTACTCCATACAGAACTTACTCATAAATTACACAATATCCAATTTGACATCTTAGATTTTGACATTAGAGAAACCGTCAGTCACATTAAATTCAAAAAATACACCACACAGAAAAATAAACTTCATCGACTTGTACAACAAAAACGTACACTACAAAATAACCTTAATTGTCAGAACACTGCAAACTTTTATCCTCGTTTCATAAACTTGTCGATTATAACATTCAATGACAGAGAAACACAATTTCTTAACAAAGGTTTCAAATTTTGTCCTTTTCTTCCAAAATTTACCAACAAAATTAAAGAAATTTTGGCCGTTGAATGCGAAACTATACTTAAGAAAGATCATAATAACTATGCAAAATTCCAAATTTCGAATTTGTTAAAAGAGATGTCTTTGAAACAGGACAAAATGTACAACACATCTAACATATCACTTCTTCAATCTATAAAACAGAAAATCACAGAGAACAATCTAATTTCTGTTAAAGCAGATAAGGGTAACACTTTGGTAATTCTTTCAAAAGATATTTACATACAAAAAGTTAATGAAATTATTAATAAAGAAAATTTAGATACTTTAAACAAAAACCCAACCACAAAATTCCAAAAAGAAATAAAACAAGGTTTAGAAAACTGCAATATCTGCTTTTCAGCATTAGAAAAGCAACAAATCATTAATAAAAACCCACAAATACCTAAACTGTATGGATTAGTCAAGACGCACAAACAGAATATGCCAATAAGACCAGTTGTATCATACATCAATGCACCTAATCACATTTTATCCAAAAAACTGAACCAGATTATTAACACGATAGGTTACAAATCGAAATACTCTGCTAGAAATTCATTAGAATTAGTAGATAAGCTGCAAAACATACATCTTCCACCACATTCAAAACTTGTTAGTTTTGATATTTGCATCATGTTCTCCAGAATACCCCCACAAGAATGTATTCCTTTATTAGATAGTTTCTTGATCAATAGTAATATAGAATTAGTTAAAAGGTTAGAGTTAATTCAATTATTTGACCTTTGTATAAGTCAAAATTATTTCACTTTTAATAACATAATTTATTTACAAAAGGATGGTTTACCTATGGGTAATTCTCTACGTCCTCTATTAGCTAACATATTTATGGACAAGTTTGAAGATCGAATATTTGAATTAAACCTCTCTAAACACATTATCTTCTGGTTTCGTTATGTTGATGACATTTTAGCTTGTTTTGACAGTTCTTTTGAGGTTATCAATGAATTTTTAATTCTTATTAACAGTATCCACCCTAATATAAAATTTACACTAGAAACAGAACAAAACAGGGCTATAAACTTTCTAGACTTAAATATCAAGATTAACGCAGACAATCTATTTGAATTTTCCATATACAGAAAACCAACACAAACAGACATAACAATACCAAATGAATCTTGTCACCATAACACACATAAAATAGCAGCCTACAGATCATTAGTACACAGAGCTTTTACTATTCCACTAACAAAATCAGATTTCAGCAAAGAGATATCAACCATTAAACAACTAGCACATGAAAATCATTACAATCCGAACATGATTGACACTTTAATTAAACAAAAAGATTATAGATTAGCTATCAAAAGAATATATCCCATTGACAATCAAACAGAAAACACAAATTACATATCTATACCATATTTTGGCAAAATATCAGAAAAAATTGCACATATACTAAGAAAAACTAACAATTATAAAATAACATTTAAAACCAACGCTAACACTTTTTCATTTTTATTTAATGCTAAAGACAGAACACATGATATCATGAAATCGGGCATTTACCGTTTAAATTGTTCTTTTTGTACTTCGGTATATATTGGACAAACACTTCGAAATTTTGACATAAGATATAAAGAACACGTAAGTCATTACAAAAATAAACATCCTGAAAAATCGAATTACGCCAAACACTTTTTAGAACAAAATCACACAATGACTCCTCAAAATAATATTAAATTCCTACATTTTTGTAATAACAAACGCAAATTAGACATTTTAGAAGCCTTTGAGATATACAAACACAAACTCCGGGTACCTTTAATGAATGAACAACTTGAGCTCAGTAATTCTCCGTTACTGGAAGTATTAGATATTTAATTCTGATTATTATTATTATTTTATCTAGTTACCTATTTTTGTATCTACCTTAGCATCGTGTTTGTTTATAATTATATTACCTTTGATAATGACAGCATAGCTGTCGAAACAATATTGTCAGGTTGTATTTTAATAAAACTGTGAAACTTTTAATAATCTTTATTTATTTCATAATATACAGTTGTCATACTTTATTTTACTATTATACACTTTATTTTACTACTACCACTTTATTTTACAAGTACAATAATAAGCCAGTTTACTGCCGCAAAACAATACAATAAACAGTACTTGATAACGCAATCGGACATAAAAAGTTTTATAATACCGGCCCTAAGTATACTTTTTTGCTTATGTACCTAATTTGACATCTGTCAAAGTTAACCTCAATATCTACAATAAATTAATGCTTTTTACAGTTTGTGAAAAACAAATAAACAAATTTGTTTCATACACGTGCTCATCAATTTTAAGGTTCTTAGTTTCTTTTAAAGCACATCGCTATATAAATCTCGGCCTTTATCCTAAAATTGACGTGACAGCACTTGTAATAAAAAGATTTTAAATCCTTAGAATATAAAACTTTAGAAAGAGCATGATCATCTACCATACTACCACATACGACCAAGATGGGGTCTCAGTATGGCGGAGTAGGTGTTTCTGGTTTTGTAATTAGATATTTCCATTGGCGGTTCTCACTGTCTCGAATTGCGCACATAAACTACATAACCTCAATTTTAAAACATAGTATTTTGAAATTAATCTTAGAATATACATTTTATATTTAATATTTTAAACAAAGGAAAACTTTCTTATGAAATATTGTAACAAGAGAGAAAAGAAAGAACCTCTTTTCGAGCAACAAATGGTGTGTTCTACTGCATTCGAAAGAATGACGCATCGCACAAGCATGTAAACCAGACGCGGTTTATTCTAGCGCTTTCTGGAATACATAGAAGGTTCCAGCGATTTCTGGTGCGATTATATGAGGGTATAAAAGCGGATTCGCGGATAAAAGAGAGGGAGTCAACAGCAAGTCATTAACTGTGTTTCACAAAATAAATAGTGAATATAAATGTTGTATTAGAAATTCATAGTCTGTAAATAATAGTTTTTAATGGTTTATAATCATAGCGTTAATTTATAGTTAGTGTATAGAAATAAATATTTGTTTGTGAATAGACGATTTAAACAGCACTTGTGTTATTATTTTTAGAAAGAACGTTACAATATAATTCCCTTCTGCGTATTTATCACAGTTTGAGAAAAAACAGCAGACTTAGGTGGTGTCTAAGCTTAAACCACTCCCACAATCTATAACTCAACGGCTCAACCAGTTATATGTTATTTACTAATCCATTCTTTTTCTAGAGTCCTCTGACTTTGAATGCATATTGCTCGGGAACTGCTGAACCAAATTAAATAATTTAAAAACGAGCAAGTAGTAAATTCATTTATCTATGACCACCATAGAAAGTTACATATTCCGCACAATCTAGTAACCGTGAAAACCACCAATTGCAAACAATCTCCAAACTCAACGGTAAAGTATGTGAGGAAGGAGTTCTCAACAATCCGTAGTTCTATTAAAACGCCATAGATGCCACCACTTGCAATATTTATACAGGGCCTACTAGATTCATACAAGCTTAAGCGAAGCTTATATTAATCTAGTAGGCCGTGTATTTATAATATTATTAATTATTTGAAATATAAAATGTTATAAATTTTAGATAAAGGTTAATTTATTTTGTTTAATTAATATTTTACATTAAATTATATTTCGAATGGAAATCCATCTAGAAAAAAAACTAAGGTCAGAACCCGGGGAATTGAACCGGGATCGCTCGGTTCGTAGCTACAGCGTAAGCGCTGAACTATCGAGACTCCTTTCAATGATGTTGTTTTTCTCATTCCAAGCAAAAAGATGTTTACTATTTAAACTGTTATTATAGTAATAAAGACATAAATGCGTCCTAAATAAAGATAGACTAAACAACAGTGACCGGTGTTTTGTTATTCTTCTTACAACTAATAGTAGGTACATGCTGTAGTAGTATAGGTTGAAAAACCTCAATGAATTTGAATTGTATTTAATCTCAAGACATCGTTAGAAATAAGTAAATAAAATAAAATCAATTAACAGTTAGAATTGCTATAAAACGAATTAGGTATTAAACAACATACTTGATATTATAAGCAGCGTGACCAGTTCGCAGAGAGTTGAAGGTTGTGTTGTTTAGGAAAGGTGTCAATTTCCCATGTTTTATTAGAACATCTGTTTATATCAACACAAATAAACCTACAACAGCAGATCATATTTCGACCTACTAATAGGTAATAACAACTTTATTTACGTTTAAGACGTTCAGATATCGTAAATTACTTTTGTACGTGACATACAATAGCAATTTTTAAAAGGCACGCAGATCTACAAATGGTATCACATTTTTAAAGTACATTAAGGTAGGTTAGTGTTACAGAGTCGGACTTGAAAATCAATGAAACTTTAAAATTCATTTTCTCGAAAACTATTCAGTTGAAGAACAAACTTTATAAGGAAAATTTGCTCTACTCCATTCCACCTATCTACTATTAACTCAAATCCCTTTATTTCTGAGACATCCTGTATACGTATGATTATTTAGCTGTAAGTACTAAAAAGTAGATTGACTGAAATTATACAAATTGTAAACGTATTATTACTATTGTCTTTACAAATTTAATGTTTCCTTTTGTCGTTTTTAAAATTCTAAATGTATCATGAGTGAATCCGATGAAGGAAAATTAGGGTGTACACTCGTACACCTCCAAACATCGTGGAAGCGGCTCGCATTACATCTCTTAATTTATTGTCAAATATTTCAAATATGAATGCGAGTATAAATTCTAGGTTAAAAAACTTTCTTAGCTGTTGGTGGTTTATTACTTTTTTTGTTGTCGTAGATAAAGTATAGTGTGTAACGCGTGGAAAAACACCAATTTCTCACTCGTGTGATTGCGGCATTCGACTACGTCTCATGCCGCAAAATCTTCACACTCGTGAGAAATTGGCACTTTTCTGCACTTGTAACACAATATACTATTCTACACACAACAGTAAAATATTATATTTCTAACTGGTATGCTTTTGTTTTTATCGGACGATACGCAATAAAATGTACCCATTTTTAGGGACAATTTCATTAAAGTAAGTTTACAAAATTTTTTCTCAGAAAGTATATATCATATATCTATGAGATTCTTGTAGGGGTTAGAAAGAAACCTTGCGGTTCTTATGCTATTAATTTCCAAACAAAAAAGCGTTTTATTTAAGATTTATGTGAAAAAATAGCGAGCTATGCGTTCTTGTTTATTAATAGAGATAGCGTCAAGATTTTTTCGCCAAATCAACACTTTTCATGTGTAGACATTATTGTTTTCAAAAAAATGTTCCTAATTTTAATAATAAAAATGCAAAACAAAAAAACGATTTTTGGTGATGAGTCGTTTCAACAAAAAACGGTTTTTTTGTTATAGCACTTTTATTGTTAAAATTCGGAACATTTCTTTAAAGAAAATAATGTCTACATATGAAAAGTGTTAATTTAGCGAAAAAAACTTGACGCTATCTCCATTAATAAACAAGAACGCATAGTTCGCTATTTTTTCATATATGTATATCTTAAATAAAACACTTTTTTGTCCGAGAATTAATAGAATAACAACCGCAAGGTTTCTTTCTAAGTCCTACAAAAATCTCATAGATATATGAGATATACTTTCTGAGAAAATAGTTATTTGTGTATCAAGGCCGTAAAGGTGATAAAAAAGCACCTTCGGCCGAGGTGCACACAACGTTTTTTAGGCGATGATCACAACAGAATTAAAGAATTTGATCATAACTAATTTTTCGAATATTTCTCTTAAAAATTGAGTTACCTTTGGAAACAAAACAAATGAAACATATGTCAAATTTAATAGCGTCCTTCGCGACGATTTTACACTGTGATTTTAAAACAATTCAAAATGAGTGGTAGCGAGAGTTCCGATACCCCCAAGAAATTGTGGAAGCGGCAAGTGTTGCGACTTTAAATTTGTTGCCAGTTAAATCACAACAAACTTACTTAAAACAGTACGAGTGTTTTGTCGAGTGGTGCAAAAGTAAGAACATAAAGCACTGGTCTGAAAATGTTTTTTTTGCCCTCCTGAATTGTAAAGCAAGCTTTGATGTCATGTATACGTCATGTGAAACTAAATTTTTACACACAATTTTGTAAAGTGCGGCTACTATGCGGTAAAGTGACCAGTAAATTTCAGCCTTTCAAGGACGCTTAGAAAATAAATTAACTATGAGACAATAAAGTATAATTTGGAAAACGCTACTTTACACCACATTTAACACGCTAATGTAGAAAATAAGACCGTAGTTAAATTTTTTATAATTTTAAATGTATAGCGTCATCTGTAGGAAACTCAGGCAAATCAAAATTAAGTTGGCACATTGTTTGGCACCATTAATCCCATCAAAATGAGCTAATGACATATGACAGTTTTAGCTGATAAAAAAGTAGGTATGAAAAGTTTTCGCCAAGATTTATCAGAGCAGTTGTGCAGACTACAGCATATTTTAGTATTGATATATGGAGAAACAATTCAAAGTATGCACCTACATAAATCAGAAGTACGTACGTATAGCTATTACTTAACCTCAACCTGTTCGTATCCTTTTCTTGAATAGAGCTTTGGTAGAAAGTACTGGTGTCTTTTGTGTTATCATCAATTTCAAGATCCAAATTCCTGCAATTCTACCTGTTGCTCCAGCATGAATTAGTTGAATAGAAAGCCATCAAATTTTGAAGAAACTATTTTATTAACTTGTAACTTTTAACTTAATAAACACATAAATCAACACAAACTAAATTCTGTTCACTAATTAGATATCTTTTTTGAAAACGCAATTATTATAGATATTAATGTTGATTGTACTAGTTTCAACATGTGAAAATAGACCGGGAATCAATTGGTTGGCCTGAACATTTGAGGTTGAGGGTAAATTAGGATTTTCTACCCCGGCTTCCACATGTGACGTTAAATGTGTGTTTTCGTTTGTAGTTTCGAAATATGAGGGAAAGTCACTTGGAACTGGTAGTCTCTTTGAAGTGGACAGTGTTTCCTCAGTCATCATATTTGCGTCAATTTTCCTTTTGAGAGACTCGCCAATGTATCCTTCTGCAACAGTCGATGATTTCCATGCACCATGTCTTTTTAATGACAGAAGGTCACCACCTCTGTTGACTAACAACGTAGCAGAAGAGCGACGAAAGCAATGACCCGTAAAATCTTTTGGGTTTTCTAAATTTAAAAATGTCGCAATTCTTGAAGGTATTGAGCCAATTGCATTGATACCAACTGGTAAATTAAGACATTTACCCCTCTCGTATTTCAACAATAATCGATCTTTAATTTTGGTTATCTTCTCTCGAATTTGTAAGTACTTAGTTATGATTTCCACCCACTCCTTTTTTGTAATGGCAAACGAACGACTAACGTTAGTTTTTGACGTAGGAATTTTAATTAAAATTATGTCATTTTTGCACTCAACGTCTTCAAGTACCATTTTATACATTTCTTCTGTTCGACAAGCTCCAGAGACACCAATGATTAAAACAACCTAAAAAATTAAATGTTTTGTGTTCCGGTTTTGTAAATATTTAAATATTGTGTATTTGTAGGTAATCATTGATGTAATAATAATAATAATTGTTAAGTGTAATAATTTAACTGTACTCACTTTCATGAGCAAAAATTCCTGATCTGGAGCTTGTGCAATAAATCTATTAATATGTACCTCTTCAAGTATTTTGCTTTTCTTGGGGACATGATTTGCCGTTTTCCTTTTTAAATACGATATTAATTTAGGGTACTTTGATATATCTAAGTTTTCATGTAAAATTATACATGATTTTAACATGGAATAAATACTCCATAAAGATTTTACTTCCCTTGCCACTAATTCAATGAAGTATGCCAGAACAACATTTTCACTTGATATTTTTGCATTTTTTTCGGCACACCATTCTTTGTATTTGCTGTATTGCCCTTCATATCTGACCCTTGATTTTTGGGGCAATAGTTCTGTAGCAGCATTTTGGGCCACTTGTTTTAATTCTGGAGGTGTTAATTCAAAAACTTCACTGTCGCTGTCTGTCATTATTGAAATATTCAGAATCAAGTAATTTGTGTCAAATCGCGTCAAAAGGCTGGAGTACCAATTTAAAAAAATCAAATAATCACCAAAATTATTCCAAATTAATTTTTTCCTTAAATAGTAATTGTCGGCCAAAAAATTATTGTATACAAATGTCGTGCGTTAAGTTATTTTACAATGCTCCAGCGAATGGGGAACTCGCCCTTCGGGCTCGTGCCCCAAACGAGCTGTCGCATTGTAAAATACAACTTACCACACTCTAATGTAAATAACTATTTGGCCTTTTTTTCGGAAAAGGCCAAAACATACAAAGCGTCAACTTTGTGGTCCCTATATTCGATGGTGAAGGCAACGGTAATTGTGAAAAACGACATCGACATCAGCAAATTTCCAAAACTGATTTCTTTTTTAAAACAACAAAATAGGGGATACCTTGCCAAAAAATCCGCAATATTTACTAGAGATAATGTTATGAAATTTTTGCTGGAGGCCCCTGACGTAACCTATTTGATGTGGAAAGTATGATTAGGTTTTTTACATTTTAATTTGGTTTTGCTTAACTGATTTCGGTAGGTTTGCTTGATAATTGGGTTGGCTGGCGCATGCAGACGTGATGAATTAAGAAAAATGTCAATAGATGATATTCAAGATAAGGAAAACATGCTAGTAATCACCATCCCAGAAACAAAAACTGGAAAAAAAGGATTTTTACAGTCACCGATGAAATTCTAGAAGGTGTGCATGTCCTTCAGCTTTGTAGGAATTATATGAACCTACGACTATTACATACTCAGCATAAGACTTTTTTTGTCAATTATCGTAATGGAAAATGCTCCACACAGGTGATAGGAGTGCATACCTTCGGAAAGATTCCATCATTAATTGCAAAATATTTACAATTACCGAACGTTAGTAATTACACGGGTCATTGTTTTCGAAGAAGTTCAGCCTCGTTACTAGTTGAAGCTGGAGGCGATATCCTTATGTTGAAACGCCATGGGGGCTGGACTTCTTCAACGGTGGCTGAAGGCTACATAGAAGACTCTGTGTCCAACAAAACAGAAATTTCAAAAAAAATTTTGACAGGCAAGGATGGCCCTTCAACATCTACTTCGTACATTCCTGCTCCTGTTGACAACATCAGTCATATAACTGAAAATAGAGTCCTTAACAATTCTTTAACAAACCAACAGGCACTTTCCTTAAGCTCTTCCAGCGGCGTTCACTTCGCAAATTGTACTAGCTGTACGTTCACTATCAACATTACCAACAATATTGACAAAAAGAAAGAGTGATGAATATATAAATAGATACTTATTAATAGTTTTGATTTAGATCGTTCTGTTGTTAATCTTGAATAAAATTACTTAAATAACATGAGTATTTTATTTTTCGGTCGATTGCGATCAGATGGTTGAGGTTAAGGTTACGTATATAACGCTTATGCAACCACGGCTGCACGACAACATTCAATTGGTCTAGCAAACTACAGGAAATATAAAACTTTATCGAACTATTATTATGGGCTGGTGTTGGTTGACATTATAGGTAGAATTTGTTCATGAAATGGTTTTTGACAGATGAGTCCAAAAAAATGACAGATGTGTACAAAAATAGCAAAATTTGACAGATGAGTACAAAAAACGAAAACTTTATGGCGTCAAAGTGGGCCATAGAATCATCCTTTTTATAATCATCGCCTAAAAAAATATTTAACTCACTATCAATGAAATTTTCCCTAAAAATGGGTACCTTTTATTATGTATCGTCCGATAAAAATAAAAGTATATCAGTTACAATTTTGATATTTTACTGTTACATGTAGAAATTAATTTACTATTTGCTCGTTTTTAATATATATTATTTTATTTTGACACGATAATCGTCTTTATTGGCACTCAATTGCGGGCGTAATTTGGCTTTTTTAGCCCGAGGGCGTATAAAGTTGCTAAGATACAAAGAAAACGTTTCTATAGAGTTCTAACAATTTTAATAAATAATTATAACTATTACATTTTTTCAAAATGAAATGTGCAATTGCTTGCAAATATCCTTTCCATGAAGCAAAATAAAATAAAACGTTGTATGTACCACGGGCATAATCAAGATAATGGCTCTCGAGAAATTAAAAGCCCTCCTTCGTCGGGCTTTAAACATTCTCTCATGCCATAATCTAATAGATTATGCCCTTAATACATAAAATATTTAATTTGGTTCAGTAGTTTTCTAGCAATACGGTATCAAAGTCAGAGGACTCTAGAAAAAAATGGATAGTAGTGTAAGTTTACGTTCACGTCATTACTATTTTATGGCGTCAGACTATGCTCTGTTGCCATATGGAATTGGATATTCCTAGTTTGATTCAACACCTTTGCTGCATATTTTTAGTGTACGTTTTTAAAAGCATTATTCTCTTATGAACAATATGACTTCCCTCCCCATCCATCCCCCCATCATCCCTTGTCTTGGATGGTCATTCTTATAGTATACGAATCCAATTTGTCGTAAGGCAATGGATAAATAACTTCTACTTTCTTCATACATGAACTTGCGTTTCAATTTTTTTGACAAAATATTAAGTGATACATGTTCTCCTGTATCCAAATGTGGTATATCAATTGAAGAGCATAGCCACACACATAACGTCAGGTACTTACTGTTCTTATATATGTATTTCATAAATTTCATTGCTAATATTTGCTTCTACAAAGGATCAATCACTGTAGTTTGTTTTCGATTTCGTTTCCTCTTTGGTTTGGAAACTTCTTCCACAGATGAAATGTTGGGAACAGTCTTAAGACATATTCTCAGTGCTTGAGAAACTCTCTAAAATTCTATTCAGTTAATGCAATTGTAAATACAAAATAGGTAACAAACTATTGTAAACCGAACTTAGAAAAGACAAGAAATAAATTTGACAATACAGCGTGCCGCTTACACAGGTGTACCAACCTGTTTTTCTATTGAAACAAATGTGTATTTTCTCATTAAATTAACAAATTACGTTTTGGTTTAAAAACCTATTTGTATTTATTCTATAAATAAATGTATAACTAAATATATGAAAATTAAATTTTATTATTTTCGATAAAGCAAACAATCTTTCTTCATAAAATTCAATTTTGAAAGTTATTATTTGCACAGTTGGTTGTACTCTTACGTCACTACTTTTATATCTATGACGTGAACGTTAACTTAGACTAAACGGTGTATATTCTTCTAATGTTCTTCTGTAGTTCTTCTATTAAAAACTTTCTATTTATTTAACGTTGGTTCTACTGAAGTTTGAATGAGAGTTGGTTTTTGGTGGGAAGCGGTTATTTTATGTTGTGACAGCTGAAATGAGGCATGAAGTGGAGACCGATATCGAAAAATTATAAGAAGTCATATTTTATTAGTAGTTGCAACGTTTAACAAGATAACGAGTGTGAGTGAAATTCATTTAGTTTCGTGTATTATCTTGAAATTACGAGGTGAGTTTATTGTTAATAAATACAACAATTGTAATACATTCTTAATCTATTTTCTTTTGTTTATAGGGCAATCCAGATTGCTGTCAAAGTATCAAGTTATTACTGGAGGACAAACATAAGATAACCTCAAAATGGTACCATAAAATTGCTCTCTTTTTACATAAACTATACGCTAAAGCAAACATTGAATGTTTAAATTACTAGCATGCAAAATATATTTAAAACATTTAATATTTTCAAAACTACAGAGCTTCAAATTGTTTGTCCTCCAGCTCCTCTGTTTAAACTAACCTGTTTTGGATTGCCCTATTGTAAATTATAGAATAATTAAAATATGTGTTAATTTAGCCTAAGAATACAGCTTAATATAAACTAAAACATTTACAATCTTTTATTGTGTATGGAAATGTAAAAGGTTATGAAATTGTAACGTATGTAAAGTTACGAAGTTATATTCAGGCACAGTAATATAACTATAGTTATATTAATGAACTGTAGAGATTATTACAATATTTATTAGTAATTATCTTATTTTTTTTAGAAAGATGAATAATAAAAATGTTAGAATAATATTTGTTCTACCAAAAGATACTGAACATGAAGTTTCTGAAGAAATGCAGCAAGCCTATGAAGTAAGATAATTATTAGGATATATTTCCTTAAAATTACTTTCTACATTTTATAGTATATGCGTATTAACCTTAATTTTCTGTTTTTTAGGCATGCCGACAAAATAGCATTAATGCAAAGTGGACTCCTGAACAACAGTGTAGGGGCATTGAACTTAACAAAACTGATTTTATGGTTTTTCAATTGTTTGAAGGTTACACATTTGAGATAGTCAAAAAAACAAAGAGCGTGTAAGTGAGATTACTAGTATTAATTTCTAATTGAAGTACAGTAGTTGCTCAATTATGTGAACTAATTAAAATCAACATTGTTCAATTGAATGTACTCTTAAAAAATTTATTAACTAAAATACATTTTATAACTGAACAACACTGGCTGGTATATACAAAAATTATTATTGAGAGATTATTCATACATGTGAATTCAGCAAAGTCATATATTTCGGTAATTTATCTGTTCATTGAATCGAACATGTCATTGTTTAGTTTTTGTTGTTCATTTAATAGGGTATTCACTCATAAGATAAGAGTTAAGTAGGAAACCCATTATGAACGCCCGGCTTAGCTCAGCTCGGTATAGGCCGCCCTAAAACCCTTTATGAACGGCCGGACCGATACCGGTGCGATAAAAATTATCAATAATTATACCTGTCTACTTTTCAAATTTTTCGGAGATTTATTGCTCATAAAGTACTGAACCTAATTAAATACTTTAAAAACGAGTAAATAGTAAATTTATGTCGACATGCAACAGTAAAATATTACATTTGTAAATTGTATACTTTTGCTTTTATCGGACGATACGTAACGAAGATAGAAAACATAGTTTGCTAGTTTTTCATATAACTCTTAAATAAAACACTTTTTTGTCTGAAAATTAATAGCATAAGAACCACAAGGTTTCTTTCTAACCCCTACAAAAATCTCATAGTTATGTAGCATATACTTTCTGAGAAAAAAAATATTTAACTTACTTTTAATAAAATTGCCCCTAAACATGGGTACCTTTTATTACATATCGTCCAATAAAAACAAAAGTATACGATTTAGAAATACAGTCAAACTTGGTTATAGCGAGATCGTCGGGACCGTTGATTCTTGCTCGTTATATCCGATGCTCGTTATAACAGAGAAGAAAGAATTGCAGTTGCAAAAATATTTATCTTATATTTATATAAATTTTAAAAACAAGTATAACAAGTATCTTTTATTGAAATTTAATTGATCAATGACGTTATTGTAGTCTGTTTTAAGGAGTTAAAAGAATATCTCTTAAGTTACATTCAAGTGCCACTCTTAAAGGGGCACTAAACCAAAATATTGAAAATTTGTAACAAATTGAACAAAAATTATCTAAGATAATTAGTGAAAACCGCAAGTCTCTATCTTTTTTTGTTACACAGTAGCGATCATATAAAGTTTGTATAGCTCGGGACGTGACGTCATAGCGACACGGAGCATCGACAGTTGTGGCGTTGCACTTGCACTTTTAGTTAGTTGGCAGCCGGTACTGCTTGCAGATTTAATTTGTTATTATTTCTTTGACTGTGAAGGTACAGTTTTTTCAATCGAGCTTTCCCGACCACCCTATGATCCGGACTGCAGCCGGGTACAGTGATTGGGAGAAGCTCTGAACTGTTGTGTCGTTGGGTGCAATAATAACTTAAAAAATTCAAATGTTACACTGCACAGATTTTCCAGACAAGATAAAGAGCCAGCGCGTTATAAGGCTTGGAAGAATCGAATAAATCGTAAAAATTTTCAACCTAATCACAATCATGTAGTGTGCAGTACACACTTTAAAGAAGAGGATTTTGAAAATAGATACAAGAAGGATTTTCTACCAACTGAAAAAGTTGTTATTAAATTATCAAATACCGCTGTTCCATCTTTGCTGCTTTCAGATAGAAAAGCAAATGTAAAAACTACAGAACAACGAAGGTTGACATACATACGTAAAAAGATTGTTGCTGAATCGGAAAAAGAATTTATGCAACCAAACACGTCTTCTTCGGCAAATGAAATGATTGTTGAAGTGAGTGTCGAGGCTTTTGTAGAAAATAATATTATATCTACTAGTGAAGACATCGGAGTTCAATGTGAGCTAGGGAGCGAAGGGCTTTGTAAATATTCCACTTTGTTTGAGGATAATTCAACCGATGATCAGTTCGTAAATTTGTTTGATTTTTCGTGCTCGGAGACAAGCGACAATGAATCAGAATTTTCTGAAAATAAAGATTCGGATAACAGATTAAAAAGTAACGAAGAGGAAACGCATGAAAACAATGATGAATTAACAAGTTCTTCAGCTGAGGTTGTATTGGTACAGATAAAATGTTTGACGAAATTGTTTAAATATTATGGTGAATGTGGACTGTCTCTAACGGAAAAAAAGCAATTCGTACGAGGCGCTGTTTTATACATAAACTGTACTTGTAGTGAAGGACACAGTTATCAGTGGAGTTCTTGGGAAAATCCATCGAAATGTTCCACTCATTTGTCGGCAGCGCTGTTATTAAATGGTATAAATTTTGCTCCATTCAGCAATTTTGCGGAAACTTTGAACCTTATTTTTCTATCGCATACCACTTACTACAAAATCATCAAACATAATATTGCACCAGTAATACAAAATTTTTGGTTGAAGCATAGGGAAGAGAATTATACAGCTGCTAAATCTGAAAGTGAATTATGGATTTCCGGTGATGGTCAATATGATCACCAGGATATTCGGCCAAATATGTTACGTATTCTGTAATAAATGCGAAATCTAAGAAAATTCTAAATTTTAGTTTACTGCAAAGAGGTATGGTAGAAGGCGATTTAGAACGGGCTGCTTGTGAGAAAATTTTAACTGAAATGATTCCAGAACTACCAATTAAATTGTTTTTATCGGATAGGCATCATGGTGTGCGAGTTATTTTAAGAACAAAATATCCGACAATTCACCATGAGTTTGATGTTTGGCACCTTAGTAAAAGTTTAACAAAAAAATTAAGCAAAGTGGAAAAGAAATCTAAACTTTTATCAGAATGGAATAGGGCCATAACAAATCACTTATGGTGGTCGTCGGAAACATATGGCGGAAATTCAGATATACTTCTTCAAAAATTTACATCTTTATTGAAGCATGTATGTAATATCCATGAATGGACTGATGAATCTGGCAATCAAATACATTGTGAACATCTGCCATATACCGAAGAAGAAAGGGAACATATTAAGTGGATTCGCCACGGTTCAACAGAATTTCAAGCTTTGAATAGTGAAATAATGAACAAAACTTTTTTAGACGATTTAAGGCATGCTTCACATTATTGTCACACTAATGCACTTGAAAGCTATCACAACGTACGACTGAAATATATTCCAAAACGTATCCATTTTTCTTACACTGGTATGTACATTAGGTCAATTCTAGCCATTTTAGATCACAATTACAATATAGACAGGGAAATCGTCGGTGGCAAAATGAATTTTTCGAAAGCAAACAAATAATGGCATTACAAAAATAAATATGCTAGAAAAAATAATGCGTGGAAAATGGAACCTCTGCAGAAAGCATTACATATCGATTCTAAAACCGAAAATTTACAGGAATTACATTTTCAGGTAATTTATCTAATTTCTACTTTTGATTTTATTTTAATATTTCTAAATTTGTTATTAGGTACCCAAAAACATTTCCAAGATTGAGAAACCATCATTAATAGATCAATTGAACTAGTTTAGTTAATCACATCACCACTAGGTGCGCACAGTCGGGGTTAGGTATTAAAAGTTTGACAGCAACGTTCTGTTTATGTATGTGATTTTTAAGTAATTAAAAGACTAAAAATGGACTTAAATTGTTTACGCAACGAATTAAAAAAGCTAGGAGCAAAAACAACAGGTTTCAAGGAGGGGTTTTAAAGCGTCGGTACGTTCGTATTTAAGTTTAGGTTCTATTTTGAACTATAACCTACAAATTGTAGATTGTCCAGTTGGAAAGAAAAATAATTACCATAAAACTCTCTTATTAAACGTGGAAATGGTTCCAGTTGAAGAAGTGAGAAGTTTTCCTGATGATGCCCATTTTAAACCATTGACGTTTCCTAAGAAAAATATTCTTACTGTAGAGACTGTTGACAAATGGTTTGACGCCAGAAAAGCAAAAAAGGGCAAAGAGAAAGGAAGAATATTAACATTGAAACTTTTATAAAATATACAAAAACCGATTTTGAAGGCAACAGATGTTTAATGTTGACGATAATCCGTTTTTTTAATTTAGTATTTTGTTTATAAGAAACAGTGTTTTAGTATTTAAGGAAATAGAAACTGTTACAGAGACTATTATACTTAACAAAATATAATTTTATTATATAATACATATACATTTTTTATTTACATAAACAGATTTTACAGAAAATCAAGTGACAATAGAATATTTAAAATTTTGTAACAAAGTAATTAAAAGATTACTATTTCATTGGCGATGTACCACATAGGTTTAGACATTTGATCGCATAAGATTTTATTTTTCTTAACTTGTGCTATTAAATTTTTAATTATATTACTCTACGGAGACCTACTACGGAAAACCACAGCTTGAACAGAATTATCAGGGAATTATCAATTATGATATTTCTAGCAATGTCCAAATCAATATCTGCAGCTTCTTCGTTACTATCATTTTATGTTTCAATTAATTTCGTATTTGACAGTCTCTTAAATCATTCTCTGATGTGGCCATTGTTAAGTTTTTCTTACAGGTAAACATTGAGAAAGAACTGCAGTTGTATAATGAAGAATTTTCCATTGTCCTAAAAATAAAATATGATGTAAGCTTAAATAAATCTAAAACAAATTCAAAAGTAAAACTTACCCATACTGACAATTTTATAATCTTTTGGTCTGCTCAGCTTGTGGTAATCAACCATTTTCTAATTAACCCATTATCTTTTTGAAATCTGTGGAATATAACACTTCTATTTAAGTTACAATAATAATCAAATCTACAGAAATAAATAGCCAGAAAAAGTGATGTTATGTTTCTATACCTAACATCGATTACAGCGCCACCTAAATGAAAGTGATCTATTGAAGCAAAAAGCAAACATCTTTCAAGATTTAAGAATAGTGAATCAAAATAAAAACATAATCATGTTTAGGTTTTTGTTTATATTAAATTATTTAATTTCAATGAAATATTATTAAAAAACTTGGGGTTTATGTTCTTTATATCATTATGGTTTGCTTAAATGTTTATAAAAAATAAGAAACCGTGAGTATTACTTATTTGTACATTATTTGTGCAATGTACCAAACAAGCCTACAAGGGGAAAACCTATCGCGGCACGCTAAGCTTTACTGCTGCTCTTGTCTGTCGCAGGACAAGAATGTTGCTATGACGTCACGAGACTTTGCCGTTAAACTTTAACTTCAAATATATTAAGAACGGATGTCCGTAGAAATATGGGGTTTGGAAATTTGTTCTTAGATTTTTTTCTTTTATATTTTTGTTCGGAGGTTGAGTGCTCCTTTGAGTTACATTTAATAATACATACGTAAACTATCGGATAGTTTCTTACTGCAAGAACGTAATTTAAAAAAATGCGTCAAGGTTTCTAACGCATTTTCTGTGACTATAAAAGAAAAACATTTATCAACACTTTCATCATCACTTTCCGCATTTTCATACCCCTTTTCATCGCCAACTAATAACTTCTTGCAATATTTCCTCGTCCACTTGGTCTACTTATAGGCAACGCAAAATTTCGTGTGATTTTTGCACATGCTTAATACGTTTTCAAACGCTGTCATAATTGTTGGCCTATTTTTCCATTATGTAGATACAGTGGAAGAAGTTGGGTTAGATTTTCTGCATACTGCAGATTTTTTTTCACCGCGCTCTAATTCGCGAATAATTTCTGTTTTCGTGGGAATCGAAAAGACTTTTCTTTTAACCGTATGCACGCCAAAGAACGAGTAGAACTGAACAGACCAGAGTACAAAAACGCAAATTGCAAGAAATAACGTTCGTTAACCCTCACATTAAAAAGATTCCGACTTCCGGGAATAATGTACCTGTATCATAAAAATAAGTAGGATTAAAAATACAAAGCAAAATTTTAAGTGAAAGCAAACGGAATTTTACACAGAGTTCTTTGTTTACAAAGCTACAAACGTAAGCCGAAACATTTGTTAACCCTCACATTGAAAAGGTTCCGAGTTCCGAGAATAACGTACTTAAATCAAAAATAAGTAGGATTAAAAGTTATTGAAAGTTTAGGTGCAGGTCATAAATCAGAAATATGCCTACCACAAGAAGCATTATACTTAAAAGTTTGCTCGTTGTTTCCGGGAAACCTACTCATAGTAAACGAGAAATATTAGCATTAGGCGAATACGATTTCAAACGTTAGCTGTAAAAATGCTCGTAATATCCAGGATCTCGTTATACCCATGCTCGTTGTAAGTGAGTTTGACTGTATAATATTTTAGTGTTGTATGTAGAAATAAATTTACTATTTGCTTGTTTTTAAAATATTTTGTTTGGTTTAGTATTTTACGAGCAATACACTTTCAAAGTCAGAGGACTCTAGAAAAAAATGGATAGTAGACAATGCCATGTATTCTGTAAGCACTGGTTCATATCAATTGTTAAGTATAACAATAACTGTTATGAACCCGATTGCTACGAAATCTTAACAATTCGTGCAATATTTGGTATTCTATAACTGCACTTGTTATGATCCAATTGAAATGAATCACAAGAACTGAAATGCAAACTAATTATGAACTATATTACCGACTGTGCATGCGCGTTCGAGCAGTGACATTTGCATTTGACAGTTTCGAATAGTTAGATGCGTGAATTTGAAACATGGAGAAGAATACTCGACACACCAAAAGCAATTTTATGTAATGTTTGAGTTTATGTCCACCAAAGAAATATTGCTTACGGAAACATTGAGCCCGGGAAAAGGGTCTGAATGTTTACAAAAACTGTGGAAAGAGCTTACTAGTATATAAATTGTCGCAAATGGACCAGCAAGAGCAACAACTGGTGATGGTTGGATGAACGTTAAAAAACTACTGTGTATGTCGCAAGTCGCAACAGTGTTTTCTTTCTAAAGTAATAAACAATATTACCTACAATTTTATAATGTAAATAATAGTAAGAAAGAAATCCTATTATTATCCATACTTAAATTTTGCAAAATTGTGTGAAAGAACCCCAATGGATATGAAAATATAATGCAATTTCTTGGGAATCTGAGATTACAATCAGTTCTTTAGGTCGTAAGTTGAATAAATGATTTGTTTTTATCTAAAACATTGACTTTGAAATATAGATGCCCTAAGTATTACTATGCATTAACAATTGGGGGTAAAAACTTTCATTTACCGAATTTATAATCTAGAGAGAATATTGTCTAGCAACAATTTCTAAAAATACACATATCAAGCGACGACAGCAAATAATACTTCCAAGATATTAAAATTAAAGTTAAAGATAAAAAATACTTCAACACTTCATTTAAAAAAACTACATTGACTTTTTCACAGTTTATTTATAATAATTTACAAAATGTATATAAATGCAACACTAGAAATAGAGCTCGAACTTTAAGGGTGGAACTTGCCATTTTTCTTAGAACCACCAATTCCGTCAACATATCAGCAGAAGTGATTACTGCAACAGACGTTACAATTTACAAGATGTTTTGAAAGGTAATGAAATCATACTTGTACAATCTCCCACGATGAAAGTCAAAGTAGAGGATGTTCAAGTAACCAGTTAGATCTTCTCGGGTACTAAAAGATCCAGGAGTGCAAACCGTGGCACTGAAGCACTTTCCAAGCGACGAAGAACCATTCATCGTATTGATGCACTACTCTCTGCTGCAAAGAGGACTACAACTGCATATGCAAGAATACTACTGTCATAAAGAGATTAAAGGGCTGCTGTTATTGATGCTGTAGCCAATTTGCTACAATTACAATAATAGGAAATAATGTAGTAACAATTTCGATACTTTATCACATAAAATAAATATTACCTCGTTCTATAAGAAGTGATTTATATGTTGTTTCTTATTTGTCTTATAACTCTTATAACACGAATTGTTATGCTTGTTGCATATCAAGCATAACAAGCATAACAATCTCAATGAATACACCTGAATGAAGTTCTGGCTGTCATCGGTGTTCTTGAATAAAATCCGTTCAGCTCGAACGGATTTTATTCCAGTCGGGAAATTCTGGCCGGCCCATTGCCGAGCTGGGCGTCTGTAGTGGGTTGCATCTCATTTAATCCTTAGAAATGCATTTGGCCGGTGATGTGCTGGACTGCGCCGGGCTGTGCCGAGCCTGACCAGGCATTCATAATGGGTTTCCTACTTTAGGGAGTTTAATTTTAAATTGCAGTTTATTGTTATTGAATAATAAAAAAATGTCTTAGGGCCGGTATTATAAAACTTTTTATTTCCTAGATAAAATTTAATTTGATAGTAAATTCATTTATTCTGTCAATTTGCATATTAAATTGACGGAATAAATTAATTTACTCTCAAAGTAAATTTTATCTAGGAAATAAAAAGCTTTATAATACCGGCCTTTAGACAAATAAAAATTGATTAGTTAAAGGTGTCTCTAACTAAAATTTTGTTTAAAATCAACAAGAATAGAGATAGCTTTATCTCAGTCTAATAAATAGGTGGGAAAAGATTAGAATTAGTTACCATGGTAATTAAACATGCTGTTAGTTTAATAGTGAGATGCGAAGATGGCCCAATCTGTCTGAATTTCATTAATAATATTGAATAAAATATGCAATTTTTTTACAACGCCTTGAAGATCTAAATTGATCATTAAGGACATCTTAAAACAAAACCGTAGATATGGCATTATTTTTGGTGTTTTCTCTGTAATATTGTATAAATAATCAGCTGGTAAGTTTTTTATGAATAGTTTGCAGAACTTGCAAAACTTATAATTACCTAGTATTTCATGTCTCCATTTTGTCACTTGTACGTAACGCACGTAATAGCTTGATCTGCTTGTAATCAACATCAGATATAAAAAACCAAATGCATTTTTATTAAGGACAAGAAAATGCATCGGAACACGTCACAGTGTGTAACTGCAGAATACGCAATATATAGCTAGCGCTCCCACCTTGTCGGAAATGGAAAATAAATATATCATAATTTTGTGATAATCATTATGTTCTAATTTCGTTCTAATTTTAAAATTTTTGTGCTTTATTAGAACGCAATAAGAAAACTATATGCTAATTATATTATATATACGACACATATATATAGTTTGGGTAACATCTATCATAAAGGACATTTATTTAAGATTTGAATGGCATTTGCAGAAAGAATGAGTCGCACTTACAAGAAAAGTTATTGCATTTTTTCTGCAGTTGCACAAGCCCCCCCTTGTACTTTTTATTCCATCGAACCAAAATCAATATTTTTTTAAAGCCATTTGACCCAATGAATAAACTTGAAATTGATTATCAAATGCAAATATTATAAGTTAAATATAGTGAATTTAAGTTTTTGCTGTTATGTTCACGAATTTTATCTCAGTTTGAAATGTCTTTAGACTTTTAAATTGATAGTTGGTTAATAATTGATTTGAAAAAAAATGCAGCCATAGTTACGTTTTATCACTAACGGCCATTGCCTACTTGATTTAAATTTAAAAATTTTATTTAAATACTGTTATTATTCTTATTTAGTTGCATTCTTGAAAAGCAATATTATCTATACTTCTATCTTACAGCAGAATTGTTGGTCCATGGTGTTTGTTAACATGTTTAACTGAAGGAAAACAAATACCCAATTTCCCGTGGCCTATTTACTCTGTAGCAATGAGTGGTTGCAGAATAACATGTTCGTCTTTTCCTAAACCTCAAAGAAAAATTCTACAAGATAAAATCCAATCAATGGCTGGTTATTTCTCACCTAGCTTAATGGAGAATTGCACTCATTTGGTAACAGATTCGGTTAAATCAGAGAAATATATAGTAAGCATTCACAAGAATATTGTTAATAAAAGTATTCAGTACTTAAAATGTTTTTGAATGCAGAAGGCAGCAGAAGCTGGTGTAAAACTCTTACTGAGCTCATGGGTGGAAGATGTGTGGGAAGTAAGTCATAAAGGTAATGTTCATTGCGATGATAAACAATTTGACAAACATCGATGTCCGACATTTTACAAACTTATTGTGTGTTGTACTGGCCTAAATCAAACTCAGAGAAGTACCTTAAGTAAACTTATAACAGAAAATGGTGGAATTTATAAAGAGCAATTGCACATTAATTCAACTGATATTTTAGTTTGTAGCGGGTAATTCAGTTTCTGGATATTTTTTAGCATTCTTATTATTTAAACTTCCTTTGTAGTACTAGTGTAAGTAGTGCCAAATATAAAGCAGCCAAAAAACGCAACATAAAATGTGTCAATTATGATTGGGTGGTGGACAGCGTTAAAAATAGTTATGCAATGCCCGATAATTTGTATCCAATTAAAATAGGAACTTCTACTCCAACAAAAGAAGGTGAAGATATCCACCCTAATTTTTCTATGATAAGTAATATTGACAATAGCACATTACACTCCCATTACAACAGAACTGAATTGCAAGATACTATTAATGCTACTGAGGTGTCGAAACTAGCTATTGTCACACCTGTTAAATCTCAGGGTGTAAAACGAAAGAGTAAGTTATATTAAACTAGTGCTAAGCATTTATTTATTAAAGTATATAATTTTAAAGGTGATTCTAATGAACATAATGATATAGTAGATGATATCGATGTAAAGCAAGTCAAAATGGCTGGGCCATTTCTAGATGGATGTGGGGTAAATGATTTGGTAGTAAATTATTTTGTTCCATTTAATACTTAAATTATGTTTTAGATATATTTGGCGGGATTTGGACCAGAACAACGTGACAAATTATGCAAAGTTTTAAACTTCAGTGGTGCTACTAGATATGATGATATTAATGAAAGAGTTACCCATGTTCTGGTAGGGAGTCCTTCCTGTCACAATCTTAAATTGATGACTTCAAAGGGAGTGTTAAAGAATAGCCCATTAGTTAACATTCATTGGTTACTTGATAGTATAAAGGAAAAACATCCTGTTGATGAACAAAACTATTTGGTCGAGACAAATACTTCATCTTCAGATGAACCTAGTTCTCCTCTAAGCAAAAAAGTAAGTATTTAATTTGCACAGTGCCAACTAGTTATTATCGTTACGAGCACGTTGTCATGTCAACTTTTAGGCTCAAGGCCAAGCTTTTTAAGCACGAGCGTTAGTTTAAAAAAAACCAAGAGCTTCAAAATTGACAGTATATGTGTATTGAACAATATTTTACACTGCATAATACAATTCAAATCAAAAAAATAGGAATAAACAACTTAAAATCATTTACAAAGATAAGGTAGCAAGAATTCTTAAAATAACCAAAGGTAATTCATTGATTAGAATCAAAAACAGAATTCAAGATTTGATCCTTGGGAAACTTCAGATCTAGTATTGTAGAATTTGGAGATACATCTTACTGTATAGATTGGAATATACTTGGCTTAAAATTGAGGACTTACTCGCTTCTTATAAAATATTGCTTTAATAGATATTTAAGATACAAGTGTAAAAAGTCATTCTTTATTGCGCAAACGGTTTAAAACACGAGTGAGGTATGACTGAGTGTTTTAAAAGACATAAGTGCAATGAAGAGACTTTTTACATGTGTATCTTACAACGTTTTGTCTACGATCATAACACTTTACTAGAGTATTCATTTCATTTGATATTTTTTTTTAATTTGAGACATGTCATGTATATCAGCGTGCTTTGATTTTTATGTACTGAGATGTTTACCGACCAGTTTGTAAAATATTCATAAATCATGTATCACACATCTCTGGTTGATATTAGCGTGCAATAAGAATTTTATAACACTAGCTTAATAAACGATAACTTTTTACATGAAAATCAGTGTAAAAAGTAGTCAACTTTTGTATGATTGTAGATAAAGTAAATATTAGTATAAAATTGGCAATGCTTAACACTTTCTATACGTTTTATCTATGGCATCAATCTCCCATGTGTGGATTTGTTCCATGAGTAATAATAAATTGCTATAAACATCACTAATAACATAACTCAATTGGTCCATATAACTAATAACAGATTGCAAGGACCGTGGTCTATCACAACACTATATCTTAAATGGTGTCTCCAAGCTACACATTGCATTTCGCTAATGTCAATCCGTGTTTTGGTAGCAACGTTACCTTATTAACAGTGAAAAACCTTCTAGTGCAAAAATTCTAATATTGTTATAATAATAACCCTTCCTTGTGAAAAAATTTTAGAGGGCCCATCATATATTACAAACAAGCAGTTTAAAACATTGTTTTTCACAGGAGAGGGAAGAAACAGTCGACCTTGACTAATTTTTATGGTTAACCATGCATTCCTACACTGAGAGTGTTCTTGATTTAAGTCCGTCTAAAAATATATTTTGTTGGTTTTAAAATCTCATCTCTTTATTTCCGTTTCATAAAGTTTTTGTATTTTCAACTAAAATTGACAGTACTTTGAATGCACTGTTTACAATAGTTCTTTTTGTCAAAGATGAAATTAAATTGTTACATAAAAACAAATTCATTTGACCTTTTCATCAAACTATTGGTCGTCTCACGTTTAGACTACAGTGTGTATTCTTATGGACAACGGGGTTGCCAAACATCTTGCAAGCCACTTTTAAGAACACTTTCTAAATATTGTAGTTGTAACTGCATAAACCTTTATAATCCCTATTGTTCGAACAAGTTTATTGCAGGTAGTCACTTCTTCTGACAGCGGTAGTAAAACAAAATTTCAAAACTTGCTGTTCATATAAATAAATCTTTTATTAAATATTGTTGAGAAAAATTCTCGAACACGTCGATTTTTATCTTATAGGAGACATATTTTAGTGTAATCGTTATTTGTAGATCGTCTTTTGTTTCCGAGTTATGGCGATAACGAAAATTCTTTTAAATGGAAACCCTAATTTTTTATGATGGATTTGGAAAGATAATGCAATGTGATTTAAAGTATTTTTATTCTACGCTCTTTTTCTTTGGAGATTTTATTCCATCAGGTGAAATACTTTCTTGACGTACTGAGAATAAATTTTTTTCGCTAATACCTGTTTCTTTAGAAACTTGTCGAATAATTACTGATAATGACTGCCGGGTCTCAGTAAGACGATATTTTATCAAATTTGACAAAATCTGTTTTTCATCAACCTTGAGTACACAATCCATTTCTGTTTTTAACAATATGAATAGTTACAACAAACAACACGACAATGTTAACACAAATTACAAACGATAAAACCCAAACAACTAAGCGAAGATCTATAGATGCACAAGCTATCAAAATTTGAAAATAATTATTTCTGTATTAAAAAGTTTGCTTATATGCGTTCGGTGACAAATAATAGTGCCGACAAAAAAAATATTATACTATAATTTCAGTAAGTACAAACTGTATTATGTAGTTCCACGAAGTAAAAGTAGAAAAAATCAGAAGGGCTTATTGTTTACTAAAATCCTTTGCATTTGCTGCTAATCCTAAATTTCCGTTTTTGCAAGTTTCTTTTGAAACAAGTTGAACAAATGAATGATCTTATCATGATGAATCATTTTACCGTTAAAATTGAGTTTGGAACTTCTTTTATTTACCTGCGAATTAAAAGATTAAAAAGATCATACAGAAGCTAACCAGCCGTTATTTTTATTTTGAAAGAATTTGAAGACGAAAGAATTAAACAAAAAGGTATAAGTAATAAAATATCGAATATTTGGATACATGTACGATGTAACAATCCCAAGTAATGTTTAATAAAATAACAAATACATGTTAATAAGACTTTGTTCTAAATCCTCCTTTTGTATGGTTAAGATTACACTTTTTCGGTTACTGTTTTCAAAAGTTTAGAATTTCTGGAATCTTAATCCACATTTCTATAGATTCATACAGTGAAATAGGTGGCAACAAACTCCCATAAGAAATACATTGGCTATCTTTCCTTCTCTGTAGTCACAACGTGAGACGACCAATAAGTCTACTATTTTGTTTTTAATATTGGTAGTAAATCTGGAATCTTTTTTGTGGTTTTATTGGTCTTGCTGTAATCAGTATCCTGATGGTAGTTCTTACCCCCCCCCCCCAACATTTGTTTCTGTTTCGCAAGCCTTAATAATAATAAAGCACTAGAATAAATGTATCTATCTATCTATCTATCTATCTTAACCGCCCCCTACCTCCCCCTAATTTTTTTTTCAGCAATCTTTTGGTAAATGTATATAGAATATAAATTAATTAGAAAAATGTTCCAACTCGATTAAGAAATCATAAATAATTGAATTTGTTTATTATAAATCCCTTTATGTTTATAAGAATACCATGTTTGATAAAAATTATTTACTTGATATTAATCTTTATTCCCTTATGTAGAGATTTGCTGAATAATTTTGATTTTAATGTTTTAGTAGCTTAGAAAAATAAATTTTTCCTAAATCGTTACACAAAAATGTTATTGTTAATAACTTTTGGAAAATCAAAAATCTTATCAAATTGATTAAGGAACAGGTTACTATCATTAAATGACAGGAAAATTCATATTAACATATAATATCGTACCACTGATAAATAGGTGGTCCACTTCACGAATTTTGTCTATTATAAATAAATAGGGTGATTTTTTGAAAACGATCCTTCGGAGATATTTCAGAAACCAAAAGGAAATTAAAAATTTCCGAAAACAGGTCCACTTATATGTCACGGGGGAAACGGTTTGACCTATGATTCACACTTTGACGTTTACCCCTGCGCCCCCACCAATACCTCCCCAAAAATTTTAAAGGAATGACCCATCGTGTGGTATCTCAAATGAAAGCTTATCAGGATTAGGGTGATGTGTCACTTGCGCATTTTTTTAATCTTCTCATACATTTTATGAGAAAGTTTATCATTGCCACTTCAGGAGAACGGTAAGCGCTATCGAAGCCTAATTTTAATCAGGTAGGCGTGGAAAAAAAAGAAAGCAAGCCGCTGACGTTTTGTCTAACAAACTGTCACATTAGTTTTTTCCGTTTAGTCAACTTCACCTACATACTACATTGGTTTCCGTAAAAATGGTGCAATCTATTGCTGAAAGGATGGAAGTTATCTACATTTATGGTGCCGAGCAATGTGCTCGTGCCACAGCAAGAGTTTTTAATCAAGGACATCCAAATAAGCATATGGAGCATAAATACGTTTGCGAACTTGTGCAAAAATTTGAAGCAACTGGATCGGTAGAGAACAAGAAAAAGCATGCTAATCAGGTAGTAGATGAACTGGCGGAGATGGAAATAATTGGAAATTTTACCATGGAGCCAACCAGTTCTTTGCGTCAGGTTGCAGCATCCACCGGACTTTCTTACTCGTCAGTACGCAAAGTGACAAAGCTGCATAACTTTCACCCTTACAAGATGCAGATATTGCAAGAACTTAGCGACGGCGATTGCGACCGACGACTAGAATTTTGCGAAACTATGACCGAAATGATCATTGCGAATCCAAATTTAGTAAAAAACATTTGCTTCAGTGATGAGTGCACTTTTTACTTAAATGGGCACGTGAGCAAGCAGAATGTACGATATTGGAGCGACGAAAATCCGCGTATGACAAGAGAGGACCATACCCAGAGACCTCAAAAGATTAATGTTTGGGCAGGAATAGTAGGTGATTCAATAGTTGGACCCATATTAATTAATGAAATGCTAAATGGTGCCATCTACTTGAATATGTTGGAGAACATCATCGATCCTCTAATAACTGAAGAAGTAGAAAACCAGCTTGATGAAGAAGGTAATCAAATACTCGACGAATATCAATTGTTCTTCCAGCAGGATGGTGCTCAACCGCATTATGCTGCAAATGTTTGTAACTGGCTTAACCAGAGATTTCCAAATCACTGAATTGGTATACGTGGAACAATCGAATGGCCTCCACGATCACCGGACCTCACAAGTCTTGACTTCTTCCTTTGGGGTCATTTAAAGTTTATAAGACTAAACCCATAGATTTAAATGACTTGCATCAACGAATTATCAACGAGTGCCATAACATTCCACGAGAAACTTTTCAGAAAGTAAGGCAACAATTTGAAAACCGGATTTACTACTGCATGGAGGCCAATGGTGCTCATTTTGAGCAGTTCCTGTGAGTGTTCTTTTTTCAGTTTTGTTAAAATGTTATTTTCAACACCTACTTAGATGTTTAAAGACTCATTATTCTTATCCTAATGTAAAATTGATCATTTCTCCATGCTAAATAAAAAAAAATGCGCAAGTGACAGATCACCATAATCCTGATAAGATAAGCTTTCATTTGAGATACCACACGATGGGTCATTCCATTTAAAATTTTTGGGGAGGTATTGGTGTGAACGGTGAAACGTCAAAAGTGTGAATCATAGGTCAAACCGTTTCCCCCTTGACATATAAGTGGACCTGTTTTCGGAAATTTTCAATTTCCTTTTGGTTTCTGAAATATCTCAGACGGATTGTGTTCAAAAAATCACCCTGTATTGCATAGTATTTTGCCCTTTAATTTTTAAAAAACGTTGAGGAAAATTGGCAAGAGGTGTTAAATTATTACACAACAATTCATCTGTTCGAACTGCCACAATTTCACAAGCATTTGCGAATGCGACTTTGAAGTATTGGATCATCCACCGTACAGTCTGGATATGGCTCTTAGTGACTATTATTTATTTTACAATTTAAAGAAAGACCTTAGGGGACGTTGTTTTAAGGACGAGTTACAAGCAGCTGTAATTGAACATTTTGAAGGAAAAACTTCAGATTATTTTTACAAGGGCATTGAATTATGAATTCCACGTTGTAGTAAGTGTATTGACATTATGGGAGATTATATTGAAAAATAAAAATTATTATATTTTACCAAGTTCATTTTTTCTATATCAAGCCGAGAATTTATGGCACTTACCTCGTACTATGGAGATCTCGCTGATTTGAAGAGATACATACATACATAATCCATACCTCTTTTACGGCATTTCACAGTGTTGGGGTTCCACACAAACTCTTATGGGAGTGCAACGGAGGTAATGGAGCTATTGTAGGAAGTACATTACGCTCCCGATACTTTATCACTCATACAACTTTTATACCTTAACCTAAGAAGCTCAAACACGATAGTACTAAATTTTTAAAATTCAATTGCAACCGAGGTTTGAACCCCTGTCCCTCCGAACGAGGGGTAGGATCTCTACCACTCGACCATGGAGGGCCCGAAGAGATACACAAAAGTTTAAATTAGAAAAAAGTTGTGTAATTTTCAGTCCAATACTGCAAACCAAACTTGTTTATCGTTTTTTGTCGGAAGTTTTTTCCAAAAAAACTAAAAACATTGTGGCTTGTAACTTGTAACCAAAAAACATTTTTTAGACACTTTTTCCTTGCGCCAATTATTGGTTTCCATTATCGTCCTTAATATTTTCCTTTCGAATAATCGCAGTTGTTCTTCCACTTGTGTTGGGCACATTACTTCTGGTACGTATAGTACCACTGGTCTTCTATTATTCACTGGTATCTTTAGCATAAACGTTTTATATCACATTTGAATTCTTTCCTTTATCTCTTCACTGCGGTCATTATTATACTTAATTGCATATCAAAGTAGTTGAATGAACTTATTTTTTTAATTTTATAAGTTTTATGTATTCACTTCTTTTATGATGGCTGTATAAGTCTGCCGTAATATAGGAAAATCTAGTAAGTCTAGTTACTATGTTATGAAATATTATGGAAATTTAAAATAAGTTTGTAAGAATCTTATGGGTTTATTTTAAATATCCATAATATTTCATAACATAGTAAGTAACTACTAGATTCTCCTATATTACGGCAGAAGTGGACTGTAATCCAAATTGTTGTAATAAAAGGAATAAAAGAAAACAAACAAAGAGAAAGAAGAAAAGCAAGAACGTAATGAAGATGAAATGGTTAATGTTAAAACAATTCTAAAAAAAATTGATGAAAAGGTATGCAATAACTTAAAAATTTATCGACTAGGAAAATACAATAAAGATAAAAAGAGACCAATAAAAATCGTATTTCCTAGTAAATTTGATGCATTACAAGTTCTCAAACAAAAGCATAAAATACAGAATCTAGATTCTGTTTATATTAAGAACGATTAAACACCAATGCAGAGAAATTATTTAAGATCGATTCTAGAGGAACTTGATAAGCGCACCAAAAACAGTGAAACCAATTTAAAACTTAAATATATCAATTCAGTTCAGAAAATTATAAAAATTAATGGAGAATCTCCAACAAAAAACTAGACATTCATCAGGATGTTGAAGTCTCTTGGTGGTACAGTAATTTAAATTCTATAGTAAACAAAATAGATGAGTGGAAGGTTAGCATCAATAAGCATAAACCTACCTTTATACAGCGTGGAAATAAATGATTTTCATCAAGTTCCCTTTGGAATTTTTTCACATGTAAATTTTTCTGTACTGCTCTACTCTTTTTGATTTAGTACTAAATTAGTTCTGTCAATAAATGAAATCAATCTGTCAAACAATTCATAGAATTTCATATTTTGAGGTTATGGTACTACCTTCTCTATTTTCGTAGAGCGGCACGTCGTGCTTTTACATGGGGAATGCAATGGTAACTTGATGAAAATCATTTATTTCCACCCAGTACTTATAACTAAAACATGGTTAAATAAACACATATATGACAGTATAATCGCTATAGATGGTTATAGTATATTTCGTCAAGATAGGGAAGGTCAAATAGGTAGAGGCATATTAATACTAACTAAAAATAGTATTAAAATAAACAAAATTAATGTCACCATAACAAAGAAATATGCAACCTAACTTCCAATAGCATCTATTTGGTTAGAAGTAACGTTGCTAAAGACGAAATTTATTATTTCTTGTATATATAGCGCGAACTATGCGACAGATCAAAACAATATTCATATGATACAAACTCTAAAAGATGCCCTTTCAAAAGACACCCCTACATTTATATTTGGAGACTTTAACTATCCTGAAATTCAATGGAAGAGCCTCACATTAAGTCATCAAATTCAAGCAGATCATGAGTTTTTGGAAAACTATAAGGATATGAATGCTTTTCAACTAATTACGTTTCCTACTCGTTTTAGAAGTAATCAAAAATCACTGCTAGATCTTTTACTGGTAAATGACAAGAGGCTTATTTACGATCTCACATCTGATGCTCCAATAGGCCTAAGTGATCACATAGTTATTACTGCAAAATCACATATAAGAGGACCATCTAACTCTACTATAAAAACACTTCGAAGAAGTTTCTGGACTGCAGATTATTTGGAAATTAATAGGTTTTTACAACAGCAAGATTTTACCCCGAGCCATACTGCACAAACATGTCTTGAAAAATGTTATGAAATAATTAACAATGCTATAGGTGTCATGATACCATTAAAAGCTTCCAAACATAATCCAAAAAAACCATGGTTAAATGAAACAATTTTCAAAGAAATTAAAAGAAAACGTACACTTTGGGACAAATACAGAAGAACATCAAGTGAACAGGACTATAGTATATACAGAATACTAAATAATAAATTAAAAAAAATGATTGATGATTCAAGAATAACTTATGAAAATAATATAGCAACATCTGACTCTTCAAAGAATTTCTTCAGGTACCTACATAAAACGCACATTAAATTCCAAAGTCACTAAAATCACATTAAAAGATCCTACAAACAATGAAATTATAAACAGTGACTTAGACACTGGAGAGAAATTTGCTGAACAATTTAATAAAGTTTTTAACAAAGAGAATGTAAACGACATGTTACCAATGTTGCCATTGCAAACAAGATCGACTCAATCCCTTACAACTATAAATTTTACAGCAGAAGAGGCCTCTATTGCAATTAATGACCTGAAGACAGAGTCAAGTCCTGGACCTGATAACATTCCATCTATGTTCTTACAAAAATGTAGAGATAATATTTGTACTCCCATTGCAAATGCGTTGAATGAATGCATGTATATAGGCAAGTTGCCACAACAATGGCATCTAGCAATTGTTACGCCTCTTTACAAAAAGGGCAATAAGCACCTGCCAGAAAATTACCGCCCAATTAGCTTAACATGTAATCCATGTAAAATAATGGAAAAAGTGATTGTAAAGGAACTAACACCTTTTCTAATAGAAAATCAAGTTATTCCAGACACACAACATGGATTTTTACCAAAATGGTCAACAACATCTAACTTACTAGCTTGTCTAAATGAATGGACATTTAATCATGATGAAGGACAGCCAACCGATGTAATATATCTTGATTTCGAAAACGCTTTTGATAAAGTTCCACATGATCGACTATTACATAAACTAGAAGATTTTGGAGTAAGAGGTAATTTACTTTAGTTGATAGAGGATTTTCTTAAAAACCGATATTACCAAGTCAGAGTAAATGGTGTCCTATCAAATCAACATAAAGTGCTAAGTGGAGTTCCCCAAGGATCGGTCCTAGGCCCCCTACTCTTTGTAACTTATGTCAGCGACTTAGCTAATAACATCAAAACTAATATAATCTTCTTTGCTGATGACACCAAGCTTTTTGCAAATCTCTTGGAACAATACCTAGAGCTGAATGATGACTTGAAGATAATAGAGGATTGGGCAGTTACTTAGAAAATGAAACTAAATGCAGATAAATAAATGTACAGTACTAAATATTGGACCAAACAACAACAGCCAATCATATACATTAAACAACATTGAACTACAGCATGTCAATCAACAAAAAGATCTTGGTGTCATCATCAGCAACGATATAAAATGGGAAATTCACATAAATGAAATTGTAAAAAAAGCTAATTCTTTTATTTATTTAATTCAAAAAGCATTCAAGAGTAAATCTCCGGACATGATTTTAAAATTATACAAGAGTTTCATCAGGCCAAAATTAGAATATTTACATACAATATGGAATCCTTACTATGTGAAAGATATAGAAGCATTAGAGAAAGTACAAAGAAGGGTTACAAGAATAGGGAAGACGCATATGTCGTCAATTGAGGAGATTCTTGCATTTTCATAAACGTCATTACTAAATTAGTTAGAATATCAGTTATAAATGCATTAAACAATTACCAATTTTAAGTAATTAATTTTTGAAAACCTTGAAAATTTAAATAAATTTAAAATGCAATACTGGTGTCCTCTAATGGATGAAACTTTGTTACCTCTTACAGTTCCAAAGACGACCCACTGTTGCTGCTAATGAATCAGTTAAGAATCCTGTATTACCCGTCAGTTTGAAAAATTTTTTAGTTTCAAGTTCAAATATCGTCTACTTATTAACGAGTAATTAATATAATAATGTACGTTATGCTGTTGTGTAATTAACTGCCATAATTAAAGTGGTGTTAAATATTTCTGGTAATATTAATTCAAAATTCAGTTTATTGGTTTTCATCAGCGCCATCTAACGCTGAGTAGATCGTCAATATTGCTTCTTCACATTCACAGCGGTACCTACTTTTTTACATCAAATAGCTTTGAGGGAAGTTGTTCAAGGCCAAATTCGGTTTTAAATGAGGAGAATTTTTAAATTTAATTTTTTCAAATAAATTGAGAGTTTTTAGAAATTCCGCTTATCTGGAAATATTTTTCTAACCAAAATGAACGAATACAAAAATTTAAAAAAATACGTGCGTCTTCCCTATTCCATCAGAACTATCACAACAACCATATGAAGCAAGACTAAAGAAACTTCAGTTAACAACGTTGAGAGAGAGAAGATTAAGAGGAGACATAATTGAAACGTACAAGATAGTTCAGGAATATTATTCTAGTAACTTAGAAATATACAACTACAATCACAGAGTACACTTAAGAGGACATACAAAGAAACTTGAAAAAGAAAAAACTGCTAAGCTACCACGAAGAAACTTCTTAGTAAACTGTGTGGTATACCCCTGGAACTCTCTACAAGAAGACACTATATCAGCACCAAGTTTGAATTCTTTTAAAAACAAACTTGACAGAGAAAACATAATGACATTGACTATCGATTGTGACAAATTGTGCTATTACAACTAATAAGTTGAACAATCAAGTTCTAAAAAAATCTTTCAAACAAAAATTTTTAAGATAAACACAAATTAAACAAATAGTTTCAATAGTTCAAATAGTCATCGGTTTTGACCGCCTACTATACAGGGTGTCCCACAATGCTGTTTACACGCAATATCTCCCTTATTTGAAAAGATAAAGAAATCAATCAAAAACTATTGCGAATGACTCAAAATGGACCTTCAGAAAACATCCTTAAACGCTGGTTGCATAGCAACGTTTAAGAGATCATGCCAACTTGATTAATTTTTCAAATTGCATCCTATGTTTTTTTTCACGGAAATGTATTCTTCACTTCATTCTGCATACGGTAGTATATCTTACTTAATTATCTAATGTGCATTTAGGGGTTGAAAAAATATTTTTTATAAATTGTACACTTCATATTCTCTAACTAAATTATTTATTTAAAAAATACTTTAAACCTTAATAGAAATATGGCCCAATTGAGTTATTGTTAATAAACATCTCATCTATCTCAAAATGTTTAAAATTTGCCCATAATTTTGACATATTACAGAAAATTGTTAAGTAAACAATTTTATTCGGAACGGTAGTGCTCGCAATACAATAAGTTTCGTTTGTTTGTTCAAATTTAAACTTAGAATTATTATTATTACAATACCAGAATGCCACATGCTTTTAGTCCTGATGAGTATGTTGATGTTATGTTAATTTATGGAGAGTGCAGAAAAGATTCGCGGAAAGCTACTCGTTTATACCGCGAACGCTTTCCTGAACGTCGACAACCTTCACACATGGTTTTCCATAAAACAGAAAAAAATGCGCACAGGATTGTTTCCTACTGCAAAACACAAAGAACATCAAAAACATATAAGAACCGAGGAAAATGTAATAAATGTATTAGCTGATATTGGTATAAACCCACACGTTTCTGTTCGCACCATAGCTCAAGAAATTGGAGTAAGTAAAAGCACTGTACAGAGGATACTAAAAGAACACAGATAGCATCCCTTCAAGCTTCATCTAGTTCAAGGATTGAGACCAACTGACCTAAATCGTAGATTGCAATTTATTGCATTAATACACGTTATGATGCACCACAACCCAGGGCTCTTGACTCAAATTTGTTGGAGTGATGAAAGTCATTTCCACAACAATGGTGTTGTGAATACGCACAATGCCCATTATTGGGCAACTGAAAACCCACACTGGGTGCAACAAACCCGTTTTCAAACAATTTGGGGTATTAATGTTTGGTGTGGACTTTTTAATGGCCACTTAATTGGACCATATTTTTATGAAGGAACTTTATCTGGACAAAGGTACTTAGATTTCCTCACAAATACGTTACATGAGCTCATGGCAGACATTCCGTTAGAAGAGCGAAATTCGTTAATTTGGCAACAAGATGGGGCTCCTCCCCACAATGCACAAATCGTGACCGGGCACTTAAATAACTTATTTCCTAATAGGTGGATTGGTACGAGGGGTGCAATTCCATGGCCCCCTCGTTCACTCGACCTCACACCATTAGATTTCTTTCTTCGGGGCTACCTCAAGGATGTAGTCTACCAAGTGCAACTTTTAAATTTAGATCACCTGCAGAATCAAATTCGTGAAGCATGCCGAAGATTACAGCCGTGTCTACAAGGGAATTACTGAGGCGCTTTGAAGCTTGTGTAGAGTCCACAGGAGGGCATTTTGAACATTTGTGTTAAGTTTAAGATAAGTTCGTGGTTTTCAAAAAGTTTGAAGTAGTTTGTTTCATTTAAAGTATTTTTTAAATAAATAATTTAGTTAGTGAATATGAAGTGTACAATTTATAAAAAATATTTTTTCAACCCCTAAATGCACATTAGATAATTAAGTAAGGTATACTGCCGTATGCAGAATGAAGTGAAGAATACATTTCCGTGAAAAAAAACATAGGGTGCAATTTGAAAAATTAATCAAGTTAGCATGATCTCTTAAACGTTGCTATGCAACCAGCGTTTAAGAATGTTTTCTGAAGGTCCATTTTCAGTCATTCACAATAGTTTTTGGTTGATTTTTTTATCTTTTCAAATAAGGGAGATATTGCGTGTAAACAGCATTGTGAGACACCCTGTATAGATAATAATAATAGTAATAAAATAATAATCTTCGAAGAAAACTTCAAGTATTCTCCAAAAATGACCACAAAACAAACTACAGTCAAACTTGGTTATAGTGAGATCCTCGGGACCGCCAATTTTGTTCGTTATATTCAATGCTTGTTATAATAGAGAAGAAAAAAATTGCAGTTGCAAAAATATATATCTTATATATATAACTTTTAATAATCTTTATTTATTTCATTATATTTATATAGATTTTAAAAACAAGTATAAAATTTTTTATGTCCGATTGCATTATAAAGTACTGTTTATTGTATTGTTTTGCGGCAGTGAACTGGCTTATTATTGTGCTCGTAAAATAAAGTGGCAGTAGTAAAATAAAGTATGGCAACTGTCTATTACATGTCAAATTTTCTTCTGTCAAGAATAGATGTCAAATTATAAACTGATTTTTTTTTTGATAATTAGCCAATTTTAGGAATCGAACATAAAGCTTTGTATGCAACTCTTACATAATCGGACCTTATAGACTCGCCCTTTTTATAGGCCTTGCTCGCTTCGCTCGCTCGGCCATAAACTGGGCTTGTCTATAAAGGCCTACATTATGTACTTGTTACATAAATAGCTATTATTTCAATTTAATTGATGAATTGAAGTTATTGTAGTCTGTTTTAAGGAGTTAAAAGAATATCTCTTAAGTTACATTTATTTATTTATTTATTTTAAACCCAAACAGGCAAATCTGCCTAATTACATGGATTCAGTACAATGTGTTAGGATACATATACACAGATCAATTCAATAAATTATTTTTTTTTACATTATTAATTATGGAATATTAATACTAAGAATAACAGTATTATAAATTAACGATTACAATACCCAAAAGTTCAGATATTAATCAGAAAAATATACATTGTAATTATGTTATAGACACACCAAGGGCTCAACCAGATTAAGATGACCGACGGAATAGACTGAGAGAGTAAAAAGTACTTGTCACATCATAGCATTCATTTTATAATACTCGATTATACTGCCTCTAAATTTAACATATCGAGGGCATCAGCTCAGAGGGGCGTATCCGCCAAAATTTTTATCTTCAATCTTTATGTCGTATTGATTTCTGGTATCGACCTGCGTGTTGTCACAAACGGGCGAATGTTTTGTAAGGCCAGATTAATGCCTTACAAAACATACGCCGTATGTAACAACACGCAGGTCGATACCAGAAATCAATACGACCTAATAAATTGAAGATCACACATTTGGCGGATACGCCCCTCTGATCTGATGCCCTCGATATGTAATATGAAAGATGTCAATTCTTAAATGCAAATGTACATAGTTAAGTAATTTTAACATTTTAATCAACGGTTTACTATGGGTTATTACTTTAAAAGGTATATGAAATAAGCTAGTTGTTCTGACACTTCTTCTGGGTACTTTCAAAGGACACAGTGCTAAAAGTTCGTTACAGTCGATGGCATTATTGACAATCTTAAATCCAAAGGACAGCGTAGAACATTCGCGTCTGTCATGTAGTGACGGTAAATTGAAAATATTCTGTAAGTCCACTGTTCTTATTGTTCTGTAGTCAGGGTAATAACCAAACTTTTTAAAATATAGGAAGCGTAGGAATCTATTTTGAATTTTTTCTATTATCAGATTTTGATTTATACTAGTTGGATTCCAGATTATAGACCTGTATTCTAATTTTGCATGTACAAATGATTTATAAAGTTTAATTATGGTAGCAGAATGTTTAAAGTAAACAGAGTTTCTAATAACAAATCCAAGAACTCTACGTGATTCTCTTACAATGTTGTCAATATGCTTTTTGAAACTAAGTGTTTGATCGAGTAAAATTCCCAGATCCGAGGTACACGATACCCTTTCTAAACACAAACTTTGCATTTTATATTTGAATTTTAGAAACTCTGTTCTTCGTACAAAAGTTAGAACATGACATTTTTTTAAATTAAAGAAGAGTTTATTATCCAGACTCCATTGAATTATTCTATCTATATCATGTTGAACATCAACTGCATCTTTGACAGTGTGAAACCTCACGGAATAGTCTCGAGGTCGTCTGCAACAATAGACATTTCGAATGTTGTACGACATCAGATAAGTCATTAATAAACAAAAGAAAGAGCAAAGGCCCCAGATTTGATCCCTGCGGGACTCCTGAATTACTTTTACAAGATTTAGAACTTGTGCCTTGAAATTTTACATAGTATGATCTGTTTTGAAGATATGAAGTTAATAATTTTAAAGTCAAACCGTAAATACCATATTTTGACATTTTTAATAACAATATGTTATGATCCACTTTATCTAAGGCTTTTTGGAAATCAGTATAGATAACATCCAGTTGAGCACCTTCCTCAAATGCATTGTAAATATCATTAGTAAATATAAACAAATTGGTAACTGTAGATCTTTTAGGCATAAACCCATGTTGGTTATTACTGATGTATTTACTTAGAAAAGCAAATAGTTTTTTATAGATTATATGCTCAAAAAGTTTAGCAAATGCTGAGATAACTGAGATAGGTCGATAATTTTCTACTTTTCATTTATCATCATTTTTAAAAATTGGGCATACACATGCTTCCTTCCATCTATCTGGAAATACGCCTGTAGATACAGAGAGATTATATATATGAAATAAAGGTAGTTGTAATAGATGGGCACATGCTTTTAGAATATATGGAGGGACCCTATCTGGACCTGCTGATCTCTTTGATTTTAATTTCTTTATGGCATTTTGGAAATCCTCAACTGAAATGTCATCTATGATAAAGGTATCATTTGTCAGTATAGATTGATACAAAGTGTCATCAACTTCACCCATGTCATATGATGGAGGATCATTCGCATAAACAGATTGGAAGTAGTCTGCAAAAGCATCAGCAGCAGAATCATTGTTAAGTAATTCATTTTTGTATGTATAATTGTAATACTGCCGTGCTTAGCAAGAAAGCAGTATCTGCACAAACTGCTATCTAGAAATATACTATGTGGAATTGTAATGAATGCTAATAAAAAATATGGTATATTTCTTAAGTTGCTGTTGTGGAGATACTGCTTTCTTGCTAAGCACGGCAGAATAGGTACTCATACATAAGTAAACTATCGAATAATTTCTTACCACAATAATGTAACTTAAAAAGATTTCATCACTTTCCGCATTTTCATCTTCTTTTTCTCTACTAACTACTTTTTATCTACTCTACTAACCACTTCTTGTAATATTTCCTCGTCTACTTGGTCTACTTATAAATACGAGGGTGGTCTGAAAAGTTTCCGACCTAACAAAGATACAAGACATTTTTTCTTTAAATTTATTTTTATTTTTCTACATAGTCTCCTTGTAAGTCTACACACTTCTCCCAGCAATGCTCCCATCTCTTTAACCCGTCCAAATAGTACTCGGCGTTTTTCTCTGCAAAATAATTGTTCACGAAGGTGATTGCCTCCTCATCTGACAAAAATCTCTGTCCTCCGAGCGCAATTTTTAGATGAGGAAACAAAAAGAAGTCGCTTGGGGCTAGATCTGGTGAGTAAGGAGGATGGTCAAGCAGTTCAAACCGTAATTCGTGGATTTTCGCCATGGCAACCGCGGAGGTGTGAGACGGCGCATTGTCTTGGTGAAACAGGATTTTCTTTTTCTGCAAATGTGGCCGTTTTTCAGCAATTTCTGCCTTCAGCTTGTCAAGTAATGATGCGTAGTATGCTCCTGTAATGGTTTTTCCTGTTTGAAGATAATCGATTAAGATAACTTCATGACTATCCCAAAAAACAGTCGCCATCACTTTCCCAGCCGACATAACAGTTTTTGCTTTTTTTGGAGCCGATTCCCCCTTCGCAGTCCACTGTTTTGACTGTATTTTTGTTTCTGGCGTATAATGGTGTATCCAAGTTTCATCTACAGTAATTAATCGGCGCCAAAACTCTGATTTATTGCGCCTAAACTGCGCCAACAGAGCGTTGGAAATGTTCATTCGAACACGTTTTTGGTCTAACGTGAGCAAACGCGACACCCAACGCGCGGACAGCTTTCTCATGCCTAAATCTTGATTCAATTTGTGACAAACACGTTCTTTGGACATATTTATAGCCTCTGCTATCTCTCTCACTTTAATGCGACTGTCGTTTAGCACCATTTGGTGAACTTTAGCGATGTTATCGTCAGTGGTTGCAGTTTTTGGACGTCCCGAACGTTTATCGTCTCCCAAGTTGGTACGGCCACGTTTTAATTCAGCTGCCCAAAATTTCACTGTGATAAATGATGGCGCAGAGTCCCCATACACAGAGTCCAACTCATCTTTGATTTGCGTAGGCGTATTGCTTTTCAAAAACAAATATTTAGACAGCTCGATACTCGATTTTTCCCCATTTTCACAAAAACACTAACATCGACTCACTCAAACGATTGTCAAATAACAACTGTGCTTCCAAGATGGCCGAAATTTTGGTGAGTATTTGTCAAAAGATGCACAACTACATTCCCTAGCTTTTATTGACGAGTGCTGCCATCTTCACGTTAAGGTCGGAAACTTTTCAGACCATCCTCGTAGGCAACTCGAAATTTTGTTTAATTTTGAACCAGCCTAAAATCACTCTTTTCACAGTTTATCTTTTTGCACTCGCTTAATATGTTTTAAAACGCTCCTAATTGTTGATCTATTTTTCCATAATGTAGAAACAATGGAAGAATGTTCTGTATACTGCAGATTTTTTGGCGAATAATTTTCGAATTTTCTTGGGAAATGAAAAACTTTTAGTCAACATATGCATGCCGAAGAATGAGTAGAACTGAACAGACCAGAGTACAAAAATGCAACTTGCAAGCAATAATGTTTGTTATTAACCCTCACATTAAAAATATTTTAATAATAATAATAAATCTTTAATAGCAATCACAGCTATACATAAAAAAGGAAACATTTTAAAATTGTACAGACATCATTACACATAACACAGCTTTGATAATTCTATAAATAAACATTTTAAAAGTGTACAGATATCATTACACATATCACAGCTTTGATAATCATGTAAATATACAAATACATTATGCAGTTATAATGGGTGTTCATTTAAATTCGTAATCTAGCAACCTTTGGAATTTTAATGAAAGAAGGCAGAGCGACATATATAATACGTCGCAGATAGAGACAGGCAATAATCCAAAGGTTGCTAGATTACGAATTTAAATGAACACCCGTTATAACAGTATAATTACAGTACAGTAAGATATCACAGATTAAGAGGAGAAAAAAGAAATTTAGTAATAGCATAAGTGTAGCTACTCCGTTCACATCATAACATAATCCTGTTATCTTGAATAAATTTTTTACAATTTGTTTTAAATTCTTCTATGCTAATACTATTTTTAATTTGTTGTGGTAATTCGTTGTACATCTTTAGACCTTTATTGAATACTTGATTTTCACCAAAATTAGTGCGAGTTCTCTGTACATAAAAATTATCCCTCCTTCTGGTATTTATATGTATGAATATCACCTACAAAAGTACAATGGGTTACACTTAGATGTTTGGGTAACAATCAATTTAATAGTTTAAAAATGAATAATAAAGTATTTACAATAACGGTTTGTTTAACAGATAATATGTTTAACGTATTTAACATTATATCAATACTTGTATAGATATTGCAATTAAGTATGTATCTCATCACTTTATTTTGCAGCTTTTGAAGTAACAAAAATTGACTATTGTTTAACATAAATAATATTGTTACACAAAATGTAAAATGAGGGGCAATTATAGTTTTGTAAACTAGAAATTTAGACCACAAACTTAGAAATTTAGAAATTCTGCCAAAAAAATAAATCTTAGTATTAATTTTTTTTGACATATAATTAACATGTTGATTAAAATGTAAATCTTCATCGATTATGATGCCTAAATACTTGATTTGTGGTACTTGCTCCAACCTATAGTTATTAATTTTGATTTTACATTGTTCTACTTCCCTAAATTTAGTTTTAAGTATCATACATTTGGTTTTATCAAGATTTAATTTTAACGAATTATTATTTGACCAATTGTAGATATTTGTAATATCTTCATTTAAGTTATTACATATTTCTAGTGTATTACAGCCTGTAAAGTACAACAGAATATCATCTGCAAACATTTGTATCGAACAATTTTTAACTACATCTACTACATCATTTATATATAATATGAATAATATTGGCCCCAAAACTGAGCCTTGAGGCACACCATAACTTACACTTCTTTCACTGGATATATTATCACCATACTTCACAACTTGACTTCTCTCTGATAAGTAGGATTTAAACCATTGGATCACTATCCCGCCAACACCCAATCGCTCAAGCTTCAATATTAATATATTTCTGTTTATGGTTTCAAAGGCACGCCTATAATCAAGAAACACTGCACCAACAACTTTTTTATTATCTATCGCACTTTTCCACTTACTTAACACTGATTGTATTGCTGTTTCACATGAATTCGATTTACGAAACCCAGCTTGATGTATGCTCAAGATCTCATTATTTTCCAAAAATTGTAACAGCTGTTCTTTAACTAATATTTCCAATATCTTTTCATATGGGGGTAGCATATTAATAGGCCTGAATTCCTCACATTTTGTCGTGTTGGTAATCTTCTCAATACGCACAATCACAGATTGTTTCCATTGTTTGGGCACTAACCCATCTGTAATTGAGGTATTTATAATATCCAAAAGTCTATTTCCCACTACACTTATCTCTACTTTAAGAATTTTTGTTGTTATTCCATCAGTCGAACTGTTTTTATTTGGCAATTGTTTACAGTTTCTTTAAGTTTATTCATATCAATTGTTGTAAATCTTTGCCATACAAATTCCTTTTCCTGAATGTTTTGCACGACAGTATACTCATCTTCTCTATTATCTATATCTTCTACTATTTGCTGCACACTATCTAAAAAGAAAACATTGAATGCATTACATATCTCTTCACTCCCTTTAATTAATACCTCTCCAAATAATATTTCCTTTTTTACTTCGTCAGTTTTCTTATTTAAAATATTCTTAACAGTTTTCCACATTTCAGCTGAATTGTGTTTGCATTGATCAATTTTGCTCTCGTAATATTTTCTTTTATGATATCGAATCGCTTGTACCACTTCGTTTCTCTTTCTTTTATAAATTAATTTCGGTGATCATAGCCCTTCTATATAACATCTCTTTCTCGAATCTTTTCCTCTATTGCTTCACACCACCAGCCATGATTATCAGTGTTGCTATTTATTCTTATTGAAGTACAAGGTGCATGCTTATTAAGCATCTTTATTATCATAGTAGTGAAATTCATTGATAACTGCTCAATATCTGCAAAATTTGTATCCCAGTTTTCATTTAATAAATCTATCTGAAAAAGGTATTCGTTCCAATTTTTAAAGTTTCTAATCGTTTTCTTATATGATACATTACAACATACCTCTGGCAATTTAATTATTTAGAATGAATGATCTGAGATTTTTGGTGTATGATGAACCTCAAATTTTATTTCTTTATTAGTTGTTACAATCAGATCTATAATTGATTTACTGTTCTGAGTAATTCGAGTAAATTTATCTACTATTTGATAAATACCCAATCGGTTTATACATTCATTTAATTTATTTGTATAAAAACTATTAGCAGCCATATTAATATTGTAATCCCCTACTATTATCACTGTAGCATTCTTGAATTCATTGTTTAGGAGAATATTTTCAAAAATTGTAATAAAGTTTGCATCACTGGAACTAGGAGAATGATATAATGTAATAATAACATAAGGATTATTCTTAATTCTTACATTTGCACCAATTATCCATGTATTCATATCATAAGCATTATTTATAATTTTGGTAAATAATATGCCTTTTTTTATATAAATCATTGCACCACCTGTATGTCTACTTGTACTAACACAGTTTATAAAAATATACCCTTTTATCGCGAGCTCATTATTTCCTATATCTTCAGTTATATGCGTTTCAGATAAACTAAGTATCGTTGGTTTTACGCTTTGAATTAGCATTTCCAATTCATCTTTTTTGATAGCAGGCCTTGTATATTCACATATAATATCTGACTTCCAGTCTGTGATTGCTATAAATTATAATTTTTTGTTTTTATACCGATTGCTTGAACAATCCTTTGATAACAAGGGCATTCCCTGTCATAGATTGAATGATTAATATTCAGCTTTAAATTAACTTTTTCATTCATTATTTTGCAATTAATAGATTCCGGGAATGTCTAATGTACCTGAGTTCTATGTTTACAAAGATACAAATGGTAAGCTGAAACATTTGTTAACTCTCACATTGAAAATTCCGAGTTCTGAGAATAACATACTTGAATCATAAAAATAAGTAGGATTAAAAGTATTTGAAATTTTGGGTGCAGGTCATAAATCAGAAGTAAGCTACCACAAGAAGCATTATACTTAAAATTTTGCTCGTTGTTTCCGGGAAACGTACACATAGTAAACAGGAAATATTAGCATTAGGCAAATACGATTTCAAAAAGTTAGCTGTAAATATGCTTGTAATATCCAGGATCTCGTTATACCTGTGCTCGTTGTAAGTGAGTTTAACTGTATGTAAATTTTTTTTAAATTTAAACTTGTAACCACCGAAACCAACCGAGATAAAGTCCATCTATCCAACCTATAATCGCAAAACTATACATGAACATTGGTGCCATATTTAAATTTTAGATATTTCAATAGCATTTGTCTTCCTGAATTCAATCATTTATATCACTTCATATTTTGGGAAAAAATTTAAAGTAAATTAAAAAGAATGAAATCTAATACTTTCAGTTTTTTGGACAACAAATTTTGCAGTATGCTATTTGGCCCAAAATTATCAAACATTTTTCTAATTTAATCTTTTTTGTATCTCTTAAAATAAACAAGGGAGAAAGATAGGCACCCTGTATATTAGGGTGTCCGTTATTTTGGCAAAGTTTGAATTACGTTGAGTATACCCCAAAATCTTTTATAGAATGTGGAATAATTCAATTTCCCTAAATACCAGCTATTATAATAATAATAATAATGTCTTTATTTACAAGAAAATAAATTATATACATAATAGGTTATCGAATTACTGGGTTACTCGAAGTTCAGTTAAAATCTAGGATTCAACTGCTCTACCACATAACCCAGCATATTACGTGATCTGATATAGTTTAATTAAATTAGTTGATTGTAATACATATTTATTAAATTATACTAAGCCATTACTATATACAAGTTTAGTACTGTGGTGCTCACACATCCAACGAACTATATTACTAATTGTAAAATTAGGCTATCTTGCAGATGATAGTTTATTTATTAAGTATTTTCGGAATTCTTTCAGAGATTGGATTTTTATGTCACTAGATAAAGAATTGTACCATAATGCAATATTATAAGAAAAAGACCGTTTAAACATCTCCGTTTTACGCCTGGGAGTTGTCAGCAAACCTCTGTGCCTTAAATTCAAATTATGAACATCTGTACGATATCGAATTTTATAATATAGATAGGCAGGAGTTTGCATAAAAATAACATTATAAAATAAGCAGGAGGTATGTATATATCTACGTTGCTGCATGTTAAGCCACCTAATATCTTGCAATTTATGAGAGATTGGTTCATATTTTCTAATACCAAATATTAAACGTAAACATGCATTTTGAAGTACTTGTATTTTCCTTGAGTCCTTCTGCAAAAGACAAGGCCCATAAACTACATCACAATAATTTAAAGATGACAAAACAAAAGTACAGTCTGACCTCGTCGTTTGCGGGGGTTAGGCTCCAGAAGAATCTCGCGAAGCGCAAAACCGCGATGCGAAAGGTAAAAACGGGATTAAGTTCCTTAAATTTTATTTAAAGGTATGTATGTACATATATATGTACATACTATGCAATATTCAAACATAAGATATAAGACAAAAAAGTTTAAAAAAGGATAACTGATGTACACAAAAAATTAATCATCTGAATTTGATGGTTTAGTAGTCGACTTGCTCTTGAAAAAATCCGTGATTGATTTTTGAATTTGTGCTTTTCTTTGTTCTGAAAAAAGTTGCCTGTAAGGTGAAAATATGTTGTCTATTCCTCTGTTCGTAACTAAGCTTCTTTGTGTATCGGGGTCTATCTCAGTAACTTTACATTTTAGCTGTGATACCATGTTAAATAGCTGTTGCAGCTCCTTGATTGTCAGCGGGTTTTTAGCACAAACCTATTCTTCTTCCGAACTCACTTCTTTATCTTCTTGGGTCAGTTCTTCAAGGTCATCGTAAGCAAGATCTTCATTTTTGCTTTGAGTTAACTCTTCCACATCTTCTGCCTCAATTTGTTCAAAACCTTCCCTCCCCACCTGTTTGGCTATTTTTACAATTCTTTCAATTTCTTGTTGCGAATTCGGTTCTACTGAAGTTTCTTGCACACAGTTAGGCCATAGCTTTCGCCAACAAGCATTAAACGTTGAGGACTTGACTTCTTTCTATGAGGCATCAATATTGTCGATCGCGCTTAAAATGGTGTATTGATTCCAACAATCTCTCACAGACATTTCTTCATTTTTTTCCAAGGTGGTTAAAATATGAGAAAAGCTACGTCGTGTGTAATAAGCTTTAAAAGTTGCTATAATACCTTGGTCTAATGGTTGTAACAACGAAGTTGTATTGGGTGGCAAAAACATTACTTCTATGTTTGTCCCAACACCTAATGTTTGTGGATGTCCAGGAGCATTATCCACTAAAAGCAGCGCCTTGAAGTCCATATTTTTCTTCTGCAAATACCTCTTGACTTCTACAGTGAAACAATTTTTGAACCAATCCTCGAATAGTTGTGCGGTTACCCAAGCTTTTCTGTTGGCTCTCCAAAAAACCGGTAGATCGGATTTCTTTTTATTTTTTAATGCACGAGGATTTTCTGCTCGGTAGACGAGCATTGGTTTACACTTGAAATCACCAGAAGCATTGCCACAGAAGAGTAAGGTTAAACAATCTTTAGCTGTCTTAAATCCTGGCGCAGTTTTCTCATCTCTTGAAATATAGGTCCTGCTTGGCATTTTTTTCCAAAAAAGACCCGTTTCATCGGCATTAAACACTTGATCCGGGTGGTAACCTTTTTCTTCAATATATGCGGCTAATTTTGGAGGAAATGTTCTAGCTGCTTCATGATCAGCGGAAGCTGATTCGCCAACTAATTTCAAATTGTGGAGATTAAAACGCTTTTTAAAATTGTCAAGCCAACCTCTACTAGCTTGGAAAGACAAGTCAGGTCCTTTGCTAGTGGAAGCCAGCGGCTGAGAATCCGCGAGGTCTTCAAAAATGCTTGCAGCTTTATTTCGGATTATAAGTCCACTTAAGGGGGCATTTCGTTGTGTTTGATGTTCTATCCAAACATTAAGCATTTTTTCCATTTTTTCTAATAAAGGGTTTCGTCGACTTACATATGCAACCTTCAGCGTTGATTTAGCTGCAGTCTGAACAGAAACTCTAATTTTGTCTTCTGCTTTCTTTATGTATCGGACAGTTGATTCATTTATCCCGTACTCGATGAGGCACTTGAACCACTTCTAAGTTTATCTAAAATTTTCACTTTGTCACTCAAAGCCAGAACTTTTCTTCGTTTTTTGTGTGGTAAATCTGAAGGAGAAACTTTACGTTTTGAAGACATGATTCTCCGTTTTTTAAAAATTAAACGCAATCGAATTGTCTACAGAAACGCTCGAGACGGCAGTGATGCTTGAACTGAAATACATATATGCACTCTAACGAGTCGACTCCGGCTTATATTAACTTAGGTTGAGGGGAATCCCTTGAAATATTTGAAGAAAAATCGGGGAAGTACATACATACTCGGTATAACGTTGTGTTTTGTACTTACCGCTCTCAAGAAACACTTGAACATGCGAGTTCGAGTCTAATACACCATACGAATCTGGATATCAAATTTCCATTTGTTTATTTTTGCTACATACATATTTTGAAATCGAGTTATGGACGCTTTGGTAATATGAGATTCAAACGAGTAGACTTAAATGTGTTTACGAATACATGTAAAACAATTATGTAATAATCTTTTTTAGGAGTTCATGACACAAAGTGCATACGTTCGCTTTATTTAGGTACATACATACTTTGTTAACTGAAAAAGTTGACGTTGCAATTATATCCGCGAACGGCAAATCAATCCGCGAACCGCAAAGAAATGGGAGCACATGAATGTACCGCGTAAAATCAAATCCGCGAAACACATCCGCGAACGGCAAGGTCTGCCTGTATTACAAAGTATGCCTGTATTCTTGACATTTTGAGAAAATATGTGCCGGTTACTAAAAATAATCTTTAGTTTTCCATATCCAATATTAATACATTTATTTACATACTCACTGAATCGCAGTGATTGGTCAATGAGAAGTCCTAAACTCTTTACTATTTGAGATAGTTGCAGACTTTCTCCATCTATTTTAATGTTTACTGATTGTGAAGCATCATCTACCATATTAGGCCTTCCAAACATAATAGCAGCTGATTTAGCACCATTAATAGTCAAGCAGTGTTGCTTAGATATGTTGTAAATACGTTGCAAATCATTGTTGATTAGACCACAAACTTCATCTAATTCTGAACTATAAAAAGAACAGTATATTTGGGTGTCATCTGCATATAAATGACATTGACAATTTTGCAACACAGATGGAAAGGAAGAGGTGTAGATAATATATAAAATAGGACCTAATATTGACCCTTGCGGTACACCGGATGTAATAGTTTTAAAAGAAGATATGTTTTCCATATACTTTACAGCTTGTTGACGATTAATTAAGTAATTTTTAAATAAATTAATAGAAGACGTTGACAGACCTATATAATGTAGAATTGCAATTAAAAGATTATGATTTAACGTATCGAAAGCTTTTGAATAATCTAATAATACTAATATTGTAATCTTACCATCATCTGTAGCTTTTAAAATGTCATCAGTTACCTTTAAAAGAGCCGTACAGCAGCTATGCTTAGATCTGAAACCAGATTGAACATCAGGTAAAATAAAATTTTTATCAAGATGCAGTCTTAACTGCTTCTCTAATATTTTTTCGATTATTTTTGATAATACAGGAAGGATACTAATAGGCCGCATATCTTTAAACTCAGCTGGTGTAGGTTTCTTTGGCACTGGAATAATGTGTGATATCTTCCAAGCTGAAGGAAAAACTGAATGGGTTAAGCAATGATTAATAATATGAGTGATATAAGGAAGAAGGAAAGGTAAACATAGGTTAATCATGCGTATACCAATTCCATCATGACCCACAGCACCAGATTTGGTTGAAGATGCGGCCCTCAATACCTCCATTTCGTCAACAGGCTGCAAAGTTAATAAGGATGTGACAGTTTCTTTGATGTTATTATTGTAGTTGTGAAAGAGAGTATCATTCTGTTGGTTTATTTGTGGGATACTGTCAAGGAAAAATGTGTTAAGGTCTTCAACATTACCTAAAGACTGGGGCAAAGAGAAATTCCTAGAAGTTTTACTTAAGTTAAGTTGCTTCAATTCTTTCCATATTTGCTTATTATTATTTCGATTTATCAAGTTACTAAAATATATTTTCTTTTCTCTACGTATGCAAGTGTTTGTTAAATTTCTCATTTGTTTATAATAGTCCCAATCACCCATTATCCGAGTACGTTTATACTGCTGAAGAGCTCGATTACGAATGGATATCATTAATTTTAAGTTATCAGTGAACCATGGTGCTGGTTTTTTCTTAATTCTTACTGTAGTTATAGGAGCCACTAAATCAAAAACTGCTAAAAGACTTTCAGTAAAGTAACTAACCTTCTCATCAATGTTATGTAAATCATAAATATTTTGCCAAGGGATTGACCGTAATAAATTATTAAGTTGTTCATAATTAAGATTCTTAAAATCCCTACAAGTTAAAAATTTAGTAAAATTGTTATTACAACTAAATTTGATAAGGCAAAATACAAGTTCATGGACAGCTATGCTAATTACATGTTCCTCCCCAGACGAATCAATCAATTCAATATTGCTAACCAAGATAAGATCAATTAAAGTAGCACTGTTCTGTGTTATACGTGTCGGTTCAGTTATAATTTGTGATAGTCCTATTCTATCTAACAGACTATGCAATTCCTGAAATTCCCTACCATCAAAATCCAAGCAATCAATATTGAAGTCACCTAAACAGAAGATTTCGTCATGAGTAGGAACAATAACTGATAAAACATTTTCAAAGGCACTTAAAAAGTCAAGATAATACTGTCTCTGTGACCTGTAAACAACTCCAAATGCATATCTACACTTATTAGATTCTACGGACACCCACTTGTTCAGTATCAGTGTTACTATTTACTAACTTAAATTTTAATGAACTTCTGATATAAATACCTACTCCTCCACCGGTAGTTTCACGATCTTTTCTTAAGAAGATGTAACCATCTATACTAACAAGATTAGAAGAATGTTGACTTCCCATCCATGTTTCCGTTACCCCAATTATGTCGTAATTATTTCTTAATACCATTTCCTTGAAGTTGTCAAAATGAGCAATTAGCGAGTGAACATTGATGTGTGAGCATCTCAACACTGTATTCATTAAAATGAATTAGTTATTTATATATTCCTAAAAATGAATATTCGATAAGTAATTAGAAATATGTATATCTGGATTGTAACCAAAGATGCAGTACAAAGTAAGCATTTTGCCATCCGCTATTAATATAAAGAAACAAATAAATACCAAGCAATCTGCGTATAAAAATTAATTAATACCTATAGAAAATATAGTAGCATTATTACACAAATAAATCATTATACTAATATTTATACTATAAAATAAATATATATGCTTGAATTTATAAACCAACAGTGTATATATAAAAAACAGTATGTTTACCATTTTTGTCAAAACTATGGTTGTAAAAAATATAAACATTAAAAAAAAATAAAATATATAAAATTAATTTTCCTTTTTTGAACCTGCAAATTTATTCCATACTAGCTCTGTATCTGTACACAATCATATCTAAATAAGTTGAATATTAAAATTACCCATATCCAAAATATAACCAAATCACATAAAATAATGAAAGTAAGTAAAACAAGTTAACTTGAACGATTAAATCAACAGTTGAAGAGGTGAATTTCTCTTACTATAAGATATTAAATAGTTGATATGTGTTTTTACATAATAAAGTTTACATAAAAGAAATAAGGCGAATAATAAGTATTTACTTATTTAAGAAAGAAAGAAAAAGATAAAAAAAAAAACTTGCATTAAACTTAAAAATAATCACTGCTTGTGCAGTTGAACTAAATAGAAATAATTTTTCTCTACAAGAGAATAATTTAATAATAAAACGAACTAAAGATTAGATGTTTATGTTTATTGTACATACAATTGTTATTTTTAAAGAATTCAATGAGAAAGATATATTTATTTAATGCAGTATTTATGTTGATAATGTATTGTAATTACCTAAACTCAATTCCTTTTTGGATTTAAATTAGTGACATAAGGATAAATAAAATGTTCAGAGGTACCTACATGTCAATTAATTCGTAATTGCAAGCAAATCAATTTCTGATTGCACCTTCCATACACGTTGTTTCCATTTTATGCAGATAATACCATCAGTAGTCCATACGTTGCCTATTCCATATTTTTGCCGTGCTTTTTGCAATATGTGAAAACGTGCCGTCGTTAAATCTTCTGCAATAAATATGCCAGTTCCTTTTAATCTAGATTTAGCCTGATACACACTCCTACGGAAGTTATAGGAAGTAAACTTTATTAACATAGGTTTAGTTTTATCAGCCTTTTTTTGGGCTAATCTGTGACTTCTATCGATAACATGATTTGAATACTCAAATTCAATTTTTAATTTATTTTTGCAAAATTCAAGAACTGCGTTATCACTAACCTCGTTATCAGTTTCTGGCAATCCATATATGCGAAGGTTATTTCTTCTACTGTATTGTTCAAGTTTATCAATTTTTAGGTCAACTTGCAGCAGTGCTTTTTCTTGTTCAGTACATTTTTCTTCAAGTTTGGTTATTTGACCATTAATGACATCCAATAATACACCAATTTCCTTTTTAACGATAGCCGTAATGTGAGTAATTACGGTTTCTGATAATAATGTTTGTTTGATAATTTTTTCAATTTCTTCATTTCTCTTTATTTCTTCATTTTCCACATCTTCTTTATTAGGTTTAAGTTTGGGCCCCATTTTTTATAAAAATATATGACCAAACCACAATAATTTTAATATTTTAAAATATTTAACCAAATGCAGAACTGCTATCACTTTATATTTCACACGGAGCGGCAAAACATGCGTCTAACTTGTACGGCAGACCATACCAGAATCCTATTTTAGTCAACATTAACCCTTGCCACCGAAGGGTTGAATTTTAAATGGAATTTACTCCTTTTCCTAAATTTTTGGTTGAACTTTTTTCAGTTACTATATTTTACTCTGAGATTGTGTTTCTCTTCCCTTTTAGGATTGCTAAAAACAAATCTAATGTCAAAAAGGAGCTATGACACATTGACAGCTGTTAAAAAACTGTCAACTTCAAAAAAAGTGTATTAAAATAAGCATTTCTGGAAGATTATATATATTTTTAAACAATCATTTAACTGTTGACATCAGAATATTGCATTTCTTGACAAATAATTAGATCACTCATCAAATGCATCACAATTTTTGACAGATGACAATGTATCATAGGTCCTTTTTGACATTAGATTTGTGTTCAGCGATCCCAAAAGGTAGGGAAACACAATTTCAGAGTAAAATATAGTATCTAGAAGAAGTTGAATATAAAAATGCATGAAAAGGACTAAATCTCATGTTAAATGCCATTTAAAATTCAACCCTTTGGTGGCATGGGTTAATGTTAACCAAAATAGATGGTATTTAGGGAAATTGAATTATGTGAGCTCATGTTGAGCTCATGCCTCACTTTTAAATACATCTTCTAAACTTCGATAATTGGGTGAAAAGACAGGCTATTAAATTTGTTTAACTAGTTTTCTATTGGTAATAACCGATGTAATAACCTACTTGTTACTTAGTTAAATTTATTGCCACAACTGGATTCACAGCTAAGGCAAAGCCCAGACTGTGGATACAGCTAAAGCAGTAAATTTGTTTTTCTTACCATATTGAGCACATAACTTTTTTCTATTTGTTTAGAATTAACAGTTTTGGAAATTATTTCTAATACTTTTAATGTTACCAGCATCTTATATAGGTTGCCATTTGGTTGCTTACTTTCTTCTATGCAAACTCATTTATAGCAGGGTGTACTATAAGAAAATCTTGAGATTAAAATAAAATAGAAAAAAATGAGCAGAAGGGAAATTGAAAACAAAATTAAGCATGTGTTTTGTTCCTGAAAAGTCGCTCCTGCAAGGAATAAACACTTCTTTGGAAGACTTGTTCTGCAGAAGATTTACTGCAGAAGAGACGAAATTTACTTTGTATCTTTTTGATTAAATGTACAGTAGAGCAAACTGTGTTTTTGTTGGTGCTGAAGTGCTGTATGAGGGATTTTTCAGAAAAAAGGTAGGAAGGAATTCTTGAACTGCTTTATCCTCTAGAAGGAACTATTGATACTTATAAAAGGTTTTGAATGCCTGGTAGTGAATCGAGCAATCCAGCCAAGGCAAATAAAAGACACTTTTACTTAGAATAGCATATTCTATTTTTTAAAAATAGACATTTTAAATTTTCTATGTTTAAGTAAACTCCATTACCTTAGGGAAAGTGACAGGCACTTCATGAATTCTGCGCGATTATGGCAGATAGAGTTCAGCTGTTGCCAGTGGCGTATCCGCTTAGAATGTTCTTGTCTGAATAATAAATGACTAAATTTGCTAAAACTGCTTCTAAATTACAAAGCGGTGCAAAGAATAAGAATTTAGCAAAACACTGATGATAAACCATAAACAATACCTAACGCAGGTATAAAAATATTACTCTAACAAATAAAGCGAAGCCTCTAAATTAATTTTGGCTGTTCAGAAATATGTTGTTGCTAGGCAACGAAAGTACACATTCACAAATTCGTCTGTGCGCATGATGACGAGGTGTACCAATCTCAAAGGTAACGGAGTTTAATCTAAATTTTACAACTAAATAAAATTCTGGGAAAATGTTAATTTATTACAATTTACTAACTAGGTATACAAGTACGTAAAACATTACTTTTATGCTTAGGCAAGAAAGTAAGACATTTACGATGTATATAAAAATATCTAATATAGTTTTTTTAGACTTAAGATATGATTTTGTTAAATGTATCATATTTATTTTAAGATTATAAAATTTTAAAATAAAATTCTTGCTATTTTGTCAATTATGCTTGTAATTTGTTTCAATATGTTTTAGTCAAATGGTGATTTAATGAGTGTAATATTTTTCAGGGTGTACATTTTTTACGCAGAAATTCTTCCACTTCTTCTGCTCCCGAGAAACAGGTAGATGTTTTTCTAGAACCTGCTGAACCAGATGCTGACTTAGTTCAACAATACTTGCGTCCTAATGAAACAGGTAGGAGGATATATTCTAAAAAAAAAAGTTATAACAATATAAAAATTGTTATCATTTCAGTTGAGGACGATACGTTGGCAAAACTTCTACAAGATGCCGATTCTAAACAAATTATGGACCCTCAAACAACTACTAAAGTTGCAAGTACTACACAATCAAAAGAGGATCAAGAAAATTTAGAAACACCTGAGACTCCTAGAAGTGAGGAGCAATCTTATGCGAAATATCCAAATTCATCTGTTTCTGGTAGAGATGCTTCACTATCATCTGCTGTTGATGATAGCAGTCAACCTACTGAGCCTATATACGAAGGATTAACATTTGTAATAGTAGGGTTTACAGAAGTACAACATGAACAAGTTAAACTTGCCATAGAAGCTATGGCAGGCAAAGTGATGTCAAGATTATATAAAGGAGTTCCAGATTATGCTGTGGTTCCTGTTTTTAGTTCAGAATTAAGACAGGTAGCTACCGAAGTTGTAACTGACTTATGGATTTCTGAATGCTGGCAAGAAAATGAAATTCGTCCTATAGAATATTTCCATCAGCCCGTTTCAGTTACAGAGGATGCAAATCCTTTGGATGGCTGTGTTGTTACTATAAGCAGTTACATAAACTATGAGCGAAACTTTTTAAGAAACTTGATAATACAGCTAGGTGGCGTTTGTCAGGAACAATTTGCTAGAATAAATTCTAGTAAGACTGGTGTAGTAGCATCCACACATTTGGTCAGTCCAGTACCAGCTGGAAAAAAATATGATGCTGCAATTAAATGGGGCTTACCGGTTGTAACTAAAGATTGGTTGTTAGAATGTGCACACACTTCAAAACTACCCTCTGAAAGTGCATATTTAGTTGGTGTTGCAAAATGTTAGTATAGTTTATTGATTTTAGATTTCAAACAAAGTATGCTTTAATTTCAAGGAATATTATTTAATAGATAAAATGATTATTTATAGTTTCACAAGATTTATTTAGTATTTCATAACCTGACAATTGTTTGACATGTAATATCATTATCAAAGCTAATAATAGAATGATAAACAAACGTTTAGCTAAGGTTAAATACAAGAAATAGGTAACTAGATACAATACATAGGTATGCTAGATCCAAACTGTACTTTTACAAAAGGACTAATATGGACAGGTAACTTCAAAACACTATATCTTTGCTGTTTTTGTCAAAAATACACTATTTTTCGTGAGATTGAAGAAAAATTAAATGTGCCTTTAAAAACATAAGATTGCAAAACTGTTTCACCAAGTTTTATATACTGGGTGTCCACTATCAAAGTCAGTTATAGGCAAATACATTTGTGCATTTTATTTTTATGTATTTTGCTGTACTTCTACTAAATCAATACATATTAAAGTAATGAACAGTGTAAATAGTCGTTATTCAATTCAGTCAGTCAGTTCAATACGCTAAAATAAAATAATTTGAAAAGCATGATTTGTCATACTTAACAGTCAATTTTTAAATTGGTATTTTAAAATAAAAATCGCACTCTTAATGTTATTATTAGTATGATTTGATGCGCAAATAAGTTTCTCTTTCTATTGGTACCATTATTTTGTATTTGAATTTGGTGAGCAGGAATCACTAAAAACATTTAATATAATGTTAAATACATATGTTCGAGTTTGAGAACGAACAAGCTGTATGTCGTGAATATTTAAACAAATTACATGAAATAGTTATTTGTCCAACTAGAGAGAAAAGTGGTTCTTTTCTGTTGAACTGAAGGTGTGAGTCAATGCATTTTAGCGAGAGTGAAAAGCACTTTCCTCTCGTGTTAGACACAACATTTCTTCCACGATATGTCCCAAATTAATCTCACTATTTTGCACTTTTGCTCACTAGAGAAGAAAAATGATTTTTCCTCACTATTTTACAAGAAGAAAGTCAAAGTGTCTGGGCATGAAGTGGAAAAAAGTACAGATTAGAGTGGTTTTTATTTGGGTCATGTTGGAGTTTCGGTTTTGCCGGTACCCATTTGATTAAAAAAAAAATTTAACACCAATATGAACCATTTTCTATAATGTGGAGAAGTTTCCTATGGATAATTCCGCATCAAGTGATACAATTTTTAATGACACTACTAGAAAATTTGTGTTTGTACTTTTGTCGAGTTCAGGGACACAATTTTATAACAGGCTATCAGAATCATTGTTATTTAATCACTATTTGCTTTAAAGAATTTGAATATTAACAGTATGTTCTTATTGGAATTGAAACAGAAGTATGCTTGAAAGTCATTAATTAATAATTTACTTTCACTTTTAACAAGTTGAAAACTAAAAAAGAGTATTTCTAATTGTAATTGTATGCATACATATACGTATCATACAATGTTATTATAAAATACATTAACTTTTGTGTATCTCGTATTAACCCATATAATGTCATCAATAAAAGTACCTTTTAGCTTAATTGTTTTAACCCTTATATCTTAATAATGGTTATTATCAATAAATGTTTTCAGATAATCTGCGACTTTGTTTTGCAAATTTACAAACATTCTTATTGTAACAAAGATTATTTTACGAAAAATTCTCGAAAACAGCAAATATTTATGTACATAATGATAATGAATTTCTTCTTAAACAGATCTTTTATAACATAATTTAAATGCCTTTATTTCATTCATACTTAATTACAAAGTGATGACCTTCAATAAACACTTGTATTTTATTATAATATTTTTAAAGTATTCCTTTAAAAACTTTAAAAACCAGACTGCCAGCACCGGCTCAAGTTCAGTAAATTATTGAGGTGCCCTAAAATTTTTAATGCAATCTTTTTACATTTCTGTGATTTATCCACCTTCATGTTTCGTCCCATAAACCAGTGTATTATTTAAGACTCATCCTGTATACTATTGATTTTATAACGATCTAAGACAGCAAGACTAATGATTTTATTTATTTTTTTTCATGTAAAAATTGCATTATATTAGAGTTGCTGTCTTGGATCATTATGAAACCAATAGTGCCTAGTATGTATCACACTGAATACCTGTAAATCTTAATTTCCCATGAACGGTTTGATAAAACAAAAACAATTGATATTAGCCTTTGATATTAGTATCCTCAATTGTTGGGACACAGAAATTTCACTATTTTATACCTATCTCAAAAAATAAAATATCAACAGAATTCTACTCTGCTAGTGATGAGACATTTATACATCCACATTGATGAACTAATTAGATCTCATTAGAAATATATGAAATAACTGGTTTTGTTACATGTGAATATAACTGCAAGTGGTAGTTAGCCCATTTGATGTCTTCAGATAGAAAAAAGTCACCGTGTCATTTTTACACCTTGCTGGTTCTGCACCAACAATTGTTTTTCCGCAAATACCAGATATTCTAACAGTATCCAGTAAAGTAGATCCAAATATAGCAACAGGTCATACATACAGTATCAGGAAGTGGAATTATCATCTAGTATTTTATATCAATACAGTGCATCTAATTAAAGTTTTCTTTATGTGTGTCATAGTGATTTTAATTTATTATCATTGATAACAATTTGTACGTGTTCTGATAATACTGAAAAAATTTCTTGGCAAGTGTACCCGGGATATTTTATTTAGGTAACGTTTCACAAATAAGTTTAAGAATTTTTAAAAACTCATACAGGAATTTGTTAATTAATGTTTCATCTAACCCAGATTCTTTATAGGCAGTTACACAGAACAGAAAATAATTATTTATAAAACAAAACTCTAATGCTCCTCATATTGAAAAAATTATTTATGTTGTTTACATTGCTATTTGGTTAAAATAATTTATTAATGATTCCATTTAGATCCCGAGTTGAAATTTGGCACACATATTTAAAAAATATGCAAATCTATGTCGAACTTTTTTCAGAATTTTTAATCATATGTTTTCTGGAAAATTCAAGGTCAAAGGTATCGGAAATCCAATATAATTTTTTTCGTATTAAAGTATGCCATGCAACCCATCATTTTAAACTGCAAATGATGGACTTTAAAACAGTTCTTGTTTCATTTCTTTATCTTATTTCTATCAAAAATTATAATGGACAACGTAAACGCCAACATGCTTAAAATCACTCATTTTTGTACGCTTTAGAAGGGCTCAACTCAAGAACCACTTGAGTTAAAAATATAATATTTTAGATTTTTAGTGATCTTTAGGAGTACAACAATTGTGCAAAATTTAAAATAAATCAAAAAGGGTAAGTTAACTTATTGGATCACTTCACATGGAATTACCCCTATTTAAAATATATGTTTTTTTTAATTCTTATGCGTATATTTGACCACTAGGACAAATTGTTGAGAAAAGAACATCACTTCAACACTAATTGAACAGTGCATTATCTTGAATTTATTTGTAAATAGTGAAAAATAGAATGCCCCATAAAATTTGTTTTGCCTAAAAGTAACATCGAACACTGTTAATTCAAAAAAATTATCAATTTTCAAATGTTTTCTCAACAATTTGTTCCAGTGTCCAAATATATACATAAAAATTGAAACAAGCGTGAATTTTAAATGGGAAACTTATCCTTGTTACAACGAATGATTAGAATAGAGATAGGAAGTTCGTATTGGTCTTAAAATTTTCAGTTTTTTTTTTGGACTCAAATGGACACCTGGCAAAACTATAATTACTTCATGGCTCAAATAAGGACCACCCTAGTACATTTACATATATGTTTTACATTTAAAATTTCAATCACTTTGAGACACATGTTATTATTGAAATATCAAATATGTCATTGCAGTATGTTCATAATGAACATTTAACAGCCAACTTCGACTTTAAATTTAAAAATACACTAAATATAAATGATTTTAATTTAAATCTTTTAGTTCATAGTATAACCAAAAGTTTTGTCAGTAGCACACTATGATCGAAAATTTTGTTGGCGAGCCGGTGGGAACACTGCAGGCATAAAGTTCCGACCTTCTGTTATACAGTCAAGTAGCTAACGCATTGTCAGGTAGCTTCTTGTTCATCATAGAGTGGTGACAGTACAAGAATCGTGTTGCGATTATTACGTTGTTTAAGGTAAGGCGGAAAGCCTACAAGTTTTTTATGTCGAAAGGGCTGAATATTAGTGAACATTTTCTATATCGTACTATTAAAAAGTCTAACGAAACCAACTGTCTTGATGACAGATCTCACACGGGTCGTCCTCGCTGTTCACAAATGAAAGAAGTTGTGAAAGCGGTGCGTTGTTGCATATACTGTAATCCTCTTCCAAAACACAAGGTGAAGGAGCAGGAAGAAGATATTACTCCGTGCACTATGTCACGAATTATTTGTGAGGATTTAGGAACGGCTGCATCTAAAAGGGTTAAAAGTCATTTATTGACAGAATGATTGAAGAAAATAAGGAAAGCTTGTTCGAAGAAATTGTGGCAGGAATTGTGAGAGCAATGTTCCTTTGTTTATCAAAGCGAAAGATTGGCCTTCTGGTAGCCCATATCTGAACTGCTGGACTGTTGGCTCTAGGATATTTTAGAACAAAGGGTCTGTAATAAAAGGCATGCACATTTGGAATCTCTGAAACGTGATGTAGTAAAGACAGCATCTGAAATTCCACTCGCAAACATGCGTTCCGTGAAAAATGAGTTTTCTGTGCGTTTGAAGATGTTTCCGCAGTGATGGCGACCATTTTGAATAAAGTTGATATCGTTTTATAGATTTTCTTATGTACATTCTGAAAATATATATTTTGACTAGGCTGTATTGCGTTGTTATTTTTTAATTTACATTCACAGTACTGACAGAACTTTTGGCTAGACTATGTAGACTTTCATAATATCTAGAATTACTAATAGTAAGTATGATTTTTTTTCACAAATATTTTTATTACTTTTAGGTCCGATAAGACAATCTACTATTTCTGAAAAAGGCGTTGCAAGTAGTAAATCTATTTCAACCAGAGAATCATCTTCAAAATCCAATAATAGTACACCACCAATTTGTAACCTAGATAAATCATCATTTCAAGTTGAGAATAATGAACCATCTTTGAATCCACCTAGGATCTCTATAGATATAGGACATCTTGATCATTCTTACAAAAATACACCACCGTCAAATGCAAATTCAAAACTGGATATCAGTGGTTTAGGTAATTATTCATTATTAACTTATTATTATATCAAGATTCTACAAATAGCAACACTTGGGACCGGTTGCATAAATCAACGTGATTGTATAAAACTTAAAAACGAATTTAAAAGAACCAATCACACTACAATACTTGCTTTGAATTAACCATTAATGTGTTAACAACGCTCTAAATAACCATGTAGCTAACAATGCTTTATGCAACTGACCTTTAAAGTTGGCCAAGAAGTTGTGACCATACATTCTTATACACACAAAAATGAATATAGTAATAATATTTATCCTGTAATATTTTTAATAAAAGTTAGAATATACAGAAGATAGATATAGAACACACTATATCACTTAACATTAAATCTACAGAAAATTAGTAAATACTACTGTAATGAGCCAGAGTCCCTACCCACTAGACGATCACGGCCCAAATCACTCTACCCGCGTAAAACTCAAATATTTAACAAAACGAAAGTTAACACAGCACTACCAACCTTACAAATGACAAACTTTATAATGATAAATAAAAAGAACAAACTGGATCCTACATTGTGATTATTTTTTATAACATGTGACCAAGGTTGATAACGATTGATCTACTTCATACGGACGGAGAAAGAGAGCTAAACACAAATTGTAACAAAGTTACTTAATTTTTTTATTTTTACTTAAAACAAAGTTATTTATTTATTAGAACATTTTGTTTAATAATTATTGTTAAAAAGTATTATTTAATTTTGAAGTTTTCTAAGTTTCCGCGCGACCTTGCCGTAAACCGAGTCCGGCTACACAGATCCCCCACTGTCCGGCCGCCCGCCACGCGTGACGCGCGCACGCTTGTCGCTTATAAAAGCCGGGGCCGTGTTGCGGTTAGGGTCAGTTGGTAGTTCGCATCTACAAGTTCAACTCAAAGTGAAAGTGAAGTGTCTAGTGATCAACAACGGGTCCGACAGAGAATACACAAGTGAGCTTAGCTTAGTGTGTATTCACCGATATCCGCTACACCAGCCCGCTATCCTCTATTGATATCCGTCTCTTTCTCTCTCTATTCTTCTGCCGCACTACCGAGCTTGGCCATGGTGCTAGTTCCTTTTCTCTCTCTCTCTTCTTTCTTTTCTTCTGCCGCACTACTGAGCTTGTCCGTGGTGTTGGTTCCTTTTCTCTCTCTCTTCTTTCTTCTGCCGCACTACCGAGTTTGACCGTGGTGCTGGTTCCTTTTCTGTCTCTTATGCCGCACCACCGAGCTGGATCGTGCTGCAGGTCCCTTCTTCCTGCCCTGTCACATCAATCAATTACCCTAACCCCGGTGTCCTGGTACTCCTATCCTTCCCGCTGGTTTGGCTGGGGTTATCGAGAAATACCGAGGGTTAGTATTAGAACCTGTAAGTCCGATTGCTTGCTTGGCTTTTGCTTACCTGTTTCAAGTTTTGCTGTGCACCCTTATAAGACCTCTGGAGTACCGTATCTCTACTGCAAGTTACCTTGGCTCCGATAGGGTCAAAGGGTACCCTATTGGACTTAGCAGAGAGTAAACTCTATAAAATCTGGCGCCTGAGAAAAGTAGTACGTTATAGGACGGACGGACGGACGTAACAGGCGTTCGGCCTCTCAGAACATCAGTCGCCGAAGAGCATCGCAAAATAAAAGAACAATTAAATATGATTGTATTATTTTATTAATTTATTCTTATTCTTGAGCGAGGGGGGGGGACGGATTTAAACTGATACAAAATAATAGGCTAGTTCTGTAAAAAACCCCTTGAAATTTATGCTAGCCCAGCTTAAATACCTACACGCTTCAAGTTTAATAAGTGAGTTAATGATTATTTAGTTTGGTTACAATAAACAATACAGATCAATAAAACAATTTATCAAGTTGATATAGCTGTGTGTTTATACAAGGTATTTATACATAGTCAAAACGCAAATCGCTCAACATAAAACATCAAAAATGAGTGAAATAGAATCAATCAAAAAGATTTACAGATAAACTAGAAAAGATAAACGTGCCAGATTAAAATGAATGCACAAGAACTGCTGAACAAAAATTATATCATATTTGACATAGCACCATACACGTTGTGACCAAACCATATATATGGAAATATAGAACGCGTCTCTTGCAAGACATAGTTTTACTGTCAACAACAGGGAAAGCTCATATCTAGATACCTAGACAAGCGAGAGTGTGTTATAAGCACTGTAAAAGAATAACTTAGCACATATAAATAACATAAACAAGCAAGTGTACACAAATAATGGTTTGAGCGTTCTACAACACGGCCTATCAATGGACTTAAGCCACCGTGGAGCCAACTCCATGCAAATAAATAAATAAAAGTTTTAGTAATTTCTCACACGGCCTATTATGGGTTTTATTACCACCGTGAAGATTAATAAACTCTTAAATAATAAATCAGTTTAACCTTAGGGTAAAATAACCTCTTGTTCCGGACCAAAAGATTATTCCTTCAGTTTTTTAGTCACAAAGTATAACGTTTTGTTAGGTTATAAAAATGAACCTAAAAATTGAATAAGCACTTACAGTAAAACACAAAACAGCAGTAGTCGTATTTAAACACAAATAATATATCCAGATGGCAATAATTAGCTGTAATGATACTACAAACGTTATAAAACACTATTTTCTAGTCATATTTCCCCATAAAAAGGACAAATTTATCAATTATTAAAAAGTATCAAACGAATATTTTAGATTTAGTTACGTATAGATTTTGACTTACGTATAGATTCATACGAGAGATTTGGGATTCAGATTAATTAAATAATATAAAAATCACATCACACAACTAGAACCAATATAGATTAAACAGACAAAAATGGACTTACATGAATAAAATTACTTTAAAAGCAACTGACCAAAATGGCTACCTACTTCTTGTTTACATCCCATAATAATAATATATTCAAAACAAAAACACATCGTTCCCTAACTACAAAAAAATATCAAAACTAACATCCCTAAATATAAGTCAAGTTAGCAACCCCGAAGAAACGGTAATAAACATCCCCAACATTTTATATTGCACCAAATAGTTGTTATTTTTAAAATCAATTACATATTTTTTTCCTGGACCTGTATGTAATAACAGAACTAGGTCAATTGATTATTATGAAAATTGTTTTATGATTAAATGACTTGCTACAACTACTTTGATAATTTTGGTTGACTATACTGCCCTACGAAGCGCAAAGGTCGTATCTGCAAAACATCAACTCAGAAATATACCATATCTTTTCTTAGCTCACATTAACATTCTACAGCGTTTCTATAAAAGACTGTCGTCAAAGTGTGCATTGGAAATATTCGTTTTGCCGCTCTCTACATAAAAAAATTAGTCAAATTATTTGTCTGTCAACTGTGACATTATCATTATCATTAGTTGTGTTTAGAGAATAATGGTGAACATTTTGAACAGTTTTTGTAGTTATTGTTTCTATTTAATTTTTTTTCTCGTTACATTATCCAGTTTATGAAGTACCTTAATCTTTTATTAAAACTGTTTAATTGGTTGCATAAGCATTAATTTATTTCTATCCACTATAGAGAGCAGGAGGCACAATTCATAAACCACTAGACCGGACAATCTTTTATAGAAACCCTGTATATAGTACATTTCTACATTGCAGTTTTACAGATTACAGAAGACCTTTACGCTTAGCAGAGCAGTATAGGTCTGACCACTACACTACTGCTCACAAACTGTTTCAAAGCTGATTTAAATTGATTTATATTAGTGATTGCTTTTATGCCTTCAGGAATTATATTATCAAACTTTGAAGCAAGGTAAATGTACGAGCGTTGTCCAATTGATTTCTGTATTGAAGGTACTGAATGAAATCTTTGCTGGGTGTTATACATATGACTGTAGGTGAAAATGTTTCTTCTTGTGATATAGACTATAGAGAAACAACTTAAAAAAAATAGCGTTATTGTATATTAGATTTATTTGCTTCTTTGAAAAGCAAATATATGAACGGGCTGGCGGTAGACGAGTGGTGTCATTGCATCACGTGTTCCAAAGGAGTGGTGTCATTGCATCGTGTTCCAAAGGAGGTGGATTCTAGTCCCACTTGAGGTGGCAGGGTTTTTCTAAATTGGAAAGTTCAGCTACCTTAACTATGGGTGCGTGGGTGTGTGTGTGTGTGTGTGTGTGTGATTGTGTTGCACATTAGATGGGGACATATGCATAAACTTTTGGTTCCCCCTTAGTGTAAGATGTTAAATAAAAAAAATAAATAGATGAATACATGTAGTCTTTTTCCAGCATAATTTTTAACAATCTTTTCTAAAGAATTCGTATGCATCTTTAAAGTACCATCTCACCATATGATATGATATGAACTTAATGACCCATCCAATGATGTGAACTTAATACATAAGTTTGCATGTTATGAGCTTCAGGTTATGTGCTGGAACATTTCCCAATGTGGTTGCATACATTTGCTTGTACAGTAAAAAGTCAATCAAATTTTTTTTAACTTATTAAAGGACTATAGCCTAGGTCACAAATTGCCTAACCGCAGACCCGATCAGGAGGCATTTCTTACAGACCTCAGATCCCCAGCATCATTTGTGATATAACATAATGATACATTTTATCACAATCAAACCAACATTTATCATTTAACTTTAGTAACATCACTAACTGACTCTACGGGCTCTAAGACACTCAATTAGGCCCTTAACCCATTAGTGGCCAAGACATTAAAAACTTTTTTCAAAAAATTTTTAAGAACTTCTTATTGAGTGTTACTTAGATTGCATTAATTAAGACCATTTTAGTGTTAAAAAAATTTATATAATAAACATATGAAAAAAAATGAGGGTGCATATACGCACCTTTGGCAATTAACGCTATCATTTAACTAAAAGTAAAAATTTGGTTTAAATTTTACAAAACGTCTATTAACCAATAAAAATTAAGTTTTTACATGAAATGTTTCGAAACAATCTGGGTGAAGATGAATTTTACACTTTTTACAAAGATATATGGTGTTGCTCTTGCAAACCTTACACTTTTTTCTTGAGTTATTTTCTTCTCTTTTTATGAGATGTCCAATGTTGTCAAATCTAATGTCGTCTGGCAAACTATGTCTCGAAAAACTACCGAGAGGAAAGCACGGATTTTGCACTTGAACGTTTTTCAACTCAGATTTTCCTTCGAATTTCAGAAGACTCAGTACTAGCGATGAACGGAATGTTAACTGTGAAATGTTCGAATTGTTTGCTATTTTAAAAATTTTCCAGCTGTTTACGATTGCACTGTGTATCATGTTGATGAACAATGGCCACCACCATTTTTTTCCTCTAATTTTTATGCGGTAATTTGCTATGCCGTTATCATGCAGGTCGACTCCACCCATGTACTTATTATATTCTGATATCACGTTTGGTTGGGGTACAGCTTCTTCTTTACGTTCCTTTCTGTTGAATCTCTTAGCTTGTACCAGTGGTAATACTGTACATGCATTAGTCATTACAGTGACGACAGAATTATCATTCCACTGTACCACTAACACTTCTAAATTTGGGTCGAATGCACAAACATAAGAACCTCGCTTTTGCTTGCTCATATTTTTTTGCTGTCTATTCGACATTTTGGTACACGATTTTCTCGTACAGTTCCTGTGGCAAAATAACCTTTTTCTTTCAGTGTAGCAAAAAGTGAGTACGAAGAAAAAAAGTTATCAAAAAAAATTCTGTGTCGTTCTGGATTTTCTACTACTGATAGTAAATCCAATACCACTCTTGTGCCTAAAGCCATGTGTTTATCTACATTTTCCACTTTACCACCGTAGGGAATAAATTTTTACAAGTAACCCTTATAAGAACACAAACACCATAACTTGAAACCGAATCTAACCGGCTTTCCACGGATAAACATTTTACAAGAATGTCGTCAAAATATGGAACCATTTCTTCATCTATGGACAAATTGTGTTCAAAAACTCCAAACTGCATGAAATTTCGATTCATGATGTTAAAAATAGGTCTCAATTTAGAAAATTTGTCTTTTTTGTCCAAACGTGTGTTATCTGATAAGTGAATATTTTGTTTTATTGCTCGAAATCTATTTCTATTCATTGTTTCTCTTACAATGTTCACTTGTTTGTCTTCGTTTTTCGACCAATACATGTCTGTCTGTGGTAAAGTATGATAGCCAGACAGAATACAGATACCAAGAAACCTCTTTAGACTTATTTCATTCACTGTAAAGTCATGTCGATTGTTTTGTGATGCGTATAAGTTCGTAAAATGTACAATTTGGTTTACAACGTCATCGTCAAAAAACAGAGAAAATATTTCTAATGGCGATTTACCTGCATGGAAATTTTTTATGTCTTCCAATAGGCGGTTGGTACTGTTTTCAGGTGCTGCAGAATAAGTAGGAATTTCGATTTTCTTCCATTTAGGAATATCTGTCATGTGTTTTCTCTTCATTTTCTTGACAACTTGTTTGAGAGGAATATTATCGTCCTCGGAATCTTCACTCTCTAAATTACCATGTTCGTGAATTTCGTGTGCCAGCAATATCTCCATCAATATTTCCTTCTTCAATAAGATTATCATCTATATTTTCTTCATCAGTCATTTCGTTAACTTCAGGTGGCACGTAAACCACGTCAACTGTATCGGCATTTTCACAGTCGGAATCTTCTTCCAACAGAGCCAACATCTCTTTACTTGTCAACGGTCTTTTCATCTCCCATTTACTGTGTTTACAGTACATATATGTACAACACAAATATATATTTGCTACTGCAACTTACCTCATTTTCGAGTTCATTTTGGTAATTGTGAAAAAGTTAAACCCAAAACTGCACTTATAGTCAGAAGGTGGAACTGAAACTGGTGGTTGCATTTGATTTTTTCTGAATTTATAATTGAAGCAAACGAGGTGGTGTAATTGAAGTGGTGGGATCCAATCGGCTACCAGCGGCCTGATCAAAGCGGTGTGACACGTGCAACCCGGCCGAGCGTAATTGATGATAGTACACGCTTCTACCGCCATACAGGTGTTCCGATGAGAGGAAAAATTTAGCAAAAATTAAAAAAGTAGTTATGGTTTTAAAAATAAGAAAAACTATTCTCTTACACCATTTTGGAAACTACTTTCAATCTAAACAAAATACATAAATAAAGATATCGCTTTTGGCCAAAGGTGCGTGTACGCACCCTTAATGTTTATAACGTAATTAGAAAATTGTTTTTTATAATAAAGACAAAGCAATTATATAGACCTTGAAAACCACATTTCATATTATGTTTACGGTAAAAACTTTTTTGTTGCAAATATACTATGATGGATATTATTACGTTATTTGAAATGAAGCACTCTTACTCAAAATAAGCAAAAATGTACCAATTTTTAAATAAACAAAATTCGATAATTTATTGGAAATAAAAATTTCACAAGTTAATTTAGAATCTGTAGAAGCATAAAAGCTAAATTAACAACAAAAATTTATGAGAAATGTACATTAGAAAAAAATAACAAAAAAAGGTGCGTACACGCACCCTTGGCCGTAAATGGGTTAATACGTAATATACTGTAACGAATAGTAAACCCACATATGATGTCATCAAACATTCTAGATGTATGAGTCATCAACTGTATGACTCATCAATAACACGTGCAAGTATGACTCATCGACGTGACTTATTGGCAGCTGCCTGTGTGACGCATCAACACGTCATCGAACATTCTAGATGTATGAGTCATCGTATGAAAGACATAAATTGAGATCGCAAGTAGAAGGAGTTCAGTTAATGTTTGACCGGCATAGTGAAATGTACTCTGAATAAATAAATGTTAATAATTATTGTAATACATAAACAGTTTTTTATATATTTATATAAAAAACTGTTTATGAGGACTATTTAGTCCTCATATAAATTTGTAAATACCTAGCATTTAAATAGTTTATAGTTATAGTGTTTTTAATTTTGTGCATTGTAAATTAATATTTCTCTTATGAATAGACGATTTTAAACAGCATTTTTGTTATTATTTTAAAAAGAACGTTACAGTGGTGTTACAGGTGTGGAGTTTTAAAATAAATAAAATCGTGTAATAAATAAAGTGCTGTGAGAACAATCTTTTAGTGTTAAAAATAATTCCAACGAACAATTAAAATGGCGATGAAATTGTTAAAAGATCTCTTAGTGATAGATTTAAAACGGGAATTGGACGAGAGAGACTTAGATATTATTGGAAAGAAAGAGGCTCTAATGAATCGGCTAAAAAAATGGCTTCTAGAACATAACGAGGACCCCGAAAGTTTCCGCTTCGAAATACCCGGACCCACAATTAATACTAATTTGTTGTTAAGTAAAATGGAAGAAAGTTCTAAAAAAGCCGAAGAGAATGCTAGAAAGCTAATGGAAAACACTAAAGCACTGGAAGAAAAAGTTTTGGAAAATTCTAGACAGTCCGAAGAAAATTCTAAAATGCTTAAAGAAGAATTACTTGAAAATGCTAAAGCACTGGAAGAAAAAGTTTTTGAAAATTTTAGAATGCTTAAAGAAGATTTACTAGAAAACACAAGATTTGCTTAAGGAAGAATTACTAGAAAAGTCCGAAGAAAGTTCTAGAAGGCTTAAAGAAGAATTGCTGGACAATGTCAAAGTGTTAGAAGATAAGGTTTTCAAAGAATTGTTGGAAAATTCCAGCGCGTTAGGACTATTAGAAATTAAATTGGAAGGTAGATTGGCGGAACAAGATAGGGTAATAAAGATGGTAGAAGAGAAAATAGCCCAAATGCAATTACCACCAACAACTAAGACAAACGATATGACCGAAATGCTGGAAGATAGAATGAGGCAACTACGGTTTCCCTCAACTTCTGAGTTTAATGAAGTAAAGAAGCAATTTAAAGAAGAAAAGGTTCTTGCCGCAGGGATAAAAGTAAAACCACCCACGTTCGATGGAAAGATACCTTGGTCCACCTACTACAAACAATTTGAGGCGGCCGCTGGGGCCAACGGATGGACAGGCAAGGAAAAGGCCGTTTTTTTATTTGTGGCTTTGCGTGGAGACGCGTTGAACGTCCTGCAAACAATCCAAGCAGGACAGGAAAATGATTACCAATTGTTAGTGTCTAGATTGGAGATGAGATATGGAGACGCGCATCTTCAACAAGTGTATCACGCGCAAGTGAAGAATCGTATCCAGAAGAATGGAGAAAGCCTTCAGGAGTTTGAAGCCGATGTTACGCGGCTTGTCCGATTGGCGTACCCTACGGCACCTGATTCATTTCTGAGACAACTCGCTGTGCAGACCTTAATTGATGGGTTAAGAGACGGGGAAACACAACAATCATTGAGGCTGGCACGACCAAGAACAACTGATGATGCGCTTGCTCACGCCTTAGAATTTGAAGCTGCAAAACAAGCGTCCCGAGGTCACGGGCGTGTTCGGGCCGTTGTGGAAGAAGAAGAAGGTTCTAAAGATCACCTAGAGGAGTTAGTATTGAGAGTTCTTCAGAAGGAAGAAAGCCGTAAGAAGAATCATCAAGAAGTTCGAGGGCCTCGTTGTTGGAATTGCGGCGAACAAGGGCACTTACGACGTCGTTGCCCTAAACCAAAACAAGTTCAGCAGTCGGAAAACTAAAGGGGGTCGACGAGAGGGGGCTAACGTTGACCTTGAGTGGAGATGCCCCGGAGATCACGATCCATGCCGTAACATCGAAGAACAATACCAGCAGTTTGTTCGTAGATGGGAAGATTGCTAATCGAGCTGTCCCCCTACTCATTGATACGGGGGCGACAAAGTCAATTATACGCCCTGACGTTCTACGAACAAGCATGAAGCTGTTACAGACAACTACTCAACTCCGTACAGCGACGGGTGAAGTAATACCAACATGCGGAGTGGTAAAGATGAAGATCGGCATTAGAAGTGAAGAACGTGATCATGAGGTGCTGGTAGCCGACATCACTGACGAATTCATCTTGGGAATGGACCTCCTGAGAAAATTTGGTTTTACATTGGACTTGAAGGAGGGTGTTTTGAAGGTTGGTAACGAAGAACTTCCTTTGCATCCACGAGAAGACCCTATCGTAAGGGTGTTGCTGGCAGAAGACGTGATATTACCAGGTCGGAGCGAGATAATTGTTGAGGCAGGTTTGGATGGAGATCTTCGGGTAGGATGTGTGCGAATGATGGAGCCTGTTTGTGATAAGAAGATCCATAGTGGCATACTGGTGGGAAAAGCGCTGATCAAGGTTGGAAAGACAGTACCGGTGAGAATTATGAACGTTAATATAGATCCGGTGATATTAAAGAGGAGCACCCTTGTGGGACAGTGTGTGCCAGTATTCCGCGTAGCCAGGTGTATGGCTGATGTTCCAAAACCAGTGCCCAAAGACCATGGTGGAAAACTAGTGGGTATGGTTACTAGTTCATGCGAAGACCTTAGCAAAACGGAAGTGAAAGAGGTTCAGGGTTTGGTTCACCGATATCAAAATATCTTCGCTCTTGACGATACCCAGAAGGAACGGACCAATATTATGCGACATAAAATCAATACAGGGAACTCTGGGCCAGTCCGACACCAACCGAGACGTCTACCTCTAGCAAGGCGAGCAGAAGCCGAGAAAATCATTACTGATATGGAAGAACAAGGGATCATCGAGCCATCCAGCAGTCCATGGGCATCGCCGGTGGTCCTGGTCAGTAAGAAGGACGGGTCAACGAGATTTTGTATGGACTATCGGCAGCTCAATAATGTGACCAAGAAAGACAGCTATCCCTTACCACGCATTGATGACACGTTAGATACCCTGTCTGGTTCACGATGGTTTTCGACTTTGGACTTGAAGAGTGGTTATTGGCAAGTTGAAATGGAACCTGAAGACCGGGAGAAGACCTCGTTCACTATTGGTTCCGGACTATGGCAGTTTACGGTTATGCCTTTCGGTCTATGTAACGCTCCGGCCATCTTTGAGCGTCTAATGGAGACCATCCTGAGGGGGCTGTCGTGGAAGACTTGCCTGGTCTATCTGGATGACGTGATCGTAGTTGGAAGATCATTCAGTGAACATCTGAAAAATCTGGAGGAAGTGTTCCGGAGACTGTGTACAGCCAACCTGAAATTGAGTCCGAAAAAGTGCCACATATTCTGAAGGGAGGTGAAATATCTCGGGCACGTCGTATCACAAAATGGAGTGGCAGCCGACCCCGATAAAATTCGTGCAGTTCAAGAGTGGCCAACACCGTAAGATAAACACCAAGTTCGTAGTTTTCTTGGTTTATGTACCTACTACAGGCGTTTCGTTCCTGGGTTTGCCAATATAGCGAAGCCCCTGACAAGGTTAACTGAAGATGGGCGCGAGTATGTTTGGAGCGGAGAGTGCGAAACAGCTTTCCAACAGTTGAAGCGTGCCTTGGCAACAGCGCCAATATTGAGCTACCCACGGACAGAAGGGAAATTCATACTTGACACAGATGCAAGTAACCTGGCCATTGGGGGGGGGTACTTTCTCAGATACAGGATGGACAAGAAAAGGTCATCGGCTATTTTAGTAAGGTTTTGTCAAAAGCCGAAAGGAATTATTGTATGACCAGAAAAGAATTATTGGCTGTCGTGAAGTCCGTTGAGCACTTCTATAAATACTTGTACGGACGGAAGTTTTTATTGAGGACGGACCATGCAGCGTTGAAATGGCTTCTGCAATTTCATAATCCTGAAGGCCAGGTCGCAAGGTGGATCGAACGATTACAAGGATACGACTTTGACACGGAACATCGAGCGGGCACTAGTCATCGAAATGCCGATGCTCTTTTAAGAAGACCCTGTCCAACGGATTGCCGTCATTGCTCTCGTTTGGAAGAGAGCGTTTGCCAAGTATTAAGAACTACCATCGTTAACGACAATTGGTTGCCGGAAGAATTGCAACGACAGCAGGAGGCTGATCCCGAACTAAAAATGGTACTGGAATGGAAGCGCGTGGGAGAAAGACCTGCCTGGGAGGCCGTCAGCCTTTTCAACAGAACGCTCAAAGCATATTGGGCCCAATGGGAGTCCTTGAAGGTGGAAGACGATCTCCTGAAGCGAGTACTGGAGAGTGACCATTAGGTCTCAGTTCGTGGTTCCAAGAAGCCGAGTGGCTACAGTATTGGGAATCTCCATGACGGTGCCTCAGGAGGACACTTCAGTGTGAAAAAGACTTTGCATTTTTATTGGGTCAACTGTAAAGAAGACGTGAAGGAGTGGTGCCGGAAATGCGAACTATGTGCCACTGGTAACGGACCCTTGGGGAAACGAACAGCACCTATGAGGCAGTACAATGTGGGTAATCCTCTGGAAAGAATAGCTATAGATATTGCCGGACCATTTCCCGAAACCGACGATGGGAATAAATACATCTTAGTGGCAATGGACTATTTTACCAAATGGCCAGAAGCATATGCCCCACCAAACCAGGAAGCTGCGACTGTTGCTGACGTACTAGTCAAAGAGTTTTTCAGTCGCTTCGGAGTGCCCATGGAGCTGCATTCGGATCAAGGCCGCAATTTTGAGTCTGTACTCTTTGGAGAAGTCTGTCGATTGTTGGGCATTCGCAAGACTCGGACCACACCGTTACATCCGCAGTCCGATGGAATGGTAGAACACATGAATCGGACAATGGGCAAATATTTGGCCAAGGTCGTCTCCGATCATCAACGAGACTGGGACCAATACCTGCATCTGTTCCTGATGGCTTATCGTGCATCGGTCCACGAAACAACCGGTCAGTCACCAACGTCTGTGATGTTTGGACGCGAGTTATGGTTACCGTGTGATCTGGAATTTGGGTCTCCACCTATAGAGCAGGAGGTAGCCGGGAATGATTATGTCATCAACTTAAAGAAGAAGTTGGAGGTTATTCACAACCGAACCCGAAACAATAGCCGAATCGCGAGTGACCGGATGAAGGCTACGTACGATGTGAGAGCCCAAGGAAGGTTTCAACCTGGAGAGCTTGTCTGGTTATACAACCCGCAAAGACGTCGTGGCTATTCTCCAAAGTTACAGCGAAATTGGGAGGGCCCATACCAGGTGAAGAAACGAATCAATGACTTGATTTATCGCATCCAGAAATTGCCAAGAGGGAAACCAAAGGTGGTACACTCCAATCGTCTGGCGCACTATGAGGGAAACAGCAACGTAGTCCCGGATCGAGAAGATGACGCTGAGGTGGGTGGCTGTCAATACCGGAAGGCCTGAAGATAATCAGCCAACCTTTGGAGAATTTATGGCTGCGTTTTCCGGAACTAGAAAAGCCTGATTCAGAGTCACGACCAAGATGCAACAAGATCTCTTCCGAGTCCCTGGTGATTATTCCATTGCCCACTGTGTCTCCGAGGATCTCCGCATGTCCAGGGGGATCGCAGTAGTGTTTAGAAATAAATTTGGACTGAATGAACTTCGAGAACAGAATCCCTCTGTTGGCAAAGCCGTACACGTGCCGGATCACGACTGCTCCATTTACTACTTGGTAACCAAGCAGTTTTACTACCAGAAACCGAGTTACGCCGACTTGTGGAGGTCATTATGGAATTTGAGGATCGAGTTGCTTACCAGGGGTATTAACAAATTGACAGTTCCCAAACTCGGCTGTGGGCGGGACCAGTTGGATTGGAGAATCTTTCGCAACATGCTGGAAGTTATTTTTAGGGATACGGATGTGAAGACCTTAGTCTGTAGCTTCGATCACCAGCCCGCATCAAGGCCAACAAAGAGTGTAGACTGTTATTTCTACCGTAATGGAACATGTAATCGAGGTGAAGACTGTCGATACCGTCACGGCCCTTTCTATAGAAACCAGAAAATAAAACCTCTTCTGTGACAGAACAGACTTGAAGAGGGGGGCAGTGTAACGAATAGTAAACCCACATATGACATCATCAAACATTCTAGATGTATGAGTCATCAACTGTATGACTCATCAATAACAGTGCAAGTATGACTCATCGACACACCTCATCGAAGTGACTTATCGGCAGCTGCGTGTATGACTCATCAACACGTCATCGAACATTCTAGATGTAGTATGAGTCATCGTATGAAAGATATAAATTGAGATCGCGAGTAGATGGAGTTCAGTTAATGTTTGACCGGCACAGTGAAATGTACTCTGAATAAATAAATGTTAATAATTATTGTAATACATAAACAGTTTTTATATAAATAGTCCTCATATAAATTTGTAAATACCTAGCATTTAAATAGTTTATAGTTATAGTGTTTTTAATTAAGTGCATTGTAAATTAATATTTCACAATTTTACAATACTATTATTTATTTTAAGATAGCTCTTAATTTAAAAAAGTAAGTTTTTTCTTATGGGCATTTTTATTTTAAAGTGAGTGGGCATGGTGTTGGGTGCTCTAAGCGTTTCTGGTCTGTTCGAAATGAGTTTGTTTACATTTATTTAATGTAAGAGGGTCATATGGAGGGGTCACGTTTAATTTTTATACACTTACAGCAAAAGTCCCATAACTAATGTACAACTTTCAAAATACATATTGCTGTGATTTCAGCACTCATAGTTGAATATGTCATTTGGGTTGCCGATATATTTAGGGGTTTGGACTTAACTGTAACAAATCTGAATTGAATAAATTAATTTGTTACTTAATAGGTAAAGAATACACTCTACATCACTTGATAATAATAAGAAGTAAATCTTAAACAGATTTTCCACTTAAAACTGAAAAATTATTTTGACAAGTTACGATTTGCATATTGTTAGGTCGTTGGACTTGGTTTTTCATAATTGAAGCCATTGTAAGGTGTAGTTTCACCTGGAAATTATAAAAGGCATAGATGGAAAGGTGTATGCAAGCAATCACCACTATACTCACAGTTTGTGTTGTTGAATTTCAAGTAAATCCCATGCTGGTTTAACGATTCATCTAATTTCATGATAAATGTATAATTTTCATTAATCTATGCATTTGCAGCCAAAATGTTTTGTTGCAATATTGTTAATTAGGTTCTGGTGCACCTTCAGCAATAGAATTTTCAAGTGGGCAGCTCTATATAGAGAAGTTTTAGCCTGTTGAAGCTTAAAATTTGTATCGTTTTAACCTAATCTGTTAAAATGGTAATATTTTGTTAATATTTAAAGTTTTGGTGCCAAAATTGATGTAAATATTGTGTGATAGGGTATTAGGATTCATTTAATGATTAAAAAAGGAAGTAATAAGGTGTGAAAATGTTATTGTCTGTAATTTTATAAAACCATGTATTGTCAGGAAATTGAAGATGGTTGCCATTGAATCCTGGAGTTAAATCTGCTTTTTGTTAGACATGCAATATACCAAAATATAGGAAAATGATCCTCTTTCCGATTATGTAATTTGTTTAAACATTTAATTTTATTTCTTAACAATATTTTGGTTATATAGATCTTGTTAGGTTAGATGTTCAATTGTTTTTAGTAACTTCCCAGATTTTGTTAGTGGAAAAATGATGTTTGTCATTTGTTTTTGAAAAAATATAAAAGCAGATCGAAAATCTGGTTACTTGCTTGTTGATTTTCTTGTAAACCAGAAGCCATGTCAGATCACGCAATAATAAAATTTTGAGGTTATGTGTAACAGATTTTACGTCAATGAAATGTCAAAAAAGTGAGGTTATGACAAATATCCAAATTTAATTTTTTTTTAAGTGTTTAATAATGATAATAACAATGAACAATTAAAGTGATTTAAATAAAAAGGAAAGTGGAAGTGTTAATTTGGTTTTTGGACTATTTATTTATAAGAAAATTTTTTGGAAAACGTGTTGTAACTTTATCTCTGGATGGAAGGAAATGAAAACTGGATGTAATAAGAAATTTTGGAAAATAGACAATTGATTTATGTCTCACGTATTGGAGGTAAATTGTTCAATATTTAATAGTTGTAATAAATTACAAAAGAAGATCCACAAGAACAATTATATGGAAATGCGTGTTCAACAACGCAACAAGTAAGCAGGTAAATTTACTGATTATTACAGCGAACTGCCAAATAATATAGTGTGCAAAAATTTCCAAGAGTGGCGCAAAATTTTTGAATTTAAAAAAATTATTTTCAAAGTTCAACTTTATTTTTTTGTTTCATTTCTTCCTTCAATTATAATTTAAGATCGTGGGATTGACCAAATAAAAATTGAGCAGGACAAATAGAATTATAGTCCAAGCGGCGACCGCAAAATCTTGACCGTCACAGAACATACGACTAATTTATGAAAAATATGAAAGTTGACAGTGTATGGAACACGAAACCGCTTGTCAGCCTAAGCAAATCCTGGCACGTTTGCAATTAATGACCTAATTAAGTCGAATTAATTAGCGCTTTGCGTCCATCACAAAACATCCAAATGAAATTTACAGGATTTGTAGAGAAACACTTGTACTTCAAGAATATCTTTGTCAGCCTCACCCCATCCTGGCAAAAACGCCCGGCAGACCACCCCAAAGGGGCGGTTTTGCAACATCTCACGTCCTTCATCGAACATATACTTGCTTCTTTTTTTAAATTGAAGATTAAACCTTGCAAAAAACAACCAGTTTTGTCAGCCTGAGCAAAGATTGGCAGAAATGCGTGGCAGACTATTTTTTTAAGGTGCTGCAGATCTACTATTACTTTAAGTATTAGTTATGTTTATGATTAATTTAATGGTTTTCAAGGAAGGGTTGTCAATGTTAAAGTAAAAAAATATATATTCCATGTAACGTAATATACAAACATACTTAATTATTACGAGAAAAATCAACATTTAAGAATAAGAAAAGAGTACATAAAACAGAGTCTTTTTATAATACAAATTTGACATGAATGTTTGGCATGTATTTAATATATTTTTATTTCATTTAGTATTTCAAATGATTGTTTATATACCACAATTAGTAAAATAAAGTATATCTCCGTTGTCAATGACACCGGAGTTCAAGACGTTCTTGATCTCCGTTGTTGTTGGCAACGTAAATCATGCATAACAACCACACGTGACATGCTGCTTTACAAATCTCCTTGGTTACACGTATAACAACACAGACAAAGCAACTTGCTTCTTTATACAATAAATTCGGATGAATTTTAAAAGGGAGAAATTAGGATTGAAATACGAAATAAAATAAAACAACTTATGCAATACGGAGATCAAGCTTCTTTAAATCCTCGAAGATGTTACAACGTCTCGGCGTTGTAATACATCTTCTCGGATTTAAAGTATCGCTTGATCTCCTAATTACATAATATATATTATATTTCATATTTTAACTATTACTATTAAATTACTACTCTTAAAGTACGTTATAGTATTACCATGAAGACTGTAATAAGGAGGATAAACTCCGAAGGTGGGGGTATGTACCAAAAGCATGCACAGTTGAGCGGCCCCCTAGAATATACAGCGACTTCTCGTGGTAGTCTAATGTACAACCAATTCTCTCTCATTGTAGGATCCTGCGAAAGATTATTTTATTTTATTTGAAAAATAATATCATTAATAGATGCAAAGTTATGTAAATTTTCCTTGGTTACATGTAAAATAAAGATTATTTGTATATTTTTATTTCTGATAGCACGAGTAACGTTATTTTATCGTTCCGTTTAATGTTAAATTAAAATTCATTTAACGTTGATAATATATCAAAACTATGTTAAAATAGTTTTAAGAAAAATAAAGTGCAAGAGTGTATTTTTATGGGAACATGGAATGTCAGAGGACTATACAGAGAAGGGCAAATGAAACAATTAGTAAAAGAAGCACAAACATACAAGTTACATTTACTAGCAATTCAAGAAACAAATCTTAAAGGGGAACAAATGATGGAAATAGAAGGATTTACTTATAGACAACGTTACTTATAGTAACCAGTAAATTTGAATAATAAATCTAAAGAGACAAATATCTACGAGTTAACATGAAATTTAATATGAAATCTAATGGACTATTCATTGTCTATATTTAATTTTAATGTCAATTTTAATTTTATTCGGCAATTATAATTTTAACAATATTGTTCTCTAATAGGGAAGACGCACGTATTTTTTTAAATTTTTATATTCGTTCGTTTTGGTTAGAAAAATATTTCCAGATAAGCGAAATTTGTAAAAACGCTTAATTTACTTGAAAAAATTAAATTTGAAAATTGTCCTCATTTTAAACCGAATTTGGCCTTGAGCAACTTCCCTCAAAGCTATTTGATGTAAAAAAGTAGGTACCGCTATGAATGAGAAAAGGCAACACTGACGATCTACTCACCGTTAGATGGCACTGATGAAAACCAATAAATTAAATTTTGAATTTATATTAACACTACGTATTAACAGAACTATTTTACACCACTTTTATTATGGCAGTTAATTACACAACAACATAACGTACAGTATTATATTAATTACTCGTTAATAAGTAGACGATATTTGAATATGAAACATTTTTCAAACTGACGGGTAATACAGGACTCTTAACTGTTACATTAGCACCAACAGTGGGTCGTCTTTCGAACTATGTGATGTAACGGAGTTTCATCCATTAGAGGACACCAGTATTGCATTTTCAAAAATTAATTACTTAAAATTGGTAATTGTTTAATGTATTTATAACTAATATTCTAACTAATTTAGTAATGACGTTTATGAAAATGCAAGAATTTTCTCAATTGACAACATATGCGTCTTCCCTATTGATTTATTTGAAACGACGACTTTGGTCGACATGCTCCGAAGATGGTCGAAAAAGGTACCTTAAAGTACCACGAGAAGGCACTGAAAATCATAGGGGCCGTTAAGCTGTGCACACTTTTGGCTCATATAAAATGTTACCCCCTCCACTGGAGTTTACTCTCCTCTATACAGTCTTCATGAGTATTACACTACACAATAGTTAAAATAATTATGAATCATCTTCAAAATCTTCATCCCCAGTATATTTGTAGTCATCTTGGAATTCAGCTTCACTTGTTCACCGCCAGCATGGCGGTATCAGACTGGAATTGAAATTTTTTACATTGCTTAAGAAATTTCTATCTGTACTGTTAGAGGCATAAAATTGTTGAAAAAGCTCTAAACGGGCAGAATTGACGGTACTGCAATTTTTAACATTATACAGTTGGGCGGTACATTACACAAAAATAGAATATCATATACTATAAAAATAATTGTTATATGTACATTTCGCTGAAGGATCTTCTCGGACTCTTCTTTATACTGGGGTTTCATCACCATTAGCCGACGGTAACACTCTATATGAAACCCGAAGTTATCTTTACACTGGGGTGTTAACATTACATCGCCATATTTCAACTGTTTTACTCTTCGCAATTCAATAATTGTTTTACAATTTAACAAAGTGTGATTGTTAAAAGCGATTATCTTTCCTGATATGTTGCATACAAAACACACGTTCATGGTTGTTTTTTCACAAAACACTTGACACGATTCAATCGCTAATAACCACACTAGACACCAAACAAGATACTTTGGGCCGCACAGAGGTTCCTATGACTGATCTAGCGGGACTAAATTATTTGAGTAGTATGTTTCAATTTTACCAGGTTCTGAAGGATTGTAATTGTACTTTTAGATAGATGAATATTTATTCAATACATTTTTTTAGAAAAAAAGCACAAATATACTCTTGTTGGTGATGACACTATTTACTTGATTTACAATTTTAGCGGCATATCTCTTACCATTCTGCTAGAGACTCATTTTGTGTGGCAAGTACAATATATCAGTTGTCCTTGTCGAATCAAGGAGAGAGCTAACCTTTCCCTTTTGTGAGTTTTTGCAACTGTCTTCAGATGGTTTAGAAGGGCCAGGGATATTCGATGCTGTTATAATTTCTTCAAAATATAGTTTTTTCTATTTAACTAAAACGAAAAATGTTATGAAGATTTGGAAGCTCTATATGATTCCATCCCCAAATTCGATATTAAATTGGTGATTGGTGACCTTAATGCTAAGATTGGCAGAGAGCCAGAATATAGAAATACAACAGGTATAAATAGTAAGCATGAAGTTAGTAATAAAAACGGAAAAAAGTTGATATCTTTCACTATGACAAATAGACTGGTAATAAAATCAACAATCTTAATGCGCAAGGATATACACAAGGGAACGTGGGTTAGCCTCGATAAGAAAACAATTAACCAGATAGATCATATCCTTATTGAAGAAATACATGCATATACAATAAACACTGTTAAAACATGTAGAGGGGCGGACATTGATAGTGACCACTTTATGGTTTGGTCAAGCCTAAAACAATACATACCCAGAATAGACATAAAAAAGAATAAACAGAATAAAAAACTAGTTAGAGATTCTAAAAGATGAAAACAAACGATTAGTCTATATAAGAGATATTGAGATGGAGCTAGCAGAAAAAAGGGAAGATGTTATTAATATTGAATCAGAATGGAATAAAATAAAACATAGTATAAAGAGTAGCACGCAAAAAAACATACAGGTTAAGAAAAAGAGAAAATCAAAAGAGTGGTTCGATAATGATTGCAAAAGAGCGATAGAAGAAAGACGAAAAACAAAGCTACAATTACTTCATAAACAGACCCAGCAAACTGAAAATGCCTATAAAGAAGCGAGAAACAGAACAAATAGTATCCTCCGGAAAAAGAAAAGAGGTTTTCTAATAGAGTTGGTAGATGAAGTAGAAGAAAGTTATAATAATCAGAATACGAAAAAGTTTTATAAAAAAGTGTCTGAGATGAGTAATATTCCCAAAGTAAGATCAATTCTTGTACGCAATAAGAATGGTGAAATAGTGGGTGAAGAAGGAGAAATATTAAAAAGATGGTCAGAGTACTATGAAGAAGCCTTATCAACCAACTACAACGAACTTAAGGAAATGCAGCAAAAAATGCCATCTGTTGAAAATGACGAAGTAAAGCCTCCAACTCTTGATGAAATTGTAGAAATCATACGAGCATTAAAAAATAACAAGAGTCCAGGTTATGACGAAATAACTGCTGAACAAATTAAATATGGCGGAAAGAAGTTGTCGGAGAGAATCCACATATTAATAACAATCATATGGGAAAGTCATGAAATGCCTGAAGAATGGACAAAAAGCATAATAATTCCTATATATAAAAAAGGAGATATTCTTAAGTGTGAAAATTATCGCCCAATATCTCTACAGAGTATAACTTATAAAATTTTGGCAAAAGCAATTGCGAAAAAACTGCGATCTTTTTCAGAGAAGGAAATGGGAGAGTACCAGAGGGGCTTTCGACAAGGCAGGTCGACAGTGGATCACATCCACACACTAAGAATAATGCAAGAAAAGTGTGAAAAGAAGAAAATCCCATTACATATAGCATTTATCTATTTTAAACAAGCTTACGACCGTTTAAAAAGAAGTGAAATAATAAAAGCTCTAAATTTCTTAAAATGTCCTGCGAAGATCGTACAACTAATTAATATGACATTAAAATATACAAGCTCACAAGTAAAGATCAATGAGAAAAAAACAAAAGAATTTCGCACCAATCTCGGTTTAAAACAAGGTGATCCGCTTTCCACCACGATTTTTAATCTCGTGTTAGAAGTAGTCATTAGAAACTGTCAGTTCAGAAGATCAGGAACGATACTCAAAGACGCCCACCAATGCATAGCATTTGCAGATGACCTCTCATTGATAACAAGAACAAAAGAAGAATTAAAAGCACATTTTAGCAGACTAATTACGGAAGCAAACAAAATGGGAGCAGAAGTGAATGCGGAAAAATCTGAATATATGGTCATGGGAACAAGCAACAAAAACCTACAAGGAAACTTAAGAGTTACAGTGGCAAAAAAAACGTTTGACCTCAATAGAGTGGAAAACTTCGTGTATCTAGGATCGGAGTTATGCAGCTACGGAAATCCAAGTCGTGAAATCGAAAGAAGGCTTATGCTAGGGACCAGAAGGGCAGGATCACTAATGAAGATAATAAAAGCAAAGAACATATCCTACAACGCAAAAATCCGTATATATATACAACTGTAATAAGACCGGTAGGGACCTACGCCTGTGAGACATGGATTCTAAAGAAAAAAGATGTTGAAAGAATACAAGTGTGGGAAAGGAAAATGCTCAGGATGATATATGGAGGAGTGAAACAGAACGAACTATGGAGACGAAGAACAAACCAGGAACTTGAAGATCTTTATAAGAGTCACAGCTTAATAACTTTGATAAAGCAAAGTAGAATTAAATGGATAGGTCATGTTGTAAGAATGAGAAATACTAGAGCACCAAAAAACGCCCTAATGGACGAACCACATGGAAAAAATCGTAAAGGTATTCGTAAACTATTTTTTATTTTTTGTTGAAAAAATTTAATGCGCAATGACACTGCTTATCTTTTTTTAATTTCTTACATACATTAGTCATACATAGTCTTGGTAGTGTAGCGGCTAGCGGGATAGTTTCTCATCCAAGCGGACCCGGATCGAATCTGGTTAAAAAACCTTAAGGTTTTCTGCAGTTTCTCTTAGCTGTAATACAAGTGTGGAGTTTAAACCTTACCATTTGTAAGTCAGCTGCAGCCGCACGATGGGCCTGCGTAATGATAATAATCACCCCTCCCTCCTGCACTAGCTTCATAGCTTCTGGGGCCTGGTTCGCCAGGTAATGGGTTGTAGTAATTATTATCATTATTATTACAAAACTCAGTAGCTTTTTTTGCATTAACGAAGAAATTTTATCATCAGAGTCCTTTAAATGATATTTTACAATAATATAATTAAAAATAGCAGTTGGCCTTTTTGGTATCTATCATTTCTTGCACCAAATTTAGAAAAGCTCTTTTTGCGCTATACCTGCTTTTAATTCTGAAATAGACATAAGATAAAGAGTTGGTGGGTGCTGACAAAAATTCTAGTATTTGTATGTGTGTTGATATTTGGTGAATACTATAAAAGTAAATTTATGATGGCTTTTCAAGGCCCAAAGAAGTATAACCTTAGTAAATCTTAAATAAATCGACATAAAATTTGAATTTGAGAGGTAAGATTAACAAGTCGCTATAGTGCTAACATTTACTAGAAAATATTGAAATACTATATTATTAAATGAAAGCTCATACTATTAGCCGTCTCCACCATAGCACCAAAAACAAATCACTAATAAAAAAAAATGAAATCATTTGTAGTGATGTCTCAACCACTAAGCGATAACTAAGTACTGCAAATACAACCATGTAACTACAAGATTTCTACCTATTCTTCGGTCAAATGTGTTGTTTTTTTTCGAAAAGAGATTATCATTTCTTCTTATTGGTGCAATTAACTTTGCAAAAGGGGTTTTTTATAATAATATTCAACAACTTTTTTTAATAAAATCCCGCCAGATACTAGTTTTGAACCTCTGTGGGCCGTATTCATATCTCAATATTAGGTTAATCACATGTTTAATTACCATGGCGACCATTTCCAATCTTTTCCCACCTATTAGAATTAGAATAAAGCTATCTCTTTTCTTGTTGATTTTAAACAGAACTTTAGTTAGAGACACCTGTAACCATGGCAATGAATATGGCCCTCTCTTTTTATGTGCTCCGTTCTTATTCTTAAATGTTGATTTTTCTCGTAATAATTAAGTATGTTTGTATATTACGTTACATGTAATATATATTGCAATGTATTTAACCAATAAGAAATGCCCCACGTTCGAGACAAGCATAAAATATATGCGGTGATCTATTAACAAAATAAAATACAATATGTCCACCGTTCCAAATATAAACATGAATTATATACGATGGATTATAATAAAAATACACCACAGATATTTTTCTTTATTCCACTCAGCTAGCTCAGGGTTACTCGGTAAAGCATAAATTATTTGAATTATGAGACTCTTATTGACTCTTATGCCTGGAAAGGAAGAAAAACTTATGTTGTAAACGCTGAAGCTCCTGCAAGCTGGACAACCTCTGCTAAACTCTAAATTCAAAAGAAAAGAAAACTGGATGCTTGTATTTGCATCAATTAAACACATATGTAAATTTAAAAATAGTGATGTAAAATAGCATGCTATTTATTTTTGGTGATATATAGCAAGATATATAGCATGCTATTTATTTTTAAATATCAACTCAAAAAAGAAAGCTCAGGATGTTGTTTGTCTTGTTTTTCTGATTAATTTCATACCAAATACATCATCATTAGCAATAGCTTTACTGAAATGAGAAAAATAAAAATTTAAAATTATTCCATCAATGAAACTAAGGAATTATCGTTGCTCAACGTTTCACTCCTTACATAATTTACAAAAAGTACAAAAACATTTAATGAACGTAACGAGGTATTATAATAAAAATAAAAAATTAATAATACATTAAAATTTAAAATATAAAATAAAACAAAGTTTCAAAGTCAACAAACAAATAAAAATAAATAAATAAAATAATACTGAATACATAATTAAAAATAAAAAAAATAATAATTAACGTAGAAATTTCAGAAATTTGTTTTAAAAATAATCTTGACTATCATCAGGCTCAACAATATCAATCTCAACATTCTCAACTGTTTGTAGAACGAGAACCTGATCTTGATAGTGCTCTTCATTTTCATCATTTTTAGGTATAGTTTCAACAAAATCTTCATCTTTGTCCATTTCATCTAAATCAAAGTCTTCTATGATGTCATTTTCACTGAAACTGTTTTCTTCGCTTTCACTACCATTATCACTTATTTCAGTTTCCGTTGTAGCTGCATTGGTATTGACATCATCTTCCATTTCCTCATCGTTAAAGCTTAGGTCTTCGTCGGTTAAAAGTTTTAGATTAAATTTAATAGCAACCAGTTTATTTGTTCTTTCTATAGTTAAACGATTTCTCTTCTTAGTTTTAATTGATGCATACGTTTTCCAGTTGCGTTCACAACTGGCAGACGTTGCTGGTAAATTCAAAATTTTTGTAGCAATTTTTCCCAAAACACGACTTTTCTCAAAGTAGGCTTTCCACCAAGCAGTTGCATCAGTGATTTTGGCCGCATTCCACATGTTCTTATAATTTTCGTCCCAAGCTCCCTGTTGAGCTTTGTATTGAATAATATCACTTAACAGTGCCGATGTGTTCAAATTTCTTTTACCAGCAAAATCTATAATAAAATCTATAGCTTTCTGAATCTCTTCCTCCGTTAAATCTGCTCCCCTTTCTGAAGGATTTAATAGATGGGCGGCTAGTTGAACCGGATGAAATATAAATTTTTGTCTATCATCACAGATTTGGACAGCTCTTTCTTTTTCTAAATTTGGTAAAAACTCTAATGCTGTTGAATTTTCGCGAAAAATATGTTTCAGATTCTTAATAACTGGATATATTTTCACCAAAGTTGGATAATCACCCTCTACATTTTTTATTGCGTCAGCTATTGGTTGAGTCATTTCAATAATAGCCCTTACTTTAGGCCAAAAAACGTCCTCGTCAACAATAAGACGCCAATGTTGAGAATCCATTAGTGGCTTAATTAGCTTATCTGTTGCTGCATTTTGGAGATAATCCTTATTTTTCAGCAAACTAACAAATGAGTGAACAGTCGATCCCCATCTGGTTTCTACAGCTGTGATAAGTGCTATTTCATGATGACATTCTTCTAGTTGAATTTTTTTCAAAACTTGACGTGGGATGTGCTTATTTTTAAAAAATTTTATAATGTCTTTGACTCTACTGGCAGTTTTTGATAAAGTTGGAAGATTGAATAAATCTTTTAACAGAAGACTCAAACCATGAGCTATGCATCCGTAAGTAAGTAAATGATCATATTTTTCTGATAAAATTTTCCAAGCCTTTGTCATATTTCTCGCATTATCACTGATAACTGCTTCTACCTTATGACTTCCTAGTTCATCTATTACACTACTAAGAACTTCAGCCATGAAATCTCCTGTATGAGCTGCTGTCTGACTATCAATTGTCTTATAAAAAACGGGTTGTGGGGTACTCACAATAATATTTGTTAATGGAATTCCATTAACATCGGTCCACGAATCAGTAAGTACAACTACAGACTCGGCTCTGTTAATTTTCTGTTGCACTTTTTTGTGAATAAGATTATATTCCATGTCTAGTAAATTATTTGAAATCACAAAACGGGACGGTGGTGTAAATGAAGGGCGTATGTATCGTAAAAATTGCACAAAAAACTTATTTTCCACTAATGATAGAGGGCTGCAAGAATCGAATATTGCCCTAGCCAGTAAAATATTCATTTTGTTGTTTTCGTTTGTACTCATACTGTCCAGAAAACTTCGTAGGTTCCCTGAAGGAGCTGACACATTACTGACACCGCTGCATTCAGTAGTTTGTGGTAACTAATGAAAGATATACATGATTAGACATGACAAATAAAAAATAATGCTATTTCAACCTTACTTCAGATGCATTGGATTTAAATGATTCACAGTTGCTACGACTTGACATAGCGTCACTTCTATGGAAAGCTTTGTTATTGCTTCCATCACTCGTAGTCTTTGTACTGGTTGTACTAAATAAAATTTTTACATCTCTAGGGCACTTAACGCATGTGACTAGGTGCAGTGCCATCCGCTTTGGGTTGGACAAAAGTCGTTTTTTGCAAAATCTGCAGTCGCCATACACATATTTATCTGCTTTATGTCTGTTAAAATACTGCCATACCTCGTGCTGTTTCCTACCCATCTTGATATGACTTATGAATTATGAAAAACTGAAAGAGTAAAAACTATATGTCTGCATCAATTAGGTACTTCAATTGCTTACTTGAAATGTTCACTGACCCCTAAAATACAAGCACAAGAATATACACGCTGTGACACGGGAATTGAGGTTAGAAATGCTGTGAAAACTGAAAGAAAACCTAACCTAAACGCGCCGATTATAAATAGCAGATAAATAGCAAAAAGCCATAAATATATAGCAGCTATATATCACAAATTGATATATATCATTTTGAAATGTATCTTCTGTTCACATCACTATTTAAAAACACAAACTTTATTTAAAGAACGAAATAAAATTTCGAATAATAAAGCTCAAAAGCAAGAAATATTGTTCAAATCAATACAATTAATAATTGAGAATTAAATTCCCAGGCTTGCTCAAATGTTATTAATAGTTGTAATGGCCTGACATAGGGCCAATACGGTCATTCATTTGATCAGACCAACACAAATCAAATTATTTATAAATAACTGTTTATCTAATAAAAATAAATTTTAATAAAAGAAATTGAATTGTTTTATTTACTCGAAAGCAGATAAGTTCTCAAAGGAAACTTTGTAAACTAAACAAAATAAATTTGTATTATTGAGGATAACTTTATAAGTTAATTGTTATTAATGAGATTAAAGAGCCCATTTATTATAACCAACCTGGTATATTTTATTAAAAATAAATTCCTTTATATAAATTCACAATTGGTAACATTGCTGTCGTATTCATCAGCTGATTTCCTGTCTTCAACAACATCAATACGTAGATCGATGTCAAAAAATAAATTCAACCAGAATTTATTTAAACAATCACGTTCACTTTATATAATTGTGGCACAATAATTAAATCTTCTTTCAACTTTTTTAAAAATGTTCAGGTAACACTTTAATTTAATTCAAACTTTATTTATACATGACGTTTACGTCAAACACATATGGTTGAAATATCTAACCTCAAATTAAATTAGAGATATTTTATCCGGAGTCGGGCATAGGTTTTGCCTTGAATGTTTTGTCGACTGACTTTATTAAAATTTGCTCCAGCTTATATAGTTTATGTTAGAACAAAAACCGGCGATGACATTTTTTTCAAAACAAAGGCACATCATGTAAGCTTGATGACGTCACTAATCCGCGCAGCTGTTATTAATCGTCACTAATCTTAATTCTATGATTACAGGATTGTAGCCCTTACAACAAGGATCAAAAAAGTATCATACATCCCATGTCCAAAAATGTATCATAACGAAGGTATAAGTGAAAAACGATTGACAAAATACAAATCTCATTACGATCTAAATACATATAGAATTCAACAAATGAAGGTTCATCCTTTACAAACTAGTTTCATAAATACACAATACAAGTAATGCAAATAAATTCCCCATAGAAACATCTTTACAATTTACTACAAACATAATTTTTACAGTACGAACTACAATGAATAGACCAATTATTGCATTTGCAAGTTCCAGCTTAAATATTGATTCAAAATTAATCAATTTATGATCAAAATGTCCAGCATACAGTACTCCAAACACTTACATAAAAACAATGGTGAGGAAAAATAGGATAAGAGTCAATAATTATCACAATGAAATGAAACAACAAAATTAAAACCTTCAGTAATTAAAATGGTCAGAAATTTTATAACCAAATTCAAAAATTAATTGTATTATATAAGTCATAACAAGATTGACCTAATTTATCTGTTTTCAGTTAACTAATAGCGCGAAACTGAGCTGGTCTCCTGGAAAGTAGAAAAATTTACCTAACGTTGAAAATCGTAATCTCTAAAATTGAATAAGAAAGTTATTTCTTTCTTATAAGTGGATAACTCATCCCAATTTGTAACTTGGGTTGCATAAACATATTTATGCACAGATGCATTATAATTAGACTATTATTGCTAGATTTATCTAAACATAACTGTCTTTATGCCCCAAGGGCCTCTTTATGATCCGACGGGCAATAATGAAACGTCAATTAAATGTCAGAGCTGTATATGTAGAACTTGATTGGTTCTTAATATAATTTGTAAACTTATCACCAATGAAAATAAGCTGAAATTAAGTATTTTAGATAGTAACTATAGTAACGTACTTCGTATATAAGCACATAAGTATACGTACAGCGGCTTGATGTAACCTACGTACTCATTTAATTATATTTTTTACACAATAATAGATTTGAGATAAAAACAATCTGTGCATAAAATAGTGTATGCATTTCGGGCATAACTTGCTTTTATGGCCCTACAGCCTTTTCCTAGCCCTCGGCTGACGTCTCGGGCTAGAAATAACGCTTCTGGCCATAAAAGCTTCTTTATGCCCTTAATACATAAATAACTATTATGATCAAGCAATCTAACTGAATGATATCCTTTTTCTAAAAATGAAACCTATTCATTATACATAAAAACAAAACTTAGGTTATGTTTGCATGAAATTTTTATTCTTAGTTTTTAATTTAAATATTAATGAACCTAACTGTGGTCCTATATATAACCTTTATATTAATTATGCCTATGACATACCATGTCTCTCTTTTAATTTAAATCTGATATATGAAATGTTTGTTTTGACGTTTCCGTTCTGTCGTTAATGAAATTTTCAATGAGGTGATTTGATATCACCGCAATATACTTTAACATTGACAACCCTTCCTTGAAAACCCTTAAATTAATCATAAACATAACTAATACTTAAAGTAATAGTAGATATGCGGCACCTTAAAAAAATGGTCTGCCACGCATTTCTGCCAAGCTTTGCTCAGGCTGACAAAACTGTTTGTTTTTTGCAAGATTTAATCTTCAATTTAAAAAAAGAAGCAAGTGTAAGTTCGATGACGGACGTGAGACGTTGCAAAACAACCCCTTCGGGGTGGTCTGCCGGGCGTTTCTGCCAGGAGGGGTGAGGCTGACAACGAAATTCTCGAAGTATAAGTGTTTCTTTACAAATCCTGTAAATTTCATTTGGATGTTTTGTGACGGACGCAAAGCGCTAATTAATTAGACTTAATTAGGTCATTAATTGCAAACGTGCCAGGATTTGCTTAGGCTGACAAGCGGTTTCGTGTTCCATACACTGTCAACTTTCATATTTTTCATAAATTAGTCCTATGTTCGGTGACGGTCAAGATTTTGCGGTCGCCGCTTGGACTATTAGACTGTCTCTTGATTCTTATTTTGTTAAATCCAATTGGCACCAATAATTAATTGAATCCATTTTATGTAATAAGAATTTTTTTTTTTTAATTCCATGTTGTATATTCAGTGCTTGATGTAATACGCCTTTTTTCCTGCAAAAAATTAACATTAGTTAAACTGGCTTTTCACTAAAGAACTTTTGAAGTTGGAATTTTGGTACTTCTATCTATTAAGTGGTTCGTTAGCCATACACAGTTAAGGTTTATTTTCTCAACTTCTTTCTTATTGGCTTATATCAAAATAGCAATAGAGGTCATCAAAAGCCAGAGGTCATACATATCATTGATTTGTCTCAATTTCCGAAATTGCATAGATTATGTCGTAGTGAATTATGTCTTATGTTGAGGTATACCTGGACCTGTTGAAAGAGTGTAGAGTGCAAACTAACTTGTAGGGCAGTATAGGATTAGGTTTGTGGAGTTGTTAGTGAGTTGTTGTAGCGTTAGGACTTTAAGTATCAATGCTAAAACTTGTAATCAACCCACAGATGCAAGTATTTAATTGTGACAATTATCACTTAACCAGAAATTAAATCAAGCTGCAACTAATTTCTCATGAGAAAAGAAATACGTGACATTCAGTGGCGTATTCTATTCTATAAAAATTCTGAATCAAAATACTAAGATTGTCACATAACATACATTTTGACACTATTAAAGAAATCTTGGGAAGACGTCATCCCGCTAGCCCCCCTCCCCTAAATATGCTACTGGTAACATTTGATAGAGTAACCAATGTTTATTAAAAATAAGTAAAGAATACCTGGCTTATTTATTGTTTTATATTTACTGCATTGTTGCACAAAGTTTCTAGTGGCTAATGGCAGAAAAGGGATCTTGTTTGCTAAAATAGAAAGAAACGAAATATTATCTCTGTTAGATATTTCTATTGTGGCCTGAAAGAAGAATTTGACATCCGTGTGCTAACTTCTAATATTTCAGTCTTAAGGTTATGATTGAGTGACTGTAGGTTTTACATTAAAAAGTGGCCATGGCTGCAATGCTCTTATGCCTTGTTTTCCAATTCCATAGCCAACTTGACATTTTTTGGATTGCTTAATTTTATTCTAAAGAATATAATGTAACTACTAAAATTATTGTCCACAAAAAATGAAGCCCCACGATACTGTCAATTGTAACAACTAAAATTCCTCTAAACAAAATATTTAAGTTCCACACTTAGGCGCCAATGTAGCATTTAAACTTCAAACACTTAATACTGCAAAACTCACAAATACAATACTTACAGTACATAATTGCTCCGACTTAAAACTTCTCAAATTATAACTCAGGATGCAGGTACCGATTTTCATAGCTTATTAATTGTTAATTTGTTAATAAGGTTTTGTAGACATAATAAAAGGATATGGGCGCCATTTATTCAAAGTCATTACAATTCTGGTCTGTACCCACAAATAAAAAAGGGCTCATTATATTAAGATTAATAAAAAAACTAATCACCATTAGCTTAATTTATGTTAAGGCAAGTTAGATAATTGAATAACTTCAATTAATGCTGGGTCCATTATCATTATAATATAATTTAATTTAAATATTCATTTATTTGTAAATAAAGCATTCGTTTGTCTCAACTGACGATAATAATAGTTTTGGTAGTAATGTCCTAATAAGAATTCTTATTAGTGGAAAATATGGGCATAAATGTACAAAAAATATTCATAAAAATACAGATAAATTTTAAATCTCCACTTACATCTATAATATAAATTTTTGTTAACCCTTGATAATTCACAAATAACCTCACATTCACTAAAAGGCTCTAAAGTTTACTTAGCATTAGATAAACAATGCCTCACACTATAAACTTGGAGAACTTGGAAAGTATGATCGCCGATGCAACTGTTACACCCAAGATTAACGAACTGAAGTCTACAATAATTGTTTCATAATTGCAATTTCACTAACAATGCCTTAATGAAGAACTGACTCCATATAAGTTCAAAAAAACTTCCGTCAGTTATGAAAAATTACCAAAAAACATGAGTTTATGTCCTAGGATATGGTAACATTATTTCATTATTGATTTTAATACGACACCCAATTATACAGTGTCCTAACTTATTACGGCAAAACAGAATCGGAAAGATTAATTCTTTAGTTTCAAAATTAACTAACCCTTGAATTCTCTTTATAAACTTTAAATTATAACTCTTCAGAATAATTTTATTTGTTACTAAAACATTTCGTTACGCATTTTAATTTTAAACTTCTCTCAAATTTTGATATTTTACTAGAAAGACTTTGGTTTACTAGTTAAATTCATTAACTCGAAGAATTAAACTGCATTTACAATCACTTACTACTCCCAACGGTAAATTCACAGGCATTCTTGTACTATTGACTTGGCAGAACTTATTTTAAACCTCACGTTTTTAATCACTTTTCTAATCATTTAATTAGACTTCTTACTGTACTGAATTCTAATTGCGTCTACCTGACACCTGTACTGCATTCAATTGCCTTGTGCAGACTGACTCTTTGGATGTGAAATTATTGTTGCGTTGATATTTTTTAAGAAAGAGAAATTTAAACCAGCCTATCCAAATGAGACCAACACTTCTTAAACCAATAGGAAATAATCACCTCAAATATTTCTGGAACATTCTAAATCTGCTTACAAGGTGAAACCTGATGTTTTTTAAATGTGGCTTTAGACCGTTTTTTATTTGTCTGCGTTCAGAAAAATCTATTTATCCAAATTGAAGATAAACATGTACAGGAACTATAAATTTGAGCTAAATGCATTTTCACCTATAATATCCCAAGAGCATTGATAACAGTACGAAATAATTTTATCACAGTTTTCGAAAGCACGTTACTTGGTAACAGCCCGACGCCGTAGGCGGAGGGCTGTTAACCTAAAGTAACGTGCTTGAGAAGTTGTGATAAAATTATGAGTATTTATCAATGCTCGCGGGATATTCGGTAAGAAAATTTTTTGCGATTCAATGAAAATTATTTATTAAAAACACAATTATTGAAAGAACAATTCGTAAAATTATATTTCGATGATGATGTATTCGCTTCGGTTACTGAAGATGTGTTTCCACGCATACTATTGATTATTCTATTGTGATGTTCTTGATCGATATTTAAATAAGGTTTTATAGAATTTGCATTGTTGTGGCCTGTAATTTTTAACAACTGTTGTTCGTCAATTCCATTTTTAGCAAGTGTACTAACAGCAGTTGCCCTATTGGAATGATTGGTGATTTTCCTCTCTTTGGTATCCAAACCAACTGCTTCAGCAGAAGATTTTGTCCATCCGTTGATGGTATTCTTACCCAGAGGTACATTGTCGTACCACTTATCATTTTCTGTTTTCCAATGGCGATTCGGTTTTAAAAATAGTCTGTTTGTTTTGATATTTTTTCCTCTTTTCGATAATAATTTTAAAAATAATCTAACAGGGCAAACGTTGCTGTCACTATTTTGAACTAACCATTTACTAGAAGCGCAGTTCTTTGAACCTCCTTGGCAGGTCTTAGTGAAAACTGGATTGTATTCGACCCTGTTAGTTGGAGAGCCATCATTGTTTTTCTCGATATGAAAATATTCAACCAAGCAAGCAACAGCCTCACCACCTCTCCATGCCAATTCCACCGCGGCGATATGATAAAATTTGCGTAGGAGACCTAGAGGGGTATTTTCATCCCAAAAGTTTATAATTTTGTTCATTTCGGTTGAACTTAATGGGACTGAACTCGTTTTACGTTTAGTGGGATCTATTTGTAATTTTTTTCGTGCTGCGTCGCGTGCATTTCGGGCTTGTTTGAATGCAACACTGTTAAAGGGGTCTATCATGATATTATACTCGTTGTAATATTTTTCTTGTAGTAATTTACTTGTCACATTCCACATAGTTTTAACTGTAGCTTCCTTAAAGTCCGTGCCATCTCTCTTTTTCATATTAACTGCCCAATCTTTCAGTATTAAAGCAAGTTCTTCAATTGTACGATTTCCATCCAACTCATATTTCCTGGTGTTGCAAAAGTCCATAAATGTTTTCCATGTGTATTTTTTACTATTAATAGTATTTTTTGGTACATTTTCTTCAATGATTTTGTCAATTGACTCATTATTTTGAATACCAAAACGAGAAAGTGACATTTTGAAAAAATTTATACAATTAAATTAGATAAGCGTCAAAACCATTGCGTAGCAACCTCTTGATGACAGAAGTGAAAACTATCCTAGGGTTGTTATCAGTTAAATGATGAGTTTAATGGTTATTTTGAGACATGTGATCACAAATAGACGAATTTGATAGGATTCCATTTTAAGCAAAAAATTTTCAGACATATTATTCAGTAAAAAGATGTTTTGTTACTTCTATATTGCTTTTAAGAAAGTAAATTTCATATCGTTCAGATTGCCTTGAAATAACCTTTCACATTAACGAAACTTTAGTTGATTCGAAATATCGTCTGCAATTTTTAACCAATGAAAAATTTATTGAAATATACAGGGCCGTTTTAAGGTTCTTTTTACCATTAATGCATATAAAATTGCATTTCTATTAATTCGAGAATTTAAACAAGTTACAATAAGTAACGCTTCCTTATTACAGGTGCTGATCATACCCCAATTAACAAAATACTTAGAAATGTCCACAACACCTCAGACATCTCCAGTCAAGTCACACCAGTACAAAAAATCATTACAGAAGCAAGGAAAAATAACTTACTTGGAACACCACAAGAAAGCTTACCACGTCCAAAGTCATGGGATCATGTAGATACACCAGACACACCTTTAGGAGCATTTATTAATCCTAACCCTTCAGCTAATTTACGAAAACAAATGTTAAGATTTATAAATGCACTTCCGGACTATAAACCAAGAAGAGAAAGCACTGTAATAATTTTATAACATTTTAGTAAGATTTATGCTGTATTTGTATCCATGTAATCTATTTTTTCTAGCCACTATCAGAACTAAAACGTAGATTATGGGATAAAATTTGTCCACCAAAGGATGGAAATAGTAGACCAGAACAACCAAATTTTGATGATATTGGAAATGAAACTGTAGATAATGAAATGCAAGAAAATAATTTAACACCAACTTGTAGCATTGCTGTATGATACACCTTTTATTTAATGCAGTGATGTAAGATTATTATTTTTAATTTTTAGGATTTTCCAGATAGTGTTGTCGACAACCACTTACAACAATTGCAAGAAATGCTAACATCTAGTGGAGGTAAACAGTTAAATTCCAAAAGTAAGAGACAGTCTACAATACCTGCAGTTGGTAAGGAATATTAAGAAAAATATTAAAATCTTAATTAAAAAAAAATATATTTTCTAAAAATATAAATGTTTTTAGCTTCAGAAGTGAAAGATTCACAACCAAATACTGTTGGATGGGATGACTGCATGGAATGTGAAGATTTCCAGGTAAATTCCAGTCTTTTCTTTCTAGAACTTATAATTAATTTATATCTTATTACAGAAACCTGAGAAGAAAACCATTCCAGTTTTTATGTTTTCGGGTATAGAGCAGGGAATACGTGAACAACTCATTGAACGTTTGGAAAGCGTTGGTGGTGTGATATCTAATTTATCAAATTTTGATCCTTCATGTACCCATTTGATTTGTTCAAAACCCATGAGAAATGAAAAGATATTGGCATGTATAGCATCTGGAAAATGGATTCTACATTGTTCTTATGTGGATAAGTGTTACGAAGAAGGAAAATTGGTGGATGTATGTTAAGATTGCAATCAGAAAACTGTTAATATCTTTAATATACTAGTTGTAAATATTACAGGAAGAACCCTATGAATATGGAAATCCAAGATCAAAAGATAATATTCATATGCAAGCAAATAAAGAAAATGAAACACGAATACTTGCTATGCATTATTGGCGTAAGGAAGTTTCAAGAAGAGGTTATGGTCCTTTCCATGATATGAGAGCAATTATTGTAGCTAATAAGAAGGAGTCGATTGTACGTGTTATTCAAGCTGGAGGTGGGATGATAGTTGATGCCAGGTAATGCAATCTAATTCACTTCGTATCAACAAATTGATCTACAATTAATTATTTACTATTTTTCAGCCTTCCTTACACACAGGCAGTTCATGCAACACACTGTCTATTGGATCTTAAGTTTGTTGAAGATATCTCTGACTACATTCCTCTTGCAAAACAAGGGATTTTTTGTGTAAATACATTGTACATAAGCGAATTCCTTCAAAGAACAGCGAATGATGTACGTGATTTTATTGTTCCTCAACTTCAATCATATTATAGTTCTAAGTAATTTCTATATTCATGGTTATTCTGAAAGTTATTTTTAATTGTATCATAAAGTTTTAAGTTTATTTTAATTTTTAATATACAGTACAGAAAATGTAACATGCTACCACATGAGCCAATACGATTGTGATTATTTAATTAAGTTGGCACACATGAAAAAAATATCAAAATTGTTTTTGGATTGTTACCTTCATAAACATCATATAACCAACTTTAACAGTTCAATTCATTTTTATTTAAACAAATGAATACGTGCTTTGCAAAAATTGAAATTGTTTTAAAAAAAATAATAGAAATTTTGTAGTGCCAACCTAATAAAGAGAAAGTCACAATCATATGGGCTAATGTGGTACATGAAGACAAGTAGTACCTACAAATTATGACAAAACTATTCAATTGTTAAAGTTAGCTTGGAATATATCCTTTACTTTAAGAAAGTATTTTGATTTCTGTTATTGCAACGTGTTTTACTTATAATTTCATTATGGATATTATGCCAACTAGATATTTTGTGTTTTTTTTTATATTGCAACATAAGAGTTTATAACATAGAAAATTCTATGGTTCTAGGCTAAGTAGTTGCCAAAGTGACAATATGAAGTTGCTAAAGTTTTTACCATATACTGTGTGGTTATAAAGTCTCAAATGATTTTCATGAAAATGTTACAATTTGTTTTTTGTGTCTCTACATAAGAATGTTGATTGTGGAGGAAAGAGTAGCTATTGTCACCACGCGGATTATCGTACAAGCAGGTACGACAAAACTTCACTTGTAAATTCAGAAAACCGGTTCCAATATAGTAAAAAGCAAATAAGAACAAAGTAGATGGTGCTTTGATTCTGCATTTCATCATCATTGAGCCGTGCAAATCTTAGGATTATGGCTAATGCCAAGGCGTTTTCAATCCATTTTTTGAGGTGGATCAATCCTCTTGTTCGTTGATTTGTTTATTTATTTATTTTTTAAAATTTTATGTTGGTCCTGGCAGTCTCTGTTATTTTCTTCCATTCTTTCCCATTTTTGCATTTTGCTTTTCAGTCTTCTATACTCAATGCCTTTATATCTTCTAGGGCATCTTTCCATCTTTTCCTTGGTATTCCTTGTTTCTTGGGCCCGATGGATGTCCTCTGCGTAATCTTTCTGATTGTCTCATTTAGTTTTCTTCTCATAACGTGACCAATCCACCAGTCCACCGTAATCGTTGTGTTTTTATATATCTAACAATATTTTTTCTATTTCTTCTTCTATTCTGCATTACACAATTAAAACTTAAAATTGCAGGAAGTAAAATTAATATTTTCATAACTTTTTCAAAATATTGAAAAATAATAATAATCACTCCTATAGCTTCTGAAGGCTGGTTTCCAGGTTATGGGTAGTATTCCTTATTATATATAAAATTTTCAGTTACGCAATAGGTGGAACCGACAAAGATTGCGTAGGTCAAATTCGCGTAACTCAAGGTACAATTTTGCATACAAATCCATATAAATTTTAGTTAATTGGGACTGAAGATCTACGAAAACATGACTTTTTAGAAATTGTAAACAAAATTTGTGCTTTTTGTACATAACGTATGTATTAAAATGAAAGTGTCATAAAAATGATTGTTCTTGACATAGTTATTTTTCAAATGATACTCTTGTATGCAAGCAGATTGGCATGACTGGGTGGTGGGGAAGGGAAAATAAGAAATTGCGTAACTCTGAGTTTGCTTAGGTCAGGATATTATTGTGCAATGTGTCGGTGTATCTTAATGAAAAATTGATAAATGAAATAATACAACATTATCATTTGAAAAGCTTTAATAGTTATTTGTGTATTAAAGCGCAAAATGCTACTTTGAAGGTCAAGAATGAAAGTCTTTTGACTTTAGAGACCACCAAAGTCGTTTCGAGCACGAATTGCACACAACGGTTTTCTACAGCGTTATTGAAACAACCGAGAAAGTAGAAAAAAAATCATAAAAAAATAACCCAAGGAAATTTTTATTTTATCGCGAAGTGGACAGTTTCGTTGTTGCTGCGGAAACGACATTGCTCAAATATGCATAAATCGCATAAATGCACAACAAATTTTTTGCTCTGAAGCGAAAAGTATTTCGTTTTCAAGTAAACAAAACCAATGTGGCTTTTTGCATATGAATATTAATGAAAAATGTCATCATTTTTTGACAGCTCTAGAAAAAGAAATTTACTTTGGCACAATATCAACATTCATAGATGGATGCGTACTTTCTATATTAGAATAGAGAGAGCCCCCTCATCCTCTGAAGATGATGATGGTTGGGGAAGATCCCTTTCTTTTGTTATTCGATGAGGAAGTTTCCTCAATTGCCTTCGAGGTGTAAGTTGGAGTCCAGCTGGACCTGGTTCAACAATTCTCGGGTCTTCAACCTCAACTGAGGGAATATTGTTGCGCTCTTCGCTTTTCGGTTACTTATTAAACGTTTGTAATCAGGCAAAAGCCTGAGGGATTGTATAGCGTCCCTTGTTCTACCTGCCATTTTAGTTGATAGATACAGGTTTATTGCTTTGCCGGAATAATTTAGTTCTAGTTCAGCCATCCTGTTGCTTCCATCTTCAGTCCAGCTCTTCCGACTGGTCGCAGACAGGGTTATGAGTTAGTAACTCCAGCTCTTTATTATATTCCTTCGGGTGCATTTTAGACATATGTAATCGCATCCCGAAATAATATTTAAATTCTTTATAGCATATTTGGCAGCGGTTCTGTGTTTCAGGGTTGGGCCCCCTACAACGTCCTCGACGTACATGTTGTTTTTGTAGGGCTTCTGTTAGAAATTCAGAGCCACATTTGCATCTGACCATTTTGAGCTTCGTCGTCAATTATACAAAATAAATAAAATAAATGTAATGTATTTAGAGGAAGGTTACAAGATGGTGCAATATACTGCCGTTTGTAAATTATACTAATTGTTCAATAATATTCGTTCCCAATTTCAACGCCAAAGACGTGCAGCTGATCACGTAACGAAACCATTGTGGGTTATATTATGGTGTTGTGCATGGTTCCCTAAGAGACCTGGTAGAGGCCAGACTCCCCGGATGAAGGGGCTAAGCACCACAAAGGCTGCCTCCCTACTTAGACAATCTCAGATGCTGTTGAGGTCGTTTCCAGCTCTCACTACTTGGAGGTGTAGGGTAGAATTGACTTAGCGTATATACAATGAAAATTGCAATCCAAGTAAATTTTGTCCAACATCCATAATTATGTTTGTCTGGTTTGTTGGTTAAATCTTTGCTGGAACTTTCCAATTCTCAATTTATGATAATTTATTCAACAGTATCTTCTACTATTTTGTTAAATCCCATATTCATTTTTCTTCATTATTTATGTGGTCTGTGCAACCTTTCCATCGTTCTGCAGTCACAATAGAAATTCCTTGATTGGAAGCTATTTTACATCAGCAAACGTATATGTTGTATTATTAACTGCTGCATGATATGTCCCTTGTGTTCGTATCAACATTACCATCCAGATGACATTACCATTTATGTCTTCATGATAATCGCCTAATAATTATAAATAACAAAACAAAACATGAAGCTGTTACATTTCAATTTTTACTTGTTTTTTTTATTCAAAGCTCATCTCATAATTTTCTAGCAGCAAATGCCGTGTCGTTACCAGAGTGAACGATTATGAATCGTTTTTCTTTCCCTGTTGGGTCTTTTACACCAACAGAAAATCTTTCATTAAAGCTTGTCTTACAGTTTTAATTGTTGTATCGTGCCAAATCTTACATTCCACATGAGCCGCATTAACCCACGTTTCATCAGTATAATAAATCTTTTTCCCTTCATGATATATTTTAATAGCGGTTAAGTTTTCTTCTCCAAAGAACAATTGCAGGCTTTTTGATTAAAATGGTTTTTCTTCTTTTGTTGTATTTAAATCCTAAATTTGTATAACGATGAATGTCTAATTGGAGTAAAAGTATTGAGTAAAGAACCGTTATTTTTAATGACAGTTAACACCTTTGCTACATTTGACAATTCATTGTGGAAATAGAAAGTATGCACAAATTATCAAATTCTTTTTTTTTTTCTATGAATTGGTAATACTTGAACCTTTCTCATTCAATTAATAATCAATTTCTTTAATTAAATTCCATATCATGTTTTGTCCAATATCAATGTTATGAACATTGATTTTGTTGCAGTCTGCATTGTTGATGCAGTTTGTTTTACAGCTGCGGTTTTACTCAGATTTCTGGTAACATTCGTTGGCTTCACATGAAAAGTGCATAAGTCCAAAAAGAAATGTGACACTTTTCATGTTGCTGTCAATGCTTTTGCACTTGTACCTGATTTTATTTTTGCTATTTAAGCGACATCTACCAATTATTCTCGGAATTTCTTAAATTTATTTTATAGAAAAAGTAATATTCAACCGATTGCATTAAAATCTCGATTTTTTTCAATTTTGGCACATACACACTTTTCATATGAAGCCGGACGATATTTGAAATACATGTCGTATAACATCAATGAATTACTTTCACTTTTGGATTTTTTAAAGTTGTCGTTCTGCCATATTTAAGATTGGGTGCTAAAGTATTATTATGTTTATTAAATCGTCGTACTTGCACAGTAATAAAAATAGAGCCCGAAAGTTCTAGTAGAACTATTGTTTTAATAAAAAGAATGGAGATTATAAAAGACTTGAGAAAAACACGAACTAAACTATAATTTCAAAACTGATAAGTTGTTAAATGTCAATATCAATATTTTAGACATAGATGTGGGGTTGTTGGATTTTAGATATGAGTTTCGAATTCTCCATTTCATTTAAAACTTTGTATATATTTAGAATAATTAATAAACATTTTGCAACGTTAATTATAAATTTACATTAATTATAGTTTTTTTTACACACAACAGTTAGTATTTTTGTAGTTTAGCAAACGCAAGCTGTTACCAACATTAAATTGTTTAGAAAACGTATTTATTGTACAACTCAAACAGAGCTTTTCAAATAATTTATGCACAAATTTACATTTTTAAGTTGCTTGAACGTGCCTCATGTTTTAGCCAATCAATGCGAAGGTCAAACTTGCCCTATACCTTCATTTGCTCGTTAACCAATTTTTAAGAACAGGAAGTGTTCAAGATAAGGAATGTTCTGGTACTTTTGTTGTACCTACTTGTATGATAATCTGCGTATATATGCGGTGATGATAGCTACTTTATCCTCTACAGTAAACTTACTTTATGTATACCCTGGAACAAAAAATAAATATTAACGTTTTTATGAAAATGGATTGAGGCTTTATAACCATCTGGTATATTTGTCAAAATTCAGAATTATTTAATTGTCTAAATGGTAATATATTTTTAAATGCCTTTCTTGATATGCAAATGTTGCAGCTTAGAAATGAGCAGAACAAAAAAAAAACATCTGTATAACTGGCTGTAACATCTATACCATTATATGGTCTTAGTTATTGTTTTTGTTTCCTAGTTCTAGTGTTTTTGTTTTTCTATTTTATACAAGTATAATTTTTTTGATATTAATTAATCTTGATCAGAATTTATTCTTCTGTTTTTTCATGATACTTCTTCTGTTAAGCTTTATTGTATTTTGTAAGATTAGTCAATATCAATAAGTAAATTTATAAATTGGATCAAGCAGTTCAGTAATCTGAATCATTTGGTATGTTATAATAGCTAGGGAAACCCCGTCAAGACATGACAGTCGAAAGGTTAATTTATTGAAGGATTTCCTTATATGCAAAGTTCAGTGTGTGATTTCATGTGTGATTATTTAAATAGATGCAACCAAACATGACCAGTTGAAAATTCTCAGCCTAGCACTAACCTCTCCCAGTTTACCCTCCTTTCTCCCGACATATCCCGCTTTCAGACTTCTTCTTTTTATTTATTATTTTTTAATATTAACAAGAAGCATATACTACATGTTTTTGACATGAAAAATAGTCTGTTTCTTTTATGTGTGAACATTTGTGTTGTGCAAAAAAAAGATACAGTTATAGATATTGTAATATACATTTTACATAACCCTAAACAATAACAAATAATGGGGCCTATTCTGTAACGATAATGTTAAATTTTCACAGTGTGTTAAAAAATAACAACCTGTTAAACAGTCCTATGGTATTCTGTAACTCAAATTATAGGTAAATTTGTAACACCCTATGTCATTATGTCCTGTTAAATGTTATAATTTAAAGGGTGCATTTGACATGCCTTTAAAATATAACTGACATGTCAAATGATAAAAATGGCTGCAGTAGGTGCTTTAATTCTTTTAAATAACGAAGAAAGAAGAATACGGTTAGTATAAAACGTTTGATTATGTATTGAAATCAGGTATATAATTATCAACTTCCAAATGTTTCTCTATTTTAGGCGTGAAATTAGGTTTGCAAACCGACAAATACGTGATGCTGCAAATCCATTTGAATTACCAAATTTTACATTTATAAAATTATTCCGTTTGAATAACGACAATTTGTATGCGAACCCGATTGACAATGTTAATAATAATGTTTATCTTCAAGGACAACGAAAGAGAGACTTTGTTATTCAAACATATTTTAATTAAAAAAATTTTCAGTTACAACAAAAATATTTTATTTACTTTAACTATTTACCTTAATTTTTTTGCCAATATTACTACAGAACGGGCTAAATTATTTATGGCCGCTGCCATATTTTCCTGACTCTGAATCAAGTTTTTCATATCGCCTGTAGTATCAGCTGCAGGTCTTTTTATTTTTCTTCTCTTTTTATTTATATCCTGGGGACAAGGTTTCTCAGTAATTGTATTTTCAGTAATTGTGCTTTCAACGCCTGTAAAAGACAACATGATACCTACGTAAATGTTCTGCTTTTAATTGACAATATTTACTTTCTAATGCTTCCGGAAAATCTATTATTAGTATTTCAGGACTAGGTTCTTCAACTGTTACTGGAAGACCTGGTTCCCCTATGTCGGGCATGCCGTCAATCGTTATTTTACTCTCAATGTTCAGAACTCTTTCTTCTAATTCACTCAAATCCTTTTCGTTTGCCTTACCACCTCCTGTCCGTTTGAGGTCATATTTTTTCTGTCTCGCCCTCCTTCTAGTGTTGGTTTTTAAATCACTAAACACCTAAAGTGAAACAGGTGAAGAAATTTATGTATATTTTTCTAAATTGTACTTACTTGTTTCCACTCCTTTGTGGTCCTTACTGGACCATCTAAACCGTTCAGCATTGTTTTTAGTTCCTCCCATTTTGATAAATTGGGATCCCTCTCTGCATTAGATGTTTTTCTGTTTGAACCAAGTTCCTTATTCGCGAAAATCAGCAACCAAGAGAGGGCGCTGCTAAAACCAAAATGTCGGATGATCAAGGGAAAACGAAGCAGCTGTCATTTGCTTAACGTGCAGTTTTGGTGATTTTTTTTACCAATTTGTGTGCCTTGTGTTTGCTGATTTATAGTTTTGTTTGTGTGTGAACGCGATTTAGACTTTTCACTTCTAATTTATAACTGTTTAGTTGAGTGTCACTCCTGTTAACTATTAGATTTTGTGTCTTGAAAATTGTGCTACTAGACATTGTGAGTTTTGTTTATGCTTGAGTTAGGTGTTGATTGTGTTTTTTGTAGATGCCGAAAGTACACATATCATTTTTCGACATCTTTACCTATGTGGGAGACCGTTCTAGGGCCATAAAAGAAGGTGAAGCTTTATTTAATGCCGGTCATATTGTTCTGTGTGGGGTTAACCACGAAGGTCAAGTTAAAAGTTTGTGCTTGCAAACTTCCGCTTTAACGTCACCCCCGCATGAAATTTTGATCGATCTTAGCAGTGAAAAGTGGATTTGCTTGTGCAGCTGTAAAGCTGGAAACTCCGGATATTGCAAGCATATCGTGGGGACATTAATATATGTAAACCGGTAAGGCAATGTTTTTTTGCAAAATACAAATTTAATAGACACAAATTTAGGAATGAAGATCTGGAATTAATTAGCTGTACCGATTTTACAAGTTTCACCGTCTCTAGAAAGATGTCTGCAACAATATAACCTCTAAATATTTCATTTAAAAATGTGTTTTGTTTTTAACTTACTGTTCTCTATGAAACCGTTCAGATTTACGCTTCTTGATTTTTTTTACATCGTGGCTTCCAACGGGCAGATTTTGAGACGGAACTACTATTTTTTTCAAACATCTTCGTCGCGTTTCTGGTGTAACTAAAAAGCACTTTTATAATGAACTAACTTGCTTGTGATATGTTCTTAACTTACTGGGATAATAATCACTTTCTAAAAAATGCTTGCTGCATACCATCATATATTTTGTTATGGGTTTTCCAATCTTTAAAGCAATTTTCCATTTCAAACACAAATTTTTGTCTTTTATTGGAAAAAAGTGGAGAGAACAACCCGTGCCACCATATGTAGTGCACTGAGGAACAGAGCAAAATCTTTTGCTCGCTTGCATTATGCACTGATCTTTAATTAATTTTGGTTATAACAACTTTAAATTAATGATAACTACTTTTATAAAATAGGTTTAATCAAATAGATTACACGCTTTATGATTAAAATCACACGTTGAGATAAACATAAAATGGCATTATTTTCCCTTTAACGACGTTGCCAAAATTCGCCACCAGAGGTCAGCCACTTTGATGATTTTCGCGAATTACATTCAATGAATGTAATCATTGCTTCAAGCTGCCTTTTCGTGGTTCGCAAGCGCGATTTTTCTGCCATTTTTAGCTCCTTTGCACCTTTTTGGCTAACCAAGGCAAAAAATTTCAACCAAATAATCAAAAAATAAACAAATTTTGACTGCTACCATAGTAACGAACACCGGTAACTTAATTTCAAACAATACCAATCGTACAGTATTTACCTGAATTATCCTTTAACAAATTCATGTAGTATTTGACAACATTGCGCGTTTTAACAGCCCTGTTATAAAGTATTGTTTTAACGGGCATGTTAAATTTGTCGATACAGAATATTGACTCGAGTTAAATTTTTAACAGGCGTGTTATAATTAAACATTTAACAGGGTAGTTAATTTTAACATAAAAGTTACAGAATAGGCCCCAATAAGTCAATCTTGAGTATGAAAAAACAATGGATATAAACTAACATAAAAAAGGATACTTATTCCAGTAGTTTTATAAATTTCCAATAGTGATAATTAAAATTACAAAATCTTTTGTTGCAATGGTAAATCTTTTAAAAATTTTTATATATCTTATATTAGTGGGTAAGAGATTATATTATATAACAGACACCTTATGAACCAATATGTTTTGTCCTTATTAGTAACAGGAATTTGTAGTAAATTATTAATATTACTTCAAGCTGTATATGCATGTGATGTTTGTTGATGTCCTTAGTGTTGAAATGCAAATATACAAAGACTTATAAAGTTCAAAGAACGAACATTGCACACCTCTTTTGTATATAATAGACTAGTTGGGTAACTTCGACAACTGTTGTCCCTCTTAGAATCCTAGGTCATTCGCACATTTCTTCCAGTTTTGAATAGAAAGTAGCAACATGTGTTTCTTTAAGGGTCGGGTAATTCACTTTCAGGCACAATTCTGGATAGTTACGTGTTAAATAAATTAACAGGTAGCAAGTACATACATAATAGGCTACAGGAATTCCTTTTTTTTTTAATTTTATTGCAGTCAACACCTACTAGTAAAGCAGAATATCAGCAAATAATTTTCCTCTGGCTATGTTTTAAGCATAAAAAAATTCTTAAAAATTGCTTTAAATGTAAATGAGTAATTTTCCCGCTCTGTATACGTCATAACTGCTAGCTTGTACGCGATTAGCTGAAAATGCGCATTTGCCAGATGTGACCAGCGTTGTAGCATAGGCTTGTTGTTTACTTTACGTTGTCATTGATTTGTCTGTCTACACACGTGTTTGTTAGGTTATATTTTTATTGTTTTTGTTTTTTGTAAATTTTGTGTAAATAAATGAGGTGTTTTTAATAATATTTTTTAATAGTAAATTGCTGAAGAATTTGGGATCTTGTTTGCAGGTAGATTTTGTAATACACATTTTAGGGGTACCTCAATACAAGCGTCTCGTGCCACATGCGATCCGACGTAAATTTGACATCGCAGGATTTGATATCGCAAGATTTGACATCGCAGGATTTGACATCGCAAGATTTGACATCGCAGGATTTGACAATTTGTTTGTAGTACCTAACCTATTTAAAAAAGTGAAGTTTCCTTTTCGTTTTATTTATATTTCGTGCATATCAAATTTAAAATTATGGAAAAGATTATTTGCGAGGAATGTGATGTTACATTCACTAAAAAGAGAAATCTATACGTTCATATAAGAATAATACACGACAGGGATCCCTTTGCACTATATATATATATATATATATATATATATATATATATATATATATGTATGTATGTATGTATGTATGTATGTATGTATGTATGTATGTATGTATGTATGTATGTATGTATGTATGTATGTATGTATGTATGTATGTATGTATGTATGTATGTATGTATGTATGTATGTATGTATGTATGTATGTATGTATGTATGTATGTATGTATGTATGTATGTATGTATGTATGTATGTATGTATGTATGTATGTATGTATGTATGTATGTATGTATGTATGTATGTATGTATGTATGTATGTATGTATGTATGTATGTATGTATGTATGTATGTATGTATGTATGTATGTATGTATGTATGTATGTATGTATGTATGTATGTATGTATGTATGTATGTATGTATGTATGTATGTATGTATGTATGTATGTATGTATGTATGTATGTATGTATGTATGTATGTATGTATGTATGTATGTATGTATGTATGTATGTATGTATGTATGTATGTATGTATGTATGTATGTATGTATGTATGTATGTATGTATGTATGTATGTATGTATGTATGTATGTATGTATGTATGTATGTATGTATGTATGTATGTATGTATGTATGTATGTATGTATGTATGTATGTATGTATGTATGTATGTATGTATGTATGTATGTATGTATGTATTTTTTTTTTTTTTTTTATTATTTAATACATTTATTCTGCATGCTCCATTGCAATATTGCAATACTACATGCATTTTTAAATTTACATAATTTATAAATAGGTTTTTAACATTTTAACATCAATAATAACAATAACATTTTAACACTAATAACATAATAACATTAATAATAACATTTTAACATAAATAAGTTAACATAACAGATTAAATAATTTCATAAACTAAGTAAACTACTTAATTAAATTGTATTAAAAATTTTATATCCCAATATTTTTTTTTAAATTAAATTTTTGCGTCCATAATTATATTTACAATAAATCAAAGTTAATCTTTTTAACAAAATTTATAAATGGCTTTAGATATTTAGTTATCAATTCCTCTTTCGTGACAGGCCAGTTGCCACCATTTAAAATAATAGAGTTTATTAAATTTCTTCTTTGTCTTCTTAATTTGTTACATTGATATATTAAATGATCAATAGTTTGACGTTCATTGCCGCATGAGCACGATGGGTCGTCTATAATTTTGAACCGATGTAAATAGTTTTTGATTTTACCATGACCTGTTAGGAATACAGTTAATTCTGGAAATGTTGGTATTTTTGCTTTGAGTTTTTTAACTACAGATGGAAAAAATTCTTTAGTTATTGAGCCATTTTCTGTTGTCAGCCATTCTCTCTGCCAATCATCCATACTAATTTTACTAGCTTCTGATATTAATGTGCTTTTAGGAAATTTTTTGTACACAATCACTTCTGCACTTTCGCCTGCCTCCTTGGCTAGCTCATCAGCCAATTCATTTCCTACTGTACCCACATGGGCTTTCGTCCAAGTAAAGTTGATCTTCCAATTTTGTAACTCTAAAATCTTAAGCACTTTCCGAATTTCTGTTATTAAATAACTATGTAAACTGGTATTTCTTAGTGAGTCTAGACTTACTTGGCTATCAGTATATATTACTATAGATTTTTTATTGTTAGGTAAATGTCGAAATGTGCTCATTTTTTCAAGTGCTTTCAGTATCGCAACTTGCTCTGCTTGATTGTTAGAACAATTTTCATGCAATTTATATTTCAATTTATATAATAATCTCCCATTATTGTAAATCACTATCCCAGATCCTACTTTATCGTTACTCTTGCTTCCATCGGTATATATCGTAAATGTAGTATCTTCTATATTATTTGTATTAATCATTACAATTTTTGCAGGATGTGGCCATTTTCTACATTCCAAATGGGTATCAAAATATTTGCTTTGTAAATTTCCTTCTCTAATATTTCCTTTTGTAACTTGATAAATGTAGTTTAATTCTTGTATTTTAATCAATATTGGTAATGTTCCGGCTACTACACACGACGCTTCATATGAAATTGTTCTAAAAGCTTTGGCAATTTTAATGTTAATAAGTCTTTGAACTCTCTTGTACAGATTTTGATTTTTCTGTTTTTTCATAGCACTAATCCATACAGGAAAACCATAACTTAATACCGGTAAGATTGCTCCTTTATATATGGTTTTTAGTGCTTCATGTCGTAGTCCCCATGATAAATAAGCAGATCTTGATAAAGTGTTTATTAGTAGAAGACACTTTTCACTTGTATGTTTTATATGTTTGTCAAAATTAAATTTTCTGTCTAATAGTATTCCTAAATATTTTAATTCTTGTACTTGTTGTAGTATTTTAAAATTTAGATAGATGTTAAGATTAACTCTTAGTAAGTCTCTTTTGTTTGTTACTAACATGAATTTGGATTTTTCTTCATTAAATTGCGCTTTGTTTTTATGTGACCATTCCTGAATTTTATGTAGTTCTATATTAGTATAATTTTCTAATTGTAATTTTGAAGTTCCTTTCACTAGAATTATCAGATCATCTGCAAAAGCTAGTATTTTACTATGTTCAGAAAATCTCAAGTTTAACAAGGAATTATATTGAATAATCCAGTATCCAGGTGCACTACATGACCCTTGTGGGCAACCTTTTGTTACTTCTTTTTCAATTTTACATGAATTTGTTGTTAAACAAGCCATTCTTTCGCTAAAATAACTTTGAGTGATATAATATAAATTTTTTGGACAGCCAAACTCTTTTAAAGATAATAATATACTTGGCCACCAAGCAGCATCAAATGCCCCTCTAATATCCAGACTTACTATTAGTACTGATTTCTTTTCTTTCAATCCCTGTTCTACAAATTTCTTAACTTCCAGTACAGCATCTACTGTACTTGTTTGAGGTCTAAATCCAAATTGATTTTGGTTTAATAAGTTTTTAGAGTAAATGTAGTGCATTATTCTGTTTATTATTAATTTTTCTAAAACTTTTCCTCCTACATTTAGCAGGCTAATAGGTCTAAACTTGTTGACTTTATTACTGTTATGTTGTTGAGGTTTAACTATAGGTATTATAACAGATTTCTTCCAATACTTTGGAAAATATCTTCGTTTAAAGCATTCATTATAAATAGTTGTTATAAATAAGGGAAATTTATCAAATACCTTTAATAATATATCGCTGGTTATACCATCTTCTCCTGGAGTCTTTTTAGGATTAAATTTACTTATAACTGCTTTTATTTCTTCATCCGTGAATTCTACATCATCGATTGTGTTTATAGGTTCCTGTAATCTCTGACGAATATCCTTGTGATAGTTTGTTTCGTTTTCGAGATTATCCGTTGGCGTAAAATAATCCATCATACATTTTAAGGTGTCTTCTAAATCTATAGTATATGTACCATTCTCTCTTTGCAATGTTGTAAAATTCAGCTTTCTTCTTATTTTTCCGCTTGCGAATTTGTAAACAAGATTCCAGGGATTCATTCCATTTGTCATGTTGCAGTATTGTTTCCACGAGTTAAATTTTTCTTTATTAATTTTCAACTGATATTTATTCTTTTCTTCAGTATATACTAGCTTTCTCTCTTGTCTTAAATTCTGATCTGTTGTTCGCTGATATCTTCTTCTTAAAGCATTGACTTTTTTTCTTAGAATTGTCAATTCTGCTGTCCACCATGGTACTCTTTTATGTTTTATACTTATTTTCCTTGGTGTTAATACTTTAAATGATCTTTTACAAGCTATTGTTAGAGACTCTTGATATAGATCGATTGTTCTTTCGAGATTAATGGTATGTTTGGTGTGTGAACTTAATTCTACATCTAAATCTTTTGTATTTGAAATGTTACCCTTTAAATTAAAGTTTTTAATAAGTTGTCTGATTAATTGTTTGTCAAATTCTTCAAAATTACTATTTTTCGTGACATATTTAATCATTTGAAATTCCTGTACATTGTATGCAATGATGTTTTCAATTGTGTAAGTAATAATTTTGTGATCCGAACAGCTTTCTACGGTGTCACAATTCCAGCCATTTACCCATGTTATTAATTCATTGTTGGCCAGTGTTAAGTCTACATTACTTTTCCCATTAATAGTCTCGAATGTTGGTTTATTTATGTTCTCATTTACTATATGCAAATCTTTTCCTGTGATAAATTCCTCTAGGGCTTTTCCCCTTTGATTTACTACTTGGTCAAACCATAGCGTTGACCTACAGTTACTATCTAATCCCATAATTAATCCAGTCCCTTGTGTAAAACTGATAATGTTTTCTATTTTTATTAAGTCATCTTCTATTTTATTTTGTATATCCAAATACAAGCTCACTGCGTAAAATCTTATATTTTTGAATTTTAATTCTAAAACTACATAATCTTTATCAGAAATTTGTCTAATTAGTAAACTATCGATAGATTTGTTTATTACTACTATTGCGGCTCTCCTCTTACCTTCTCCAGAAGTGTATGTACTATATTTATTTGAAATACCCACTAACTTGTTATTTATTATATAAGGTTCTTGCAAAAGTGCTAAATCGATATTTTGATTTTCCAATAACTCTATTAAATTATTTGTCGCTGCTCTGGAATGCTGCACATTTAACTGTATACATGATAACGAGAATTTGTCCATATTTCTATAATTTGCAGAAATTTGTCTTGTTATACTCTGATTTCTAGTTATCTGTTGTTGTGTTTCCATAAAATCTTAATAATCAATGTTTGCTTTTATCTTCTCTAAAAACAATAATCTGCTTGGACAATGTTTATCTAAAGATGAATGATTCTCATTTAACGTGTTCTTTCTATTGTATCTATTAACATTCATACAGTGGCTACATTTATAGTTTTCTTTCGTTTCTGTGCATTCCTTTATCTTGTGATTTCCAGCACAATGTGGGCACGTAAGTTCTCCTTTGCATTCTTGAGCTCGATGATTGGTAAATTTATTGCACTTAAAGCATCTTCTAATAGTTAGAAAATCTTCTGTATTACATACGTTCCAACCAATTTTTAGCTTTTTTCCATTTAATTTTTTTCTTGTTTCGCTGTTAACTTCAATTACCAGATTATTACTTTTGTTACGACTTTTGAACATAAACTTTGGTTCTATTCCATCAATATCTAATTCTAGATTTGCATTTTGATTACACAGTATTTCGGTGGCATCTTCTAATGTTAAATCATCTGGTACGTTATATACTATAATTCTTGGTTTTCTTAACTTTGAATGTTCAGCAATAAGTTTGTTATGACATTTATCATTAATAGTATCACAAAGGACGCCTAATTCCTCTTTATTTTCTGATTCAATGATAACAGTATCATTTTTAAGCGATTTAAATTTATTTATTCCTACCTTGATTTCAGTAGGATTGACATTTGATTTTATAATTTTCCTTATTTCTTCTGCGTTCTGATTTTCTTTGGATTTTATTAATATTTTAAACAGTTTAGGTGTTTCTTTTTCAGAAAAACTCCTTTTAACTATTTCGGCATAACTTCTTCTATCTACAAATTTATTTTCCATTTCTCTTTGACTTACGTCATTTTTGACTTTTTGCAAGTCGTTAATTATTTTATCTTTTTCTTCCAAATGCAGCTGTATTTCATTAAAAACTTTTCTTATATCACTAACTGAGGTTAGGATATCGTGTCTAAGATCATTTCTTAAATTCCCGCTTCTTTCAGTAACCTTTATTAATGTATTTAAAGCACACTCTAATACATTGTCACACGTCATTTTTTGTGTTTTTCATGTGTATCATGTATGTATGTATGTATGTATGTATGTATGTATGTATGTATGTATGTATGTATGTATGTATGTATGTATGTATGTATGTATGTATGTATGTATGTATGTATGTATGTATGTATGTATGTATGTATGTATGTATGTATGTATGTATGTATGTATGTATGTATGTATGTATGTATGTATGTATGTATGTATGTATGTATGTATGTATGTATGTATGTATGTATGTATGTATGTATGTATGTATGTATGTATGTATGTATGTATGTATGTATGTATGTATGTATGTATGTATGTATGTATGTATGTATGTATGTATGTATGTATGTATGTATGTATGTATGTATGTATGTATGTATGTATGTATGTATGTATGTATGTATGTATGTATGTATGTATGTATGTATGTATGTATGTATGTATGTATGTATGTATGTATGTATGTATGTATGTATGTATGTATGTATGTATGTATATATATATAAAGTGTTATAGGTTATCAGGATATCGGTCTACAATTAATTAAATCTCTTTGTTCTGTTAACCAAGCTTTCGAAATTACTTTATTTCTTCTTCAGGGTGTCTACAAGTATTAAACAATAAGTACAACAATGTTATTTATAAAAAATAGAAGAATTCTCTTTACTTACAGAACTATGAGAATTCTTTATGATTTCTTAAAGTTGTTAAGATAACATTTATCATTATATAATTTATATGAACACATTCCAATCTTAGTGTAAATAGTAATACAAGTTTTAATGACAGAAAAGGTGGCGTTAATGAAATTATGACATTAGGTGTATATATTCAAAATTTGTTCATAGACCACCATTTTATTTTATAAATGTTTATTTACTAGGCTAAGAAAAAAGACAGCAAAAGGTTTTGATGTTAAAATGTGTCTATAGATCTTCGATTATAGACAAAGAATCAATGTTCCTTTGTTTTTGTAACTGTATTAAATATGAGTAAATGACACTTAAGTTTTCTAAATCGGTCTTAAAATTTAAGGTATTGTCTTTGCTCATTATGTGAGTCATTTCAAGAAACAGTCTGCCCTTATAGTTATTTTCTCTTTCTAAGATTTTGCAATTGTTAAAATCAGGATAATGGTTTGCATTGGTTGTGTGTATAGCTAAAGCACATGATTCCTTTTTTAATTTACAATTGCTACGGTGTTGTGTTATTCTAGTTTGAAGCCACGATGACGTCTGCCCTATGTACATACAGTATGTACATAGTTACAAAAACCAAGGAACATTGATTCTTTGTCTATAATCGAAGATCTATAGACACATTTTAACATCAAAACCTTTTGCTGTCTTTTTTCTTAGCCTAGTAAATAAACATTTATAAAATAAAATGGTGGTCTATGAACAAATTTTGAATATATACACCTAATGTCATAATTTCATTAACGCCACCTTTTCTGTCATTAAAACTTGTATTACTATTTACTATTTACACTAAGATTGGAATGTGTTCATATAAATTATACAATGATAAATGTTATCTTAACAACTTTAAGAAATCATAAAGAATTCTCATAGTTCTGTAAGTAAAGAGAATTCTTCTATTTTTTATAAATAACATTGTTGTACTTATTGTTTAATACTTGTAGACACCCTGAAGAAGAAATAAAGTAATTTCGAAAGCTTGGTTAACAGAATAAAGAGATTTAATTAATTGTAGACCGATATCCCGATAACCTATAACACTTAATATAATTACGGTCGTTACTTCCTTACAACTTTTTTTTTTTTGTATATATATATATATATATATATATATATATATATATATATATATATATATCTATATCTATAGGGCCCCACTATGCGTCCCCCCATGTAAAATCTTAGGTTCAAGCAGCGTCCGAAGTCACTCGGCGTCCGGATATACGGACGCTGGGTGACTAGTGCCTCAAAATTGCACCACATGAAGCTTAAAGTGTCTAGATGACTAAAATGTAAAAATTAGCTGTGCGCAGTTTGACACCCATTTCTGATTCGTGTATAAAATCGTAGTTCGAGCGTTTGCAACACGCAGCGCTAATAGCGCGCGATTTGTATACACTTGTATACAAATCGGCAACGGTTTACCCTGCGTCCCCACACATAACAGTAATTTTGTTGGTAACACTGATGGCTTTATCGCTAGACAGTGACGTCATTTCAACGGGACTTCACTTTATGCATTGTATTTCTGAGTAAAGATTGCGTCATTTAAGGTGACAAAAATTCTTTCATATTATATTTTGTTAAAGCTAATAAACACTTTTAATACATTTTATTTATGCGTTATTTAAACTTCGTTATTAAAACGGATTTGCTTGCTACTACAAATGGGCGATAATTTTAATAAAATTGTAAGATTTAATAAGATGGATAGAATTTAAGGATATTCTTTCGTTCTCAAAATATGTGTGGGATATTTACACGTAATTGAAAGCTTTATTTATTTAAATTAAACAAACATTATGCATTATTATATTATCATTCGGTATTTAATCAATCACTGATGCTGTTAGATAATAATAAATCAAAATTTACAATTAAAATATAATTTTATGGCATTTATTATATTACGTTAATTTGAACAAACTTTAAAATAAATATGTAGAATGTCGATTTTTAAAATCTTCACAATTCTTTTCTATCAGATTGTTGACTTTACAACATTTTTTTAAGTTGCCGTGTAAAACAAAAACGTCAATTTTGCACCCCTTGTGTTTTATGTAAATAAATAAGCAATACAGTCCACTCAATCTGTCATTTGACAACATAAGATATGTACAAAAATAAATTAGGCAATTTCTGTTGATAGATGATTGTTACATATTATATTTTGTTAAAGCTATTTAAGAAACACTTTTTATACATTTCATTTATGCGTCATTTAAATTTCGTTATTAAAACAGACTTTCTTATTGCTACTACAAATGGGCGATAATTTTAATAAAATTGTAAGATTTAATAAGATGGATAAGAATTTAAGGATATTCTTTCGTTCTCAAAATATGTGTGGGATATTTCCACGTAATTAAAAGCTTTAGTTATTTAAATTAAACAAACATGATGCATTATTATATTATCATTCGGTATTTAATCAATCACTGATGCTGTTAGATAATAATAAATCAAAATATACAATTAAAACATAATTTTATGGCATTTATTATATAACGCTAATTTGAAAAACTTTAAAATAAATATGTAGAATGTCGATTTTTAAAATCTTCACAATTCTTATCTATCAGATTGTTGACTTTACAACATTTTTTTAAGTTGCCGTGTAAAAAAAACGTCAATTTTGCACCCCTTCTGTTTTATGTAAATAAATAAGCAATACAGTCCACTCAATCTGTCATTTGACAACATAAGATATGTACAAAAATAAATTAGGCAATTTCTGTTGATAGATGATTCTTACATATTATATTTTGTTAAAGCTATTTAAGAAACACTTTTTATACATTTCATTTATGCGTCATTTAAATTTCGTTATTAAAACAGACTTTCTTATTGCTACTACAAATGGGCGATAATTTTAATAAAATTGTAAGATTTAATAAGATGGATAAGAATTTAAGGATATTCTTTCGTTCTCAAAATATGTGTGGGATATTTCCACGTAATTAAAAGCTTTATTTATTTAAATTAAACAAACATGATGCATTATTATATTATCATTCAGTATTTAATCAATCACTGATGCTGTTAGATAATAATAAATCAAAATATACAATTAAAACATAATTTTATGGCATTTATTATATTACGCTAATTTGAAAAACTTTAAAATAAATATGTAGAATGTCGATTTTTAAAATCTTCACAATTCTTATCTATCAGATTTTGACTATACAACAATTTTTTAAGTTGCCGTGTAAAACAAAAACGTCAATTTTGCACCCCTTGTGTTTTATGTAAATAAATAAGTAGTACGCTTTTTGTTTTCTTTTTCTAATATTGTTGGTTCCTGAAATGGTAAAACATAATTGAGGAATGTTCCTCCTCCTTTTTCGCTTCTTTTTTTGCATAATATAAAAAGTGCATAAAACTTGGATCTGAGATAGTTGATTTCAAATATAAAAAAAATGAAAAACGATATGTCAACAACACAAAAAAGAATCCTTTCATGTTAAAAAATTCATGGTTTTTCTGTGAACAAAAAAACCAATTTAATGATACTTTATGTATATGAAGATCCTTTGAAGAAGGAGTCAACTCTAAGTTAAGTAAAACCCCCAGGGGGAATTTGGATAAACCCATCAAGTTTATATTTTAATAATTGATGACAGATGGAATTCAGTCGAATAGTACTGCTCAATTTTTATTATAATCATAATGAAACATAAACTCTGCATGCAAAGGATTAATAGCAGAATTGGAGGTCTCGTAAATGGCATCCTGTAAGTAATTTGTATTGTCAATACGATCCAGATTTGTGGAGTTTAAGGATCAGAAACTTAAAAGGTATTTAGTAAAGTGAGTGCCTAAAAGCTTCCAAATTTAGAACAAGAAAAAACTAAATTGTAATAACAAACATTATGCTGGTAACTTGTGATAAAGTAGTTAAAAACTGTATTTAAATCTTTACTTATATTTAATAATTGTTGTGTAACTCTATCAGAAAGGGTTATATTCTTGTACTTTTTGTAATAAATTTAAGAAATTATTTTATGCAATCTCTGTGTTTTCTTTATGTGTAAAGGATCTTTAAGATGCACCAACCACCCTGTAGATTTACTTTTCACTAATTTCAAAACTTTTAAACAAAACCTCTTCTTGTTTGTGTGGGCAATCATTGTCTGTCACGAAACACATCCAAGGTTCTAGGTTTCACATTTCAGTTATACCTATTTATTATATTAAAAACAACAGACCAAACACTAAAAATCTGGGTTATATATGATATAATCCAAAGTAAATCAAAATAAAAGCACTCATTCGGAGCATTTACAAATTAAATATCTTTTAAACAGTTCCAATCCCAAGAATTTAATGGTTAACAACCTGTCGTTTTGCGTTGCTACGGTTGCTATTCAAAAAATGATATCATATCACTGAAGGACATCGACATTTAGTACATTGAATGCACAGCTGTTTTTCTTTTTAAAATAAATAATTGCAAACAATAAAATATCACTTTACTGAATTGGATAAAAACTGTTTCAGACAACGTTGGACATTTTATAATAAAATCGAAATTTTTATTTCTTATAACGTTGAAATTTTTTATTTTTGTTTGTGCTCTAGTTAAAGTCTATTATAATATAATTTTTTTTTGTAAATTTGTTATCTTTAACGTTTCTAATTTTAATACTCTGAGTTTAAACTTATTCCTAACAATATAAATATCTAGGATATTTGAAACAGGCTGTTAGATTCATTATTAATAGGCTGTTTAAATTTATAAGAAACATTTACTTAAATAGTTACTTAACGTAAAAATGTAAAGTCACTATTCGGTTTAACGAACAACTTTTAACAAAACTTCTGGACCCGGATTGTTTTAGATTTATTATATATCAATTTTCTTTTCCTAAATCAGCATCAGTAATCGATTAAATATAGTGAAAGATAATAATTGTTAATTTATGTTTAACTTGAATCAATAAATCTTTGAATTCCTTGTAAAAACCCTTGTCTATATCCAACCTCGTGCACCTAAAAAATGAAGTAAGCACTAATAACGAAAACAAAAATGTCATTTTAAAAGATTCGCAGTCAATAATATTTCTTGTTACATAACATAAATTAAGTAAAACGGTTTTTTGATCCTTGATAATCGGCGATCTTACTTTTTACGCTTTATTACTAATTACTAAAGACGATAGCTTATATATGTAAACCCATTTCTACAGCAATAATTGTTGGAAATCGTCGATGGAAAACTTTAAATATAAACGAAAACAAAATGTTTTAAAATACTTTAGTATTTTAGATTTTAATTATTATGGCCGCCATATTTCATCCGTCCTTTAAAATTTGCAAACGTTGACATCAAATTTGAAATCAGCGACCTTGAAAACCGCTTTGTAGAAAATTTCATACAAATCCAATTATATTTCGAGTTTTATGATGTTTTTATGCATAGAGCATTTTAAATATGAAAGCCTTTTAAATAAAATGCATACACATAAAGAAACGGAACTAAAAGAATTTATTAAGTAGCATTAATCAAATAGAAATGTTTTTGTCAGTTTAAATGACGTAATCTTCTCAGAAATACAGCGAGTAACATGACACCGCAGACAGGCAAGCAAGCTGCTAAACTTTAGAAAAATAAAATGGACGCTGAATAAACCTATAGTTTGCTAACGCTGACACTGACGCTGACTGATACCATCATTGTACGGTACAGCCTTAACTGTACTTGGGTACATTAGATATTGTGACGAAGTATAAAATAAAAGAAAAAACTCATAACAAAATTAAATCAATTCATTATTCTAAAAATTTATTATTCCAAAAATATGTTACAACAATTATTACAGAACTCATTTCTAAATTATTTGACCCAGTAATAAAGATAAACAAATTGATTTCAAGTATGACATGAAGCTACTCTGCAATTTGTAAAGTGTGTCATAATACTAGCACAGCATTATTGCTCACAAAAGTAAGTAATGCTGACTCTAGCATTATGACACTGCCCTGATTAATTGGGACAAGTTGGCCATGCTTGATTGCAAGAAGAAATGATAGTAGGGATGAAGAGTCAAGATGGAAAGTGACAATCGAAAAGGATAGTCAGTTACATGGTGAGATACAAGCAGTAAAGCCCTTCTCGATTGTCATACCAAGTGTGAGGGAAATGGCCCTAAGATTTATAATTAGTTGGTAAGCAAAAATTATGTTAATTATATTTAGAATTAGTCTTAGTTATAAGTTAAGTAAATTCAAGAAATAAAATCAATATATTAGATAAAGAGTAAGTGCATTTATTTTTATTCGTAACATGGTGAAGGCAAGTAAGAACGAAGCAAGCCTAGCTTCGTAACAATAAAGTTATCATTCGTAACATGGTGGAGGTGCCGAGTTCTTGTTCCGTTGTTGAAGATTCTTCACAATCTTCAACAGACACCTCTTGCATAGTGCATTAGTTAATTCTAAAACAAAGAAAACAAATTTTAATATTAAGAATCATCAACAGTTTGTTCATAGTTTAATGTTTTTATGCATTTTTTTAGTTTAGTGCATAATTTTAAACAATGCACTTAGTATAAATCTTCGAAAATTACAATGCACTCACACTTACAATAAATTAAATTGAATTAAAGAGATAGGAAGGTTAGCGTACATATTGGTGAAGTATAACATGAAGCACTTATGGAAATCCCTGCATATAACACAAGGCAAAAAGCAAAAAGAGTACCTGTTAAGATCACAATAGTAAGTAACCAACAAGATCCAGAAGACACTCTTACTCCATCCCCGAACCCAGATTTCTATAGTCCTCGACCATCAAGCGAAACCTCTTTTAACCCACAACTGTCAAGCACCGTTATGCCATTAGAACAAACGCCAGCAACATCAAACAAAATGAGTCACAACATCACCATCACACAAGCGTCCCAAGCGGAAAGGACACCGACAATGCCACAGTTCATTTACCCGGAAACATTCAACCCGGCTACAACAAATCCAGTATCGTTCATACGGAATTTCGACAGAACAGCGATTGCAAATGGATGGGATTACGTACGTAGAATAAATCATTTCGGATCATTCTTGGACGGAGCAGCCAATATATGGTATAGGGATTACTCAAGTAGCGGGATCAATGCAAATAAAACATGGAAGGAAATCTGCGATGATTTCACTGCAGAGTTTGGTGGCGACAACCCCACGAGAAAAATGAAATTTCGCTTTAATACACGACGACAACAGGATAACGAAGACATAAAAAGTTACTATTACGACCTAGTCACATTAGCAGACGAATACGACCTGAAGATGAGCGACGAGACGTTTGCTGACCATTTTGAGAATGGCTTACATCCAAAATTCCAACGTGATTACTTTCTTTCCAGCTCGTCAAAAATGTCGAAAAAAGAAATAAAAGCAGTGGTGCAAAAGTTAAGCGAGATGTATGAACGTTCTACAGTTAATGAACTAGTAGCACAAACATCGTTACTAACAATAAGCAATTCACAAACCAACCCATCACGGCAGACCCATAAGCAGCTACAACAAAATTACCAGACACAAACGCATCGAAGGGGTAACCAAAGGAACTACGAAAGAAATCACCATGCATGGCCAAACAGCAGAACAAGGGATGGCAGGCCCAAATGCTTCAACTGCGGTAGACAAGGACACTATGCTGCATCATGCCGCAACAGGGCACCACAATTTGTCAACATGAGAAGGGAGAGAAATGGGTACTACAGACCCAGGTCAAGAGACAGAAACCAGAGACGAGAATGGCAAAGAGGAACAAACTCGCCAGGACAGAGAGGACGAGAACGTTCTAGTAGTAGGAGCACAGAAAGACAGGTATCGTTTAATAGAGGACCCTCCCCCAACCCAAACGCCACAGGACGACGCGAATAAGCCCTAGCGCCGTCCTCTACCAAATTTATGAGGATAGGGCTCGTAAGGATAACATTTTAATAATAAAAGGGCAAGTAAATAATAGAGACTTAGAAATAGTTTTAGACACTGGTAGTAGTAAAAATGTTGTGTGTGAAAAATTTGTCGAATTTTATGAAGTATGTGATAGCCACCAAATCTTACAAACTGCAGGTGGAAATAGAGTATCAGTAATAGGAAAGACAATCTTAAATATTAAGTTAGCCAGTGATTATAGGACCAAGTGTGAAGCATTAGTAATAAGAGATTTGCCCAAACCACTAATTTTAGGGACTGATTTTCTCATTAAAAATAAGGTTAATATTAATTATGAAACAGGTATAGTAATAATGAAAAATGATCGTGGAGTGAAAACTGAATTTAAAATACAACACATGGAAGACTGCTTACTTCTGGAAAATATACAAAAAGAAGCAGAAAAATCCACCTTTCCACTGAAATCATGTCTAAAGAAGGTCGAGCCACAGGAAGAGAATATCAACTGCTTCAGAGATTTCCCCAACCTGGAAAGCGAAAGACAAAAAACCAAGCTTACATCCGAAAAGGACTACACGATAAAACCAAATGTGAAGGTAACAATAAAAATGGAAGTGAAATCACGTGATAAGCCAATTGTAAATGAACATGAACATTACATACATGAGAATGAAAAGTTTTTAGGACCCAGAAAAATCACTATTGCTTCAGAATTACGTTTAGTTAATGAAAAATTCGAAATTGACCTGGTATCTTACTCAGCAATACCATGGCGAATATTTAGAGGGACAACAATAGGATTCCTGTGTGAAGATGCAAAAGTGGAAAAAGCAAATACCACATTAATAATGCAAGAAACAAAGACAAAGGATATAAACACAATTAAACCCAACATCAGTGAGAACCTAACAAATGAACAAAAAGAACAACTTGAAAAATTGGTGGAAGAATACAAAGATGTCTTTGCAGAAAATGCAAAAGAAATGGGAAAAACTAATCTGGCCGAACACACTATAGATGTACAGGGAGCTTCGCCCATAAGGAGTAAACCTTATAGAGTATCTCAAAGAGAGAGGGAAATAATTGATTCCCAGATTCAGGAAATGCTGGAAAACGGTGTAATACGACCTAGCCACTCCCCCTGGGCCAGTCCAGTTGTATTAGTGAAAAAGAAAGACAACCAGACCAGGTTCTGCATAGACTATCGTAAACTAAACGAAGTCACTAAGAAATCTAGCTACCCCTTGCCTAACATCGATGATGTTATGACGTATTTGGGAAATTCAAAGTTCTTCTCAAGTTTGGATCTGTATAGCGGTTACTGGCAGGTAAACGTCGCTGAGGAATCGAAAGAGTTCACTGCGTTCATAGCTCCAGGACATGGTCTGTATGAGTTCAATGTTCTTCCTTTCGGATTGTGCAATGCCCCTTGTACATTTCAACACCTTGCAGATAGAGTCTTTGAAGAAATGAAGTGGTCTGAAGTCATGATTTATGTCGATGACATATTAGTTTTCTCAAACACATTTCAAGAACATCTGATTCGACTAAGAAAAGTATTCGATATACTACGAGCTGCAGGACTCACACTGAAGCCCAGTAAGTGCTCATACGCACAACCAGAAATAAAAATTCTTGGGCACCAAGTATCAGCCAATGGCATAAGTCCTGATGAAGATAAGCTAGTGGCAATCAATAATTTTCCAATTCCAAAAACGGTGAAAAAACTGCAGAGTTTCCTCGGATTATGCAACTATTATCGAAAATTTATAAAAGATTTCTCTAAAATAGCCCGTCCGTTACATGAAGCCACGAAAAAGGACACAGGATTTGTTTGGCATGAAAATCAACAACAAGCTTTTGAAAAATTAAAACATAAATTGGTAAGTGCACCCATTTTGGCTCATTTTAACCCCAATATAGGATCAGAACTGAGAACAGATGCATCAACAGAAGGATTAGGCGTGGTATTGTTGCAGGAAACATCAGACAAGCAAATGCATCCTGTAGCATATGCTAGTCGCAGCCTAACCAAGGCAGAACGAAATTATACAATTTCGGAACTAGAAGCTCTGGCAGCCATTTGGGGATTACACTACTTACGACACTTAGTGTATGGACGACCAGTAAAAATAGTCACGGACCATCATGCACTGTGTTGGCTGAAAACATTAAAAGAAGCTAGTGGCAGATTAGCTCGTTGGGCAATCAAACTCAGTGAGTATCAGTACACCATAGTTCACAAGAGTGGAACCGCGCATCGAGATGCGGATTGTCTTTCAAGAAATCCAGCTACAAAGGGAACATCACATGATGAAGAAACTGCTCAAGACATACCAACATATCTATTGACAGAATTAGACATTGGGAAGATGCAAGACAAAGATAAAGAACTAAAACTCCTGAAAGAAGCTATATTAAATCCTCAGAATCCAGACGTCAGTATAGGATTAGCACGCAGAGCAAAAAACTTCCAAATAATCAATGGAGTCCTTTATAAGAAGAACCCATCAGTTGAAGGACGAGATAATCTGTTAGTAGTGCCTAAAAGCCACGTACATGAAATACTATATACACATCACAGTGAACCTCTTGCAGGTCACTTAGGCATTACCAAAACCTTATATAAAATAAAAAACAGGTTTTATTGGGATGGACTTCAAAAAGATGTCGAAAAATTCGTGAAAGGTTGTGAAGACTGTCAAGCAAGAAAGGGACTCAACAACATGAAACCTAGTGGATTACTACAGCCCATACCAGTGGGTACTCCATTCGAGCGAATAGGTATCGACCTACTAGGACCAATCCACAAAAGTCGCAGCAATAAAACTTTCATAGTTGTGGCAACAGATTATGCAACCCGTTGGGCAGAGACCAAAGCCCTTCCAAATGGAAAAGCAGAACATGTGGCACGATTCTTGCTGGAAAATATCTTTACGAGACATTCGTCACCAAAATACATCCTAAGTGACCGCGGGAAAACTTTCCAGTCACAGATGGTGGAGGAATTACTACACATTATGGGAAGCCAAAGTCAGTTTACGACTGCTTACCACCCGCAAACGAACGGATTGACGGAACGATTCAACAAGACACTCGTTGACATGCTTTCAAAGTATACAAACACTCAACAAACAGACTGGGACGAGTACCTTCCCCACGTAACGTTTGCATATAATACAGCTCGACAAGATACCACAAAGACATCACCTTTTATGCTGGTCTATGGTCGTGAACCAATTCTCCCAACAGAGGCTATGCTAACAAGCAATGTTTCAAATGACAACACAATAACAATCAGAGAACGAGCATTAGCTGTTAGAAGTTTAGCAGCACAAAATGTGCATGAAAAACAACAAGGTTCAAAAGAAAGATACGACAGCCTACACAGACATGCAGAATTCAAAAAGGGTGATCAAGTGAAAGTATTCTTCCCTATACGGAAGGTCGGACGAAGTGACAAACTAATGCTATGGTGGTTTGGTCCATATTACATTATGGACAAGGTGGGAGAAGTCAACTATAAAGTGAGACTGGGACCATCGTCAAAGTCAAAAGTAGACATAATTCATGTTAGTCGCATACTGCGATATGAGGACCCATGGACGCCAGAGGTAGAACCAGTTTACAACTCAGACGAAGATTAAACATAACACCATAGGAAAGATCACTCCACAAAAAACAATTGTAAGTATAGAATTATGAATTAGAATTGGTTAATTAATTTTATAGGACATTTAACTATAAAAAGGGATGTAGTTATAATAAATAGAGTAGGATGACATTGCATAGATAGGATATAGATAGAATATACAGCAAAGAATTAAATAAAATTTTTATTCAAAGTGCAATTGGGGGTAACTGCACAAGGGAAGAAAATAAGTTTGTTTTAGGACTCTCTTTAGAAGATTCATGACCCAGATGGGACCATAGTGTCCAAGGAACAGCTACAAAATCATTAACATATGAAACAAAATGGATTCTAATAAACGAGGAAGGAAATAGGAAAAAATGTTGTTCGCCAGCTAAGATTTCAGAAGATGAGAAGAAAGTTGTATTAAAAGTTATTTTATTGTTATTTGAAAGCACCTCTTATCTCTGTCCAAAGTGAAGAGCGATTAGCGTAACCTTTGAGCGGTATGGTTCAAATGGAAATTTCCAAGTCATACAATAACCTGCAGTACCTTAACAGCCTACCTTGGTTGACACCTCTAGGATAGGACCTTGGACTGTATCAGGTGTTGGTTATATACTGGATCAATTAAAGATAAAAAAGGTAATTATAATTTATGTTTATTATGTATCGAAATGTGCAAAAAGGAATAATGTCAAAGTCAAAATAAGAATAATTTGTATAAGAGTGATTCATTGAAGAATGGGGACCCCATGACATCACTGCATTGCAAATTGTCCAACAGCTCTTTGTGTTTTAGTGCGCACAAATTTACATCTTACAAAAAATACAAAATGCTGTGGAAACAATTTATAATTCACTGATAGTCAGAAAATATACAAGATGAATGAATGAATAAATGAAGAAATGCACAAATGAAAGTATGTCCACTGAGTAATATGTGGGACAATAGGAAAAAAGATGAATAAAGTATGTCCACTGAGTAATATGTGAGACAATGAGAAATTAGATGAATGAATGTAATTTGAGATATACTTGGACATAGGTGTCAAATTTTGGGATAGAGGATTCAAATGGAATGTGTGAGAAATGATACAAATTTAGGTAAATGACTGATGAGAGCAAATAAAGAGTGAATAGAGTCCAGTTTCAATGTTTAAATTATTAAATTTTAACAAAGATTTATAGATTCATGTATAAAACAAATTAGGTTTTTAAAGTTAGCCAAGAAGGCAAGTATAAATAAATTGTTAAAAGTGTAAAACATGTGTTAGATACACCAAATAGTGTAAAACTCTAAACACCTAATTCAACAATAAAGGTCAAACAATATTCATAAGTATTCCATGTCAAATAATTACCATTTTCAAACCATTAGTTAATAAAATTCTTATAGTGCTTGGTATTACTTTTGCTAAAATGTAGTAAGATATATAATTATTAAACATTAACAGAAAAGTTGAAATAGGTAATATTTGACGTTTAATAGAATAAGTAGCTAATTAATATAATAATTAAGGAAAAAATATTATAACTCTTTAAATTAACATAAAACAAATTTGTAACACACTTGTTTCTTTGCATGAAACGACAATCGCATGGAACTTACCATCTGCGAGTGGAGCAGACAACATACCACAGAGCACCAAGATCGTATCATCACAAAAAGGGAATAACCATAAAGCAACCAATCTAAGGGTGGAAAAAACACCTTCTGAAGTTCATCACCAATAAACACCAGCTGAAATGTAGCCAATACATTAAAGGAACACAGATAAAATCATACCTACCTATGCCGAAGTCAACAATCCAGTAGACACATGTGTGTCTACATTGTATGAGGAAGCCAGTTACTTCATTACAAATCAGTGTTGGCAATTCAAATCGTCATTTCAAGCAGCATCACTTCACATTCTGGATGGACTGTTCATGAATTTTCATAATTACCACACATTTAACATGTTCAATGTGCATTGGGATTTGGCATACACATATTGGCACCTGAAGACAAGAAATAATGAATTTTCTTGGAAATCGTTGCGTTGTATTTGCAACGTGTCACACAAATATATACTTTGGTAAAGGACACAAGCTTTTATGTCTAACTTCAGTTAAAGACATGCAATATTCAATTCTGAATTTGTGATGGACGAAAACAAAAAAAAAACTTATTCAACTTACCAGTTCGTGTGTGATTTTGTGCAACTTTTCTCGAAAAATTGCGTGGAAAAACTTTTACTAAAACTGTTCACGTAGAAAGACATTTGAAATTGTTGATCTTGCACTTTTGAATAAGTCGCGTGTGCGCAATAGACAGAATGACTGTAACTCGAAAAATGAAGTGCGTTCCGTAATGTACAGTGGTAGACCATAAAGACAAAGGTTGCGTTCCATGCATAAACTGATAAATATTAGATTTAATAAGTTCTAATTTAAAATTATTAATAGACGTTTTAATGCAAAACTAGATACTGTTAATTTTAATTTGTTATTGTAATCACATCTATTTCCATTTTTTTCTTTTTCATGATAATTGTGTTATAATTATAAGATTTTTTTTTTAGGATAGGTTTTAAATTAAAATTGTAAAGGGCCAATTCTCAATTCTTTTTAAATGAACAATAATTATTTCAAATTAAGTTAGATCCATATTGATGTAGGTATAGACAAACTTGCAATCAGGCTGAAGGCTACAGAAGTTAATTGCTGAAGGAGCGGAGTGCGTGCCAGGGGCGTCACGCTTACCAGGCCGGGTCATGTGACGAAGTATAAAATAAAAGAAAAAACTCATAACAAAATTAAATCAATTCATTATTCTAAAAATTTATTATTCCAAAAATATGTTACAACAATTATTACAGAACTCATTTCTAAATTATTTGACCCAGTAATAAAGATAAACAAATTGATTTCAAGTATGACATGAAGCTACTCTGCAATTTGTAAAGTGTGTCATAATACTAGCACAGCATTATTGCTCACAAAAGTAAGTAATGCTGACTCTAGCATTATGACACTGCCCTGATTAATTGGGACAAGTTGGCCATGCTTGATTGCAAGAAGAAATGATAGTAGGGATGAAGAGTCAAGATGGAAAGTGACAATCGAAAAGGATAGTCAGTTACATGGTGAGATACAAGCAGTAAAGCCCTTCTCGATTGTCATACCAAGTGTGAGGGAAATGGCCCTAAGATTTATAATTAGTTGGTAAGCAAAAATTATGTTAATTATATTTAGAATTAGTCTTAGTTATAAGTTAAGTAAATTCAAGAAATAAAATCAATATATTAGATAAAGAGTAAGTGCATTTATTTTTATTCGTAACATGGTGAAGGCAAGTAAGAACGAAGCAAGCCTAGCTTCGTAACAATAAAGTTATCATTCGTAACAATATTTCAGCTACCACCACCACCACCCCAACGATTCAAGAAGGGTAGCAGAGCCGCTGGCCCGCAGCGGCATTCAGTAATGCAATTTCAACCAGAAAAGAGCATTCAATTTTGTATATTCATTTGTTATAGTTGTTATTTATTAGTAGTTTTAATTAAACGTTTTTAAGTTCATTCTACTTTTATTACGACGTGTAACACCATACAAATTGGTCCAATCGAGCAGGATTCGCAATCCAGTTACCATTGAAGATAAGATAAATCAACGAAGTTTGATCCGTGATCAGCTTCAAATCAACGAAGTCACATCCGTGATTTGATTTCAACATCAGCAGCATCAACGAGGTCCGATCGATCTACACCAACAAATACAAAAACAACGAGTCAAAGTGAGTTTTACATTCCTTTTCCTATACATTCCTATTTGTGCATGTTAATTTGTACCACTGCACCGTGTGCATTTCTTCATTATTAATTTAATTCAAAATGGCCGAGTTAGAAAACTTAAAAAAGAAGCGTGCTATAATTAAATCAAAAATTACGCGCATTGAAAACTATGTAAAGGACTTTAAAAACGAGAATGATTTCTATCAACTAGATGTTAGAGTACCGCAATTAGAAGATGCCATGAAAGCGTATGATGAAATTCAGACCGATATTGAATTGACCGATCCCAATGATCAAGATCGCGAAGCAATCGAAAATCGATATTTTAATACTTTGGCAAAAATTAAATTTTTAACTAAAAATACAAATCAGCCTACTTCTTCTAATCATAGTAACATTAATAATACACATAATTCATCTGAATTGGCGGTTAATTTGCCAGTTTTGAATTTGCCTCAATTTTCTGGATCGTATTCAGAATGGTTGCCGTTTCATGATACTTTCGATTCATTAATTAATGAAAATAATAATTTAAATAACTGCCAAAAATTCCATTATTTGAAATCTTGCTTAAAGGGTGAAGCTCTAGCTACAATAGAATCTTTAACCATTTCAGCAAACAATTATGCAGCAGCTTATGATTTGCTTAAAAAACGATACAATAATATACGTTTAATAGCGCAAGAGCATGTTTTAGCCATTATTAACAGCCCAGTAATTTTAAAACCTAATTATTTAGCTCTCAGAAAATTGTTAAATGATATTACAAGTCACACAGAAGCATTAAAAGTTCAAAATCAACCAGTTGATCAATGGAATTGCTTAATAGTTCCTTTACTATGTGAAAAACTAGATTACACTTCTAGAATGGAATGGCAAGGGAAATTAACATCAGATATTCCGACATTAAAGGATTTCTTAAAATTTTTATCAAAACGTTGCGAACTTTTACAATCCATGCAAAACATAAATAACCATAAATCAAATCAGTTCGAACATCATAAAACAAATCACAACAAAATATCTAGTAATCAATACAAACATCGTCCTATTGTTCAGGCAATTACAAACAAACCATCTTGTATATATTGTAAGTCTGACTCACATATGGTTTTTAAATGTTCCGAATTTTTAAATTTGTCAGTAACGGACAGAATTAAACACATAAATGAAGTAAATGCTTGTACAAATTGCTTAAAATCAACTCATAAAGCATCTAATTGTAAGTCGGCGTACACTTGCCGGGAATGTAAACAAAAACACAATACGTTAATTCATATTTCTACAGAAACTACAACATCTAATAATAGTAATAATTTAACATTATCAGTTTCTAATATTTCTCAAAACGTATTACTAGCTACGGCAATTGTAGAAATTTCAGATTCAACCGGTAATTATCATAATTGTCGAGCTATTCTTGATTGTGGTTCACAAAGTAATATTGTAACAAGCAATTAATGTGAAACCCTTTCGCTAAAAACAAATAAAATTAACTTTCCTATTTCTGGTGTTGGCGAAATAGAAACACGAGTAAAATACTCAACACAAATATCAATTAAATCGTGTTATAGTTCATTTTCGTTAGAAATGCATTGTCTAGTAATACCAAAAATTACGGAGGAATTTCCAAATTTACCATACTCTAAAGCCAGTTTAAAGATTCCTAGTAATATTAATCTTGCAGATCCTCATTTTAACGAACCAAACAAAATAGATTTGTTAATAGGTGCCGAATATTTTTGGAAAATTGTAGGATGCTCACAAACTATAGACATATACAATAAGCAGATTTATTTAAGACGTACCCTGCTGGGATGGGTTGTCACAGGCAAATTTGTAAATAGCAATAACAATAATAAAACCTTTGTCGGTATAACTTCAAGTAAAAACCCAGATGCAGAACTTTCTTTTCAATTAAACAAGTTTTGGGAATTAGAAGAGCAAACAAGCAATAAGCCGGCCTCCTTATCTTTAGAAGAACTTGCTTGTGAAAAACATTTCTCGGAAACAGTCAAAAGGGATCAGGATGGGCGATTTATTGTTCGGTTGCCATTTAAGAGTGACCCGACAGTCATAGGTTCATCAAACAAAATAGCATTAAAACGTTTTTACACTTTAGAAAAACGGTTACACCAAAACCAAAATTTTAAATCAGATTATGTAAGATTTATGAAGGAATATTCTGATTTAAATCACATGAAATTAGTTTCATTAAACGCGTCGCATAATAACAATAACGAAAATCAATATTTTTTACCGCATCACGCAATCATAAAGGAATCAAGCACTACTACGCGAGTTAGAATAGTTTTTGACGGTTCCGCGAAAACCACCATGGGTATTAGTTTAAATGATGTACTGATGGTCGGACCCACCATCCAGCAAGATCTTTTTTCAATTATCACGAGATTTCGGACACATCAAGTTGCATTTTCGTGCGATATTGTCAAAATGTATAGACAGATCTTGGTTGATCAGCGCGATACAGCATTTCAACGTATTTTTTGGCGCGATGAAACAACTAAACCACTTAAGGTTTATGAATTAAAAACCGTTACCTACGGAACAGCATCGGCTCCTTACTTAGCAACTAAATGTCTGCAACAATTAGGGGTTGACGAACAAGAAAATTTTCCTTTAGCATGCTCAGTAATTTTGAGAGATTTTTATATCGACGACTTATTAACAGGAACAAATACAATTTCAGAAGCAATTGAATTACGAAATCAATTAATTCACGCGTTACAAAAGGGGGGTTTCCAATTACAAAAATGGTCCTCAAATTATTCAGAAATTTTACCTGGTAACGAAGTAAACGATAATTTTCAAATACAACTTGATAATAAAAACGAAGTTAAAGCACTCGGATTAGTTTGGAATTGTCAAACGGACATTTTCAAATATACAATAAATCCAGAATTTAATAGACGGGTTACAAAAAGATCTATACTGTCAACAATAGCTCAAATATATGACATTTTAGGATTACTTTCGCCAGTTATTGTAACTGCAAAAATATTTATACAAAAACTTTGGTCACTTAAACTTGATTGGAATGACATTCTTCCCAAAGATTTAAATGAAAAGTGGTTAAAGTTTGCTAATCAGTTGCACATATTAAATACATTAAACATACCACGTAAGGTAATTTTAAATGCACATAGTGAAATCGAATTACACGGATTTTGCGATGCCTTCATGTCAGCGTATGGTGCATGTATTTACATAAGAGCATTTGACAAAAGTAATAATAAATACAATACTGAGCTTCTATGTGCACGTTCTCGGGTAGCTCCGCTTAAAACCTTAACTCTACCGCGGTTAGAACTTTGTGCGGCGGTACTGCTAGCGCGATTATTCAAAAAACTTTTGACTATTTTAAATTTAACATTTAAATCAATGTACTTGTGGACTGACTCTTCTATTGTCTTATCATGGCTTAACGCACCACCAAATCAGTGGAAAACATTCGTTGCAAATCGTGTAGCGGAAATTCAACTCTTAACTAAAATAAACGATTGGCATCATATTAGTTCGGAAAACAATCCAGCAGACATTGTTTCGAGAGGTATCTTACCTGAAAAACTAATTGACAACAATTTTTGGTTTCATGGACCCAACTTTCTTTCAAATTATGAAAGTGAATGGCCAAATTCACTACCTGATAGTAATGCAAACACAAGTGTTTTAGAAAAACGTGCTGACAATAAAAATCTCACAATATCGGTAAAACCCGATTTTTTAATTTTAACGAAGTATTCTTCTTTTGCAAAATTACAAAGGGTCATAACATACTGTCTGCGATTTATTCAAAATTGTTCTACAAAACATAACAAACAACATACTGACAAAAAACTAACCATACCAGAATTAAATAATGCAACTAACGTGATAATTAAACTTGTACAAAGGCAAGACTTCGAAGCAGAACTAAACGACTTAACAAAAGGTCGTCCCATCAAAACATCTAGCAAGTTAATAAGTTTAAATCCATTTATTGATAATAACGGCATAATTCGTGTTGGCGGTAGATTATGTAATTCACAATTAAATTATAATCAAAAATTTCCAATTGTATTACCGTCAAAACATCACGTAACAAAACTCATAATGTTAGACTACCATAAGCAAGAATTACACGCAGGGCCATCAGCAACGATTAATGCAATTCGCGAAAAATATTGGCCATTATCAGCTAGATCTGCTGTTCGAAATTTAATTCATAAATGCCACACTTGTTTCAGAGTAAATCCTGAAACTACAGATCAGTTGATGGGAAATTTACCATCCACACGTGTCATACCTTCGCGACCATTCTTACATTGTGCTGTTGACTATGGCGGCCCAGTAATGATAAAAGAGGGTAGTCTTTTCAAATGCTTTACAACAAAGGCGATTCACATTGAGCTAGTGACAGACGCTACATGCGAATCATTTTTGGCTGCCTTGAAGCGATTTATGGCTAGACGGGGAAAGGTCTATTCAATACATTCTGACAATGCAACTTATTTTACTGCAGCAAATCGCGAATTAAAAAAATTATTAAAATCTTCAGACTTTGACAATGAAATCATTCAGTTATTAAAGCAAAATAACATTGAATGGAATTTTATACCAGCTCGTTCACCTCACCGCGGGGGATTTTGGGAAAGCGGTATTAAAGCAATGAAATATCATTTAAAAAGAACTGTGGGTAATGCACTTCTTACTTATGAGGAAATGCTTACGGTATTGGTACAAATTGAAGCATGTATAAATTCTAGGCCTATTACACCTCTATCCTGTGATCCAAATGATTTTTCCCCACTAACCCCAGGACATTTCCTAATTGGTCACAGACTCACATCAAACTTAGAACCCAATCTAACAGAAATAAAAGAAAGTCACCTCTCACGCTGGCAAAGAGTTCAACAATTGACGCAAAATTTCTGGAAACGTTGGAGTAAAGAACATTTAAACTCTCTTCAACAAAGAAGCAAATGGCGTCAACAATCACAAATAACTCTGCAGGCTGGAACTCCTGTTCTATTAAAAGAAGATAATCTGCATCCTCTCCATTGGCGTATGGGTGTCATTCTCGAAGTACACCCGGGTAAAGATGGACTAATACGAACAGCAACAGTGAAAACATCCAGTGGAAACGTCACTAGGGCTACCAACAAATTATGTCCATTTCCAGAAGATAATTTTGAACAGGATAGTTCAAAGGCCGCCAGGATATGTACGGTACAGCCTTAACTGTACTTGGGTACATTAGATATTTCAGCTACCACCACCACCACCCCAACGATTCAAGAAGGGTAGCAGAGCCGCTGGCCCGCAGCGGCATTCAGTAATGCAATTTCAACCAGAAAACAGCATTCAATTTTGTATATTCATTTGTTATAGTTGTTATTTATTAGTAGTTTTAATTAAACGTTTTTAAGTTCATTCTACTTTTATTACGACGTGTAACACCATACAATCATTTATATACACTTTATATACGCAGGACGCTGGGCGCTACGCTTTTGGTCCGGACGCATGGTAGGCCTTTATAGATATATATATATATATATATATATATATATATATATATATATATATATATATATATATATATATATATATATATCTATCTATAGGGCACCACTATGCGTCCCCCCATGTAAAATCTTAGGTTCAAGTAGCGTCCGAAGTCACTCGGCGTCCGGATATACGGACGCTGGGTGACTAGTGCCTCAAAATTGCACCATATGAAGCTTAAAGTGTCTAGATGACGAAAATGTAAAAATTAGCTGTGCGCAGTTTGACACCCATTCCTGATTCGTGTATAAAATCGTAGTTCGAGCGTTTGCCAGACGCAGCGCTAATAGCGCGGGATTTGTATACATTTGTATACAAATTTATGGCATAGGTTTACCCTGCGTCCGCATATTTAACAAGAATTGTGTTGGTAACACTGATTGCTTTGTGTCTAGACAGTGACGTCATTTCAACGGGACTTCACTTTATGCATTGTATTTCTGAGTAAAGATTGCGTCATTTAAGGTGACAAAAATTCTTACATATTATATTTTGTTAAAGCTATTTAATATTATAATTATTATTATTATAATATATTTAATATTCTTGATTTAAGTGAAACAAAACGTTAACCATTATTATATAATCATTCAGTATTTAATCAATCACTGATGCTGTTAGCTAATAATAAATAATGTCTACACATGAAAAGTGTTTATTTAGCGAAAGAATTTTGACGCTATCTCTATTAATAAATAAGAACGCATAGTTCGCTATTTTTTCGCATAATTCTTGAATAAAACGCTTTTTTGTCTGAAAATTAATAACATAAGGACCGCAAGATTTCTTTCTAACCCCTACAAAAATTTTATAGATATACGACATATACTTTCTGAGAAAAAAATTAGTTAACTGACTTTCAATGACATTGTTCCTAAAATTGGATACCTATTATTGCGTATCGTCCGATAAAAACAAAAGTATACCAGTTAGAAATATAATATTTTACTGGTGTATGTAGAAATACATTTACTATTTGCTCGTTTTTAAAATATTTAACTTGGTTCATTAGTTCCCGAGCAATACGCTTTCAAAGTCAGAGGACTCAAGAAAAAAAAATGGATCGTAGTTATGTATACTATATTTTCCATTTATTTTAGTTAATTCATTTTATCATTTACTAATTTATTTTAATCAATTCTAATGTTTATTTAGGAGGTACACGCTGAAGAGTTTTTATTTGTTTATAATTAAATTTCCATTACAATTTAAACTTGAGAGAAATAGCTGTCATTTTTGTAAAGGCGCATTTTAAAAGAAATTCTAAAGATTAACCATTTGCCTATAATTCTTATTATTTTTAATAATACAAGTCGACATTATTTTAAAATGATAATCACAAACCAGTTAATTAAAACGCAAAACACCTAATGAGAAGAACGCCAGTTTTACAACAGTCACGTACGTAGTATTATTTTACCCTTCACAATTTTTATTATTGAAATCCAAGACGCGCTGAAGTTGAAGGTAGCTTTATTAATGAAACAATTCATTTTTGTCTAGGTAGCACTTAAGTTGAAAATGGCAAAATTAATTGGCAAGGTTTATTGTATAAATATTATACCCAAATAATATTTTAAATTCTTAAATAATTTCTCGGAATATTTAGTCTACTGAAAAAAAAACACTGTTGTGCTACGTACATTTAATAATATTATGTAATAATAATTACTTAATAATACAAAATAAATATGCAATAAAATAAAATCAAAAAATAAAATAAAAATAAATCAAATTTACACTTTTGTTATTCATATCATATCATAAGGATCTATGCAATACATGCGCAGCACCGTTTTTGTTTGTTTTTGTTAGTTTATACACATGTAAGAGCATTATAGATTTAACTGGAGAACTGTAAGACACAAGCCAAGCCAAGCAACAGATCCCTTATTATTATTAATCTACTGTTGTTATAATTTCACCCTTTGTTGATTTAGATTTATAAAGTATTTACTTATATATAAATTTTCTATAGTCTTAGTCTTTTTTTTGCATATTCTGTTTCCCTGAACAGAATGTGCGAAAAAAAGTTTATAATATTTCTATCCTTTTATTTAAACATTTTTATATGTTTTATATTTCTAATTACATAAATTGATTTATTTACATAAAATTAACATTAACAGTTAACATTATTATTTGTACTGAAATTTACATTTATATTTTATTTGTACTGAAAATTTTCTTTCTTATTAAAATTATTATTATTATTATTAAAACAGATACTAATCGAAACCAAATTAATTGTAATGCTATAAATTGTAATGTAATAACTAGAACAATATACAGGGTGTATTTTCGGTTTTCTTCCATAAGTAGGCAAATAGCATGTGCACAGACACTTTCTCAGATATTGGCTCCCCTAATTATTTGAGATGAAAAGTTGCAAATCCCTTTGAGTACTATTCACCACCCCCTACCCCACTTTACCATTTCTTTAACTAAAATTTTTAAACAGCTTCCATGATATAAGCGATTTTTTGGCATAGGAAAATAAAATTGTAAATGGGAAATTTGCTTATTAGCAAATTTCCCATTTACAATCATTTTATTTTCCTATACTATAACATCGCTTGCATCTTGGAAGCTATTTAACACAGAATGGTAAAGAAGACTGTTTTGAATAGTAGTCAATAAGATCTAGAACTTCTCTGTAGTGACTTTTCCTGTAAACTACACTGTAAAACAGTGAAAATTATTCATTTGAAAGTGGGTGCATTTGTATTTTTGAATGCTGTCTGCAGAAGTGCAATTGAATCGGTGAGTCCAAGAACAGTACAAGTCCACAAAATAGCGTTTTGACTTGAGATAGCCAAAGTGTTTAAAATTCGAAGATCCATGCGTTGCGCTTAAAAACATGACAACCTTCAAGACTAATCCGGCCTTACGCGCCACCTATTTACGGCGTTGCGATGAAAAACATTACAAGTCCAGGACATGTACTGTTTTTATCTCACTGATGTCATGGTCGCACGTGCGGTTGATGTAATAAAGTGAGGGCATTTTATTCTTATTAAGCTGCCAAAACACTACCTTTGCGGTGTTTTTTAGAAAGTTAAAAGCAGTAGTTTTTGAGTAGTTGTAATGGATATTAGTGGCAGTAGTGATAATCTGACAATAGTGTTGAGGGTCTTTATGGTAGCCATAAGTGCAAACGGGATCCGAAAACTTGGAAAGACAGTAAAAGGAAAATTGCTGCTCTTAAAGGTGAAGCTTATGTTTCTACATCCGAAAGAATGGTTGCAGCAAAAACGTTTATCTTTTTATAAAAGATAATCCTGAATTGTAACATAACGTTAAATATGAATTCTATTTATAATACTTCAGGCAAAGCTATGCACTCACATTTGGAAGACCACAGGTGGACGTTTGTTCCGAATGTGAAAGATTAGGTGCCAAAATAAAGAGTAAGAATTTGAATGACACTGCCAAACGAGTCGCCGCAGAATAACTGATGGTCCACAAGCTACGTGCCAAAAAAGCTGCTTCTTCGATCCCCAAACCCGGTGATAGTACGGAAACATTTACTATTTCAAAGTATAGGCAGTTAGTTTATGATAGTTCATCCCCAGGATACGCTAGAACCTATGAATATATAGATGGTTTAGGTTCTTATACATTTAAGCTCTTCAAACAAAACCAACCAAGTCCTGCTTTGCCAGAAATACGCGCATATCAAGAACCGCTTCCTATCAATGATAAGAAGATCGCTGATGTTAAAACAGTCATGCAGTATATTAACGATGAAACACTAGAGTTCTACTATCATCTTACTTCTTGGAAACAAAGTAACGCAGATGAAGATCCTGATAAATAAATTTGCAATATAATGTACTTTTAATTGACATTTTTATATAAATTTACTTAATAAAACATTTGTTGCATGTTTAGTACTCTCCATTATAGTTTTCAAAGAACCTATCCTACACTAAAACTCAAAAAGTAAACAAAAAAAAAAGACTCCAAAGAGTCCAAGAGCAGTACAAGTGCATGTTTTTTTTCTCTCTATAGCTTGGAAGGGGGTGATTTTTTGGATTTTTTATGTTCAATTATCATTTGTCTAAAGACTTATCACAACTGTTATATGAAGACCAACACGGTGACTTTACTCATTGTGGAGCTATTATGTTTTTTCATTTTTTCTCAAAATTATCTTTTTAGACTTGTACTGTTCTTCGACTCATCGATTCAATTCAATTCAATTCAATCATCGCTTGTTGTAGCACCCTCCGTTTTTGAAATAGTATATCAGTTCTGATACTTGCGTATATTTTAAACCACTGTTGTCGGTACACTTAAAGTTATTTATTTAGTTCTAAAGTTTATAAAGTTAGTTCTCTTTTATTACTCCCATTTTCATTTATTTTGAAGATATATATGACGCAGTCGCTTATTTGGGAATTTTCTTTTGGCGGGGGCTACTCTATATAAATTCCGAATCAAAATACTTAGATTTTGACATAAATAACCTGAACTATTAAAAGAAATTCGGGGGGCCCTGCCCGTTGCCCCCCCTCCCAAATACGCCACTGATATGACGATTTATAAGTCTTTTATGTCCCCTTTACCCCAAATTTGTCGTTCGCAAAACTATAAACTATGGAAGCAGAATTAAAAATTTACATCTATGCTCGATTCTAGATCTAGATCAGACTAGTGTTGGCAATTGTTAGACATTGATTACGGATACCTCCAGCGACTATAAAAGACAAAGTAAAAGAAAAAGTCTGTAAGTTTTTGTGAATATTGTTAATTTATTTTGTATAGAATTCGATTAAAATGCTCTCCATCATCATATTTTTTTTAACCAAGGGTACTAGACAAAATTTAATTCCAGATTTAAGTGCTCCATATTAGAGTATCTATAACGTACACCATAATTCTTTTCAAAAATTTTAAGGACCTCAAATGTGTTGTTCAGTGTAAAATTAGGGGAGCCAATATCTTAGAAACTGGGTTTTTACATGCTATTAACGTATGCAACAAAACCGACAATACACTCTGTATGTAGTATTTGAAACTCTGATATACTACATATAAATTTTTAAATTTAGCGTTTTCTAACCGGATTTCTAATTTTTAGACCTTTTGTATGGCAGGGGTCCACCAATTCTGGAAGCATACAAATGTTGTAAAATTGAATTAACTTTGGAAGCATTTCTACATTCCAGAATGCCTCGTCTCTTTTTATGGTTTCTATAAACAATCCAAAAGGATTATTATTTATAGATTCTTGCCATACACAAGAATAGCACGTATTTTTTTTTGTTATTGCCAGTTGCCCTTGTACTGGATAAAAATACTTGTCATTTCTTTTGAGGCATATCTTGCCATCGTTATCTCGGTGCATGAAGGTATTTTTTCTGCTCTCTATTGCTTCCCCAAGAGGTATCTTCTCTATAACTAGTGGACATTTAGCTTCTATAATGGCAACTTCATTAACAAGTCCATCGGGGCTTGCCGCCAGAAATGGGTATTCTTGATCAATAAATAATCCACATTCTTTTACTTCTAAGTTGTATTCACTTTCAAATTCTTTTATGGCAATTGGCTCATGTTCCAAGCCATAATGCGTTGCTCTATTTCCTGTAAATGTTGAGTACAGTATTTCCTTAACTGTGTTCACGCAAGATGTTTTGGCTTGCAATTTGCAGACTCTTCCGAAGTGAGATGCTGTCAATCTCAATGATCTTTCTTGTTTCCAGAGAGGGTTCCTTGACTGACCGACAGTATTTCGTTCTAGATGGGTAATCTCTTCTTTGGACTTTTTCAAGGTGTTACGGAACTCGATTTCTTGAATGTTATACTCTGCAGGTGATAACAGCTCAGCCTTTTCTGTGACACCATAATCTGTGTCTGGAAGTGCAGCAGTTTTCGTTTTGCGGTAAATTTGCCCCTTTTCCTTGTTCTTTTCTAGCATTTGGCGTTTCCTTTTCAATTTTAGAGCATACTCGTATCTTTTTGTAAATACGCTTTGATCTTCTTGTAATTAGTTCGTGGTAGTCTGTCCCAGCATTAAATAATATACTAGCAGCTTCACATCTTGTTTGATAGGAACCTCGAAGGGAATAATTTACCTTTTCCCCCTTACAAATTTACACACTAACGAATTGTAATGTTCTGCCAGATTGTTATTCATGTTTAACAGCAAACTATTAACATTTAAAGTTAACCTGTAAAGAGTTGCTTCAATATCTTGATATAGGCCACATTTCTTCATATCAGGAACGAAGTTTTGTTCTCCTTTTTTTGTACAAGAAAAATACCCTATTTCTTGACATTTTGCATGCTCGCCAAGAACGTGCGAGGGGGCATTTAAAATGTCAGCAGTAAGCAGCTGCATTTTCTCAGCATGAGTTTTGCCTTCTATTATTCTATGACGTGCAGCTTTTGAAATAGATATTCTGAGGCGATACGAATTTTTCTTTAATTCTTGTCTGAGAGCTGGAGGTACTGGCTTATTTTCAGATTTACTTGTGGTTCTGGTGACAATATCTCGTAGTTTGGAAGAGAAATTTCGCAGCAAATGATTCCTGCATTCTACTTTTTCGACTAACATGTTTCCATATGGTTTCATTTCTAATAGTTTTTTATGCACCGAACTGTCTCCGTCGCCAACCATGCGAATATATCTAACTCCATAAAGTTCCAAACTTGATTTAAAACCTTCAAGAATGATGTCGGTTTCCATTCCCGTAGAACTTTTCTGCCAATTCTTAAAACACTGATGTTTAGGTATTTCAGTTTGTTTTGTTACGGCCCTAGCGCATACAGTGCAATACTTATTTCGTACTCCTAAATATAATAACTTTCCTGTTCGATAACCGATTATACAGCCAACCCCAGATAAAGCATCATAGTTGACATTGTACGATCTTTTGCACCAAGCCCCATCAGTCACGACTGTTACGTACGGTATGTTATCTTTGCTAACTTCTCCAAGATCTCTGGCCAGCTTTGCTTCTTCTTTACCGGCTTCCTCCATCACAGCCCAAGCTTTGTGGCGTACGAGTTCGCTAACTATTTCGTGACATTTTAAATATGTTTTGTTCGACATCATGGGCATGTTCACGGTAGCAGCAATTTCATCCAGTTGGGCATAACCAATTCCAGTTGAAACAGCAGCTAATGTTACAGCTGTGTTGGTATCTAGAACATTATTACACAAGTAGAAGTACCATAATTATGGTACAGTTGGTAACACTGCCCTGGACGGACAAGAATGCTTCTTCCTCACACAATCGGTAATATCGTAATTCTGTAACAATATCCATTGTTTATAGAGTTTCTACATCTAGTCAGCGAGACCATACTGGCGGATCAGAGTAGCGCAAACAACCCCATTTTGTGGCGAGAAAAGCCCGAAATTGTTAATTATTATTATCCCCATTGAATTTAATTAAATCCATGTTTAGTTTAAAAGGCTTTTCTACATAGTTTTCATTCTGACAGCCCCAAATTGTAATATGCCAAATACGTAAGATGCGATTTTAATTTACGAATTACTATATTTTACACTTCTTTTATCTCAATATGGCGTCGATAGCGAAACTCTGATACGCCAAGTTGACCTGGCTGACTAGATGTAGTGACTCAATTGTTTAACGAGGTGACATATTTGATTTCATGATTTCAAAGCAATTCCATATTAAATAGTTATTTATGATACAAGTGTGTGAAATAAGGCTTTTATGCACGAATTGCGAAGTTTAAAACACGAGCCGTAGGCGAGTGTTTTAATCGCAAGGAGTACATAAAAGCCTTTCACACACGTGTGTCATACAATATTTTATCTACGACCTAGTTGAGTACAACAAAAATTTATTAAACCAACTTTTTTAAATTTACATTGATAGTTAAATTTGTACAATTATTAATGTTACTGATTATTATATTTGGCATATTTTCTTTTTCTTCTTCTTTGTGCACTACTACTTCTCTTGTTAGATTATATGTCTGAGATGTTGATGGCTGGGTTTGGAGTTTTTGATCTTCTAGACCAAAAATTTTTCTTGAAGTTTCTTTCTTATTTTCTAAGGAATTTTCTATATAACCTTCTGCAACGGTGCTGGATTTCCATCCTCCATGCCGTTTAACTACGGAAATATCCGCACCTGAGTCTGCTAATAAGGAAGCAGAAGATCGTCTAAAGCTATGTCCTGTATAGCTATCAGGATCAGTTAGATTCAGAAATTTAGCAATTAAAGAAGGTATTCTTCCAAACTGATTAATACCTACAGGTTGTTTTGTACATTTGTTATTTTTATAAAAGACAAAAAATCGTTTGTGACCAGTTACTGCTGGACGTAGAGAAGCATATTTTCGATAAATTTGTAAAAAACTTGGGATTCTATCCATTTTGTCGACAACTGTAAAAGTTCTAGATATTTTGTTTTTACATTCTCGGATGGTTATTATTAAAGCAGTTCCTGCATCCTGAATATCATCTGTTTCAATTTCTGACAGCTCTTGGCGACGACATGCTCCTGAAATTCCAAATAGTGCCACAACCTACAAAAAAATTTATGAATATAATGAGTTAATTTTCAATGTTCTCACCTTCATCAATAAAAACTGGTTATCTGGAGCTTCATAGATAAATTTTTCAATTTCCTTTAAAGTAAATATTTTTGATTTTTTCGGTTTATAATTTTCTGATGTACGTTTTAAGAAGGCGATCAGTTTTGTGAATTTGCTGATGGCAATGTTCATGTTTATGTTAAAAGTTGCCTTGAGCATTGAATAATGCGACCACAGAGTTGATGCCTTGAAAAGACTTGCCTTCTCCGAAAAGTAGGCGATGAACACGTTCTCGGTATAGTTTTTCACATTTTTCCGGCTACACCAATCCAAGAATTCTTTATATGTATTCATATACAACTTCTTGGATTTAAAAGGTAACAAGTTTGAAATTACGTTGGTGGCTACTTCAGCAATTTCTGGCGGTGTACATAATTCCAAAGATTAGAGAGGATTAAGATAGGAAGCTAAGCGACAATGGTGTTGGTATTGCCATCTATAGTCTCAGGGGGAAGCAGGTTGGTCGGTAAAAAAGTAATCAATGTTTATTTGTTTGTTATTTTTAAAAAACAAATGAACACCTGTTTTTTGATAACTATCAAATAATTCATCTTTTTGGTTTTGCGCGTGATTTGTTCTCCAATTTGAAAAAAATGGTCTGCGTTTGCAAAAGCATTCATCCTCAGCATTCTTATTTCACGTTGCCAAAGGATGTAAATATGTAAGTAACTTTTGGTTGTATTCATTATTGCTCTTCAGGACTACTTTTCCTTTTTTTTGTTTCAGTGCAAAGAAATGGATTAAGTTCGCTGCACGGAATGAGTTATTAAAATATGTTGAAAGTAGCAGTACGAAAAAAGATTTCAGGATGTGTAGCAAGCATTTTTTACCAGAACAATTTAAAACTTGTCATCCACGAACATTATTAAAATCGAAACAAATATCATATATTAATGGATCATTTACTGTTCACAAGGAAATGCCAGCTATTACCATTAATGGTAAACATATACCTTTTGTAATTATTAAGTTAACACTTCATACTAACCTGTTATTCAAGTTAGTGACGATTATAATTTCTATAAAATAAGTTTACACGACTTTTGCTTAATGCTTTCAGATGACCTAGAGAACATATTCAAATTTGAAAGTCCTAATTATTGTGTGTTCTATTTTTTTTTGCAGATGTCCAGGAAGAAATGCCGTTTGATGAAAATGAAAGTGCTTTACATCAATGTCACACGTCTGAAAATCATATCAAAGGCACTACTATATATTTTTTTATTTACACAGGGTGTATTATCGGTTTTGTTACATAGGGGAATAGTACGTAAAACCACATATTGTTATTAATATTAATACTCACGGCCCGTGTGTAATGAATATCATTACTCCCAGGTCAACGCATATTTATAATGTATGGATTACCAAATGTATAGTTATTACTTAATAGGAGTAGCAAGAATTGATTATTATTACTGTTACTGTTATTGTTATTACTATTAATATTATATTGAAAATAAACTACTAAACCACTAGATTTATTTCTTTTAGATGATCTTGGAAATTAAATAGGAATAACTTTTTAATATATTATACTCTTTTTTCTGAATTTGGCGCCATCCACGTTGTAGCGATTGTGGCGACATCTCCCGTTCAAAACTCGACGCCAGTCGTATTATCATGATCAACCTCATTCGTTTTCGCCGTCAGCGAATATGAATGGCCATGATATTATAGCGAATATTGCGACATCTAACGCCTCAGGGGGAATTGGACCACAAAAAACGTAGTCGTTTTTTTACATGGTGCTCTTATGCCAGTTTCCTATCTTAACCCTCTCTAATCTTTGCATAATTCATCATTGTTTTCACCCGAATTTGAGGTTATGTCAGTCATCAGGTCGCTGATTTGCTCAAATTCCTGGTCATCCATAATGACCTCTCTGAAATAATTAAAACAGGTATTAAAATATAATGGAATTCACAATAATTAGCCAATTCTCACCGACGGAACTAGAATTTCAATCGAAATTGTAGACCACAACAAACTCTGGGACGCGGCTTCACTTTTTTGTTTTTTGTTGTTGCTGTGCTGTGATTGATTGGTTGCCTAACGACGTTCCAAACAAAAATTGTTCAAAAATGAAAGTTCCATTTAATTTACATTGTTCTTTTACACACGATTTGATTACGTTCACGCACGATTTATTTAAAGAAACCCTTCACACACAATAATTTATTAATTAATGTGGCTATTATAGATTGGGAGTAGATAAAATTAGTTTTATTATGTTCGGCGGTTTATTTCAAATTTAAGATTCTACACACCATTTATGACAATTTTTGTATTATAAAATCATTAAATTATGAAAATAGTATCTGCACAATACAGATACTCAGATACTACAGAAGATGTACCTAGATCCAAATACAGCTACAAAATTTTAAAAGTATTTAGATATGTATCTAGGTACCATAAAAGTATTTAGATATTGTATCTAGATACTTGTATGTTATCTAGATACATTGCAACACTGGATGAATCCCTCCAAGCCCAAGCAATAGGTTGGGATTTTTTTTAGACACACTGAATTTCTTTGAGCATGTGATGTACTTCTTCATTGCATCACAATGAACTGTTTAGTTCAGTTACATTTAATTTTCTAAGAAATAGAGAAACCATACATGATCCTAGGGAAGGTTTTTAGTTTATTTTCTTCGTTAACATCACTATTTCCTTTTGCTTTGATAGTACAGTAGTTTTTTTCTTTTCCTTTGCGTCATAATTTTTTGCAGTTTTCAATGGTCCAACACCATAGTGTGTGCTTGTCGAATAATTTATATGAAGAAAAGAAGTTGTCAAGGAAAATATTATGATTAGGGTTATTCTCTACAATAGATAGTAGATAAAAAACAAAGTCACCTCCCAACCCAAGTCTTGATTTTTTATTATTTGGAGGATAACTTGTATAAGTACCCTTCATCTGAACAGATATACCATAATTTGAAACCGAATCTCATCGGTTTTACTTTTAGAAGCATTTTATTGAGAGTGTCGTCCAAAATATGGAACTATCTGTTCATCTAGTGATATAAGTTGCACGAGAATACTCCATACTGCATGAGTTTTTCATTCATGATGTAAAAATTACCTACTAAGATTTACCAAAAAGAATGAAGTGAATATAATCATGGGTGACTTCAACGGAAAGATAGGTAAAGGGAGAGTTCAATATATTGTTGGAGACCATGGTATTTGCAAACGACACGATAGGGGGGATATCTGGTACAGTTCTGTAATGAAGAAAACTTAATGGTAGCAAACACCTGGTTCCAACTTCCAGAGAGGCGATTGTACACTTAGAAGTGTACTTAGGACCAGGAGACAATGAAGGAAATATCATAAAAAATCAAATAGATTACATACTGATTGATAAACGATATAGAAACGGAATTAAAGGTGTAAGAACTTATCCTGGATCAGACATAAGATCTGATCAGAACCCCGTAGCTGAAAAACGTGAGATTAAATTGAAGAAAATCCGGAAGAGAAATAAAACAAGACCTAACTTTGAGAAACTGGGGGAACCACAAATAAAAGAGGAAATAACACGAGTTTTGAATAGTAAGTTTAGGGAAACGGTATAATTGGAAACAGAAACAATGGAAAACTTTTGACAGTCTATTAAAAATGTAAACATGAAGTACAAGAAAATGAATTGGAAAACCAAGAGCAGAGAGCAAAACAGAAATGGATGACGGAAGAAATTCTTTTATTGATGAACGAAAGAAGGAAGTACAAACATAAAGACTATAATAAATATAAAGAAATCCATAAAAAGATTACAAGGCTTATAAGAGAGGCAAAGGAGACCTGGATGGAGAAACGTTGTCAAGTACTCGAAGAGCTAACCAGAATCAAGAGAAATAGATCAAGAAGATTAGCCATTGAAAATTATTATAGCATAAGTGAAACACGCAATAAAACTATCAAAACACGTAGAGTCCCAGGTGAAGATAACATCTATACTGAGATGCGTAAACGTATTAGACGATGAAAGCCTCAACATCTTAACATCTTTCTTAAATAGAATATACTATACAGGAATCGTACCACACGACTGGACCCAACCTATTTTTATTCCGATACTTAAAAAGAGCGGAGTAAAACAGTGCTCACAGTACCGATTGATTAGCCTGATGAGCCATGTACTTAGATAATGCTAAGAACATGCATCAACGAGTACACACAAAATGCGGACAATATGTAGGAGAAGAACAATTTCGTTTTCGCTTAGGCATTGGAACTAGAGAAACAGTTCAAGGTACTAGGACTAGCAGAAATACATAAAACAAAATTAAATAGCTTATCGGTATCTCCAACGTATGTGACTCCTGCGTACAATGTTGCTTCCTCACGACTTGCTCCAAAATTATAAGTCTGGATTTCTTCAGCTAGTTTGCAAGCATAATTTTCAGAGAAGTCTATATGTAGTAACCCTTCATTCTTACTAAGACTGTTTTTCAGTGTGTTCTAAGCAGCATTTTCATTTTTAATGTTAAATTTATATTTATTTTTAAAGTTTTAATTTCTTCTTGAACCTCTCCCTGCAACTCTCGGACAGGTTTAGTAACATTGATTTTAGCTGCAATCTTAACATTAAATTGAACCTTTTCTTCATTTTATTTTGACATTTCAGAGGCCTGCCATACATATGCAATGCGGAAGCCTTACTACATGTTACAGGAGTTCATATGAATTGTCATTATCTACAAGTTTTAGTGGTTTTAGTTTTTGTGGTTTGAAACTTATGTTTGCACGTTGCTTGTACAAACAGGTAGCTCTGTTTATTTCATTAGGTTTGCATACATAATATAGACGGTAATAACATAGGGATGGCATCGAGAGAATGTACTGTAGGATATTTTTGTTTTGTGTGCAAGGCCCATTGTTTTATTTGCTAAACTACAAAGACGTGTGTGTCGAATATCAATGGACATCAACAAAGCACTTAAAAATCTTTTCCGTTGGTTTTTTGACCTCCAGCAACTCTCCAAGGTTTCAACAGCGAGTCATGCAAAACTAGAGTACGGATATTGCTTATTTTTCATTGCTTTTTCCTTTTCCAGGTCCAAGTCCAACAAAACGTTTCCGTGCAGTTTTTTTTTATTCAGAGATGGGCATTAGTTTTTCTTCAGGTGTTTTCATAACTGTATTGTTTTCAGTTTTTTTCTACTTAAATGCTTTCTTCTTCTTTTCACATTCTCAAGTTTGCTCAAAACAAATAACCAGAAACCCAAGTACAGAGAGGTTTCCTTTTGTATCTGAACTTGCCCGACGAAGAGAACACAAAAAAATTGAACAGCTAAAAAATCATTTGGCAGGTCAATCACCGCTGGATATTTTTCTAAAACTTTTTGATGATGAAGTTCAAGATATAGTATTGCGATATTTTGTAAAGTAGGCTCATGATAAATAATACACACGATTTTATATTTACAAAGGAAAAACTTTTCAGTTTTATTGGCATCCTGTTTTTATTAGGCTATCATACGTTGCCCCAAGCTAATTTGTATTGGTATGTTGAAGAAGGCAAAGGAGTCGATATTGTATAGAACTGCATGAGTAAAAACAAATTCAGAAATATTCAGTAAGGTCGATAAAACTGTTACATTTTCTAACTTTGCGGCCTTTTTTACATCTTCTTTTTCTTAAGGTGCTGTCTTCTTATAGAAGGTTAGCAACAACTTCGGCAAATCGTTCACTATCTTTTGCTATTCTTAGTAATAACTGTGAGTTTAGGCCAGTGCAGTCTCTCACATTTCTCAACCATGAGCCTTGTCTCCTGCCAGTTCTCTTCTACCCTCAATCTTGCCCTCCATTATCAGTCTTAGGTGTGGTTCAGCAGAAGTTCAAGAGTTGCAGGGAGAGATTCAAGAAGAAATGAAAACTTTAAAAATAAATATAAATTTAACATTAGAAATAAAAATGCTGCTTACAACACACTGAAAAAGAGTCTTAGTAAAATAGTGAAGGGTTACTCCATATAGTCTTCTCTGAAAATTATCCTTGCAAACTAGCTGAAGAAATCCAGACTTATCATTTTGGAGCAAGCCGTGAAGAAGCAGTCATTTACGTTGGAGATACCGATAAGCTATTTAATTTTGTTCTATGTATTTCTGCTAGTCCAGATCATGTCCTGCAGCTATTTGGGCACACTTAATCCTGTCTTTACCTTTCTGTCGCAACAATTGCCAAGAATCCAAACAGTTTATTTGTTTTCAGATAGACTCTCCATTCTTTAATAAGGTAGTTAGTTATCTTTAAACTTTGATGCATTGAGTATTCCTTAACTATCTTTGTAACATAAACGGTTTTTGTATTTAGTCAAAGTAAAACTTCTAACCGAGAAACAAGAACAACGACGAGTGACATGGACTAAATATGTAGTTGTCCTAGACAATGTTCCATAGAATGACTGGTATAAGGTCATATTCAGCGACTAGTCAAAGTCTGGTGTTTTCGTTGGTTACTCTCGCAAAAGAGTGATCGGAGCTGAACATGAAGCATTCCATAAATACTGCTTAAAACGTACGGTTAGGTTTCCTCAAGGTGCAATAGTTTAGAGCTATATGTCAGCTGGAGGGTTAGAATGATTTCAGTCCATAGACGGCACAGTTAATGTTGAAAAGTATCAGCAAATTCTTAACGCTAACTTGTTACCAATCGCTAAAAATCGATCTTGACCGCGATTTAATCTTTCAACAAGATGGTGATTCTTACCACACATCAAAAACGACCAAAAAATGGTTTGAGAATCATAATTTCAAAGTTGTTGAATGATCCTCAAGCAGTTCGGATCTTTAGTGTTATTGAATTTGAAATTATCAGCAAGTGGGGCATTATCCAATTTAGATAATTGTAATCCCCAAGTTAGAAGTATGTCAGCCAAAATTTAAGCGGCGAATAAAGCAAAGCGAGATGTTAAATCTTATTGAATTGTATTTATAAACTGCTATCTGAATATTTAGTTGTCAGCGAGTTTTGTTGAATTTTTGAAAATTGTTTTCTGCAGATCTTTTTTTACAGAAGTTAATGGTTATTGTTTGAAAATGGTGTAATTTGGAACACTAGTAGGAAAAATAAACATAGAATTCATGAAAATGTCCGAACACATATTTAGTTGTTAGGGCTCGTACATGTTTTGTAAATTTCACAGAGGAACATCGATAACTTAATACCAGAATTTATATTTAAAAGGTAAATAAAATAAATAAAGGTTGCTTATGAAACTAAAATTTGCAAATAATACAAATTTCTTTCTCAAAATATTATTCCAAACACAAATGAAAATGGTCCGAAATAAACAATTAAATATAACAAGGTTACAAGAAACGTGTTTAATACCAAAAATAGGTGAATCCCCTGTTATATTAGCATTATCTTAATACTACGTATTATGAATGCACAGCTGTTTTTTTCTGAAAGTAATGGTTTAAATTTATAAAAATCATTTACATAAATAGGTACTTAATGTAAGCTTTGCCTAAATCAGTATCAGTAATTGATTAAATATACTGAATGATTAAAGCTTTGAATTCCGTGTAATTATTTTTGTCACTTATACCTACGACTACCCAAACTCTTTTTTGTCAAATTTGTCTTTAGGCAATATTTGATAATATTGTTGCATGCGCTCATTTTTAAGGTTTAATTTAAAAAAAGAATCAAGTTTCTAGCTCAAATATGTTTGGAGATATAACGATTTAAACCACAAATCTTGAAGCTATAATTAACACATTAAATCGCTCGGCTCTTTAAAATATAGAACTAGGTATTAGTAGCAATAAGTATCATCACAATTTTGTATGATAATTACACGTTCTTTAATAAGAGATTAAACAACTTTAACAAAAAATAGAATTTGCAACTGTTTGGTTTTGTTACGTGTAGATCATTATTTTATTACATATGTATATCGGCTCGACTTTGTTTAATAAACAAAAGAATGGGTAAAACCCGTTTTATTAATGTTTGTTGATGTACCGTTTTTAATATTTAACAGGGATATGCATTTAACCTATAATAATAAATTAACCTACAGAATTTAAATAGTTTTCATATAGAAAATACATATTAAAATCAACTAAATTCAACTGAATTATATAAAATTCAGACACAAATGAATGAAGTAGCTTTAATAAAACATAATTATTTTTGTCACTTTAAATGACGCAATCCTTACTGAGAAACACACATAGTACTTTGACAATGCAGAGAGCTATATCATATACGCTTTTCGAATTACTCCCAGATGTTAAGTTTTATGCAAATAAATCAAATTTTAATTTCATCCGTCCTTTAAAATTTGCAAACGTTGACATCAAATTTGAAATCAGCGACCTCAAAAACCCCTTTGTAGAAAATTGCATACAAATCAAATAATATTTCGAGTTTTATGCATATAGTATTTTAAATCTGAAAGCCTTTTAAATAAAATTCATACACATACAGAAACGAAAGTAAAAGTATTTATTACATAGCGTTAATAAAATAGAATTATTTTTGCCAGTTTAAATGACGCAATCTTTACTCAGAAATGCAGACAGTAACTCGACACCGCAGACAGGCAAAGGAATTGCTGGCAGGCTGGCCAATACTGAAAAAATAAATGGACGCTGTATAAACCTATAGCTTGCATAAAATAAATAGACGCTGAATAAACCTATAGCTTGCAAAAGACGCTGACTGATACCATCATTTATATACACTTATATACGCCGGACGCTGGGCGCTACGCTTTTGGACCGGAAGCATGGTAGGCCTTTATAGATATATATGTATATATATATATATTTACGGCTAGTGTATAAAGTGAGGTCCGTATGAACAAAGTTCACGTTTCAAGTGAGGTCCGCAAACAAAGTGAGGACAAGTATACGGACCTCACTTTGAAATTCGATAATATTTCGTCTAGAGCTTTTCGAAGCTATAAGTTGGCGATACTGAAAAAATGGGCTGGACCTCAGATGTTGCCAAAATGGCTAGAATTATACAGATTAGTTCAAGGAGTTGACGCCTGGAGTCGCTGCGCCAGATGTATATTTTTCAGACGTATAATTTCTTGTGTGAAGCTTGTATGAATGATGCGCAAAGTGAGATCCGAACAAGTGGCAACGGTGAAAATGAAAGTTATACACTATTGATTTTAATTCTATTACAGAAGAGAACGGAAATACCCTAAATAGCCGATTTTATTTCTTACGAGCGGAAATCGGTTTAGAAAAGTTGTATTATTGTGCTGTTACAAAATTTAAAACGATAGGGAAATTTTTAGATTTAATTTCATAACGTCTGATTATTTGTAATTAGGCAATAAAACTAAAATACAGTGTAAAAGAGATTAATAAATCTTCGAGGACTTGCAGCCTTTTTATGTTTTTGTATTAATTAAGAATAAAATATTTTTTTTCGAATGACATTTCGCCTAATCAAGATTAGGCTTTTTCTAGTCTTTAATAGTATATTAAGGGCTTAATTGAGTGTCTTAGAGCTCGTGCAGTCACCTGAAGCGAAAACCGAAAGCGCTAAGACGATAAAAACACTAATTAAGCCCGAAATGCGTACGTTAAATGTGCGGTCAAAGTTTAAATTAAGTTTAATTTAAAATAAAAATAATTTTAAAAGTCCTAAACTTCAAGTAGGTAGGTGCTATGGTCTATAATTATTCTTATTACTATGGAGACGTCGTAAACAAAAGTAGTAAAAGGGGGTGCTCCAATTTAGCGATTTACGCTCTAGAAACAGTCCGCAAAATAGGACATAATCATGTCATAATTGCCCGAGCGGACATAATGTGTATTATATATCCAGGGACTAAAATACATTTTTTTAAATTATTAATTAACACTTAGAAAACACTTTAGTCCAGTAGTATATACGCTACCGGGTGATTTTTTAAATTTCTGATCTAGAAAGCCATGACATAATTTTAAAACAAAAGATGCGGAAAACGTAGGGCGTAGTTTGAATCGTTCGATTTGTCACAACTGTCAGATTTCAAAAATGTTGACATAAACAGTTAATTTGTGTATAGATGCTGAAGGTCAACATTTCCAACAGTTGTTGTAAATTTTGAATAAATATTGTGTTAACAATGTAAATTGTTATAATTGTGAATAAATCTTGCTATTTCTTAAATCCAAGGAATAAAAATTGAAGCGAGTTGTAACCATAACCTAAACTTCTCAAGTCAATAATCACATCGAAATTGCACTTAAACTCGCAATAAAATGCACACTTTGGTAAAAGCATGTTTCGCAAATGATCACTGTTTAAATATTTATCAATTTGTTTAATAAATGTAAAAGTAAGTAGTCAATTTGTCACATAAATGACATTTGGAATAGCAGTGTGATCAACGCTACGCCCTACGTTTCGGTGACCTTCGATACGGCGTAAAAATCACGGCTTACTAGATCAGAAATTTAAAAAATCACCCGGTATTTTTTGCACGTCCTAAAGGACTTAATCGCAAAAATTCAAAATTTCGAAAATTTCGTTACATGTCATTCGGACAATTGCCAAAATCACATAGTTTCCGGATAATAAATCCTAACATGTACCGCGATTACTTTTTTTTTGTTGTTTACTTGTTGTTGTTGTCAAGGAAACACTTTACTCCCTCAGGGAGTAAAAGTGCTACTTTACTCCCTCTTTTGGGAGACTAAAGTAGAGCCTTATATATCGTACGTGCAAAAAATAATAAAAGAGCATTCTTAAAACTATAATTCATTAAATAAAGACGAATAAACGCAACACAAAGATGAAAATTCAATTTAAGGAAGTAAAAAAGTTATATGAAATGACACAAATCTTTTTGACGTTTTTCGAGAAGTAAATTTTTGAATTTTGTTTTATAAAGAAGAAAACAAACAAAAAAATGTCCAAAATTTTAGATTCTATGCAAATCTTTAAATGGAAATAGCAATTGTCATGAACAAATAAACAAATGAAATTTTGTTTTTGGGCGAGGAATCAGGATGGCGGAGCATCCTTCGTACCTTATGGCACCGATTGCTATGAAAATTTGGCCGACCCTACTAGAATTTAGCCGAATATGGGGGAATTCCACCCCAAGTAGGGATTTTTAACGTGCCAAACATCGCATTGACACGGGACCTACAGTTTTACTTCCTATCCGAGAAGAAGGCATGTTTTTAATTTTTCTCCGCTATTAAAAATTACCAGCTCAGCCGGGGATCGAACCTGCGATCCTTGTATTACGAAGCAAACATGCAAACCACTAATCCACCGAGGCTGGCAAGTTTGTTTGTATTATTGCTTTTAGAAAGAACAGTTAGACGCAACATACTCTGCAGACTATTTTTCTGCATTTAATACACCCAATAATTAAATAAGTCATTTATTAAATTCATTGAAAAAAATTTTCATTACAGATTTAATCTTTAAATTGAAATAGTAATCATTATAATAATAATAATAATTACTACAACCCATAACCTAAATCAAGGCCCCAGAAGCTATAAGCTTGTGCGGGAGGGAGGGGGCGATTATTATTATGTAGGCCCAATGTGCGGCTGCAGCCGACTTATAGATGGAACAGCGCAAATCCCACATTTGTTACAGCTAAGGAAAACTGCAGAAAACCTTAACCAGATCTGCCAGCGCCGGGAGTCGAACCCGGGCCGCTTGGGTGAAAGTCCGGCACGCCAGGCATTACACTACCAAGGCTGTATTATGAACAAATAAATAACGGTAGGTAACCCAAAATAGTATATTATGCAACAAATGAATGATGATGTTCGAGTTGCATACACTATTTTTTTCTTGGACCGTTGCTGATTTGTTACTTCCAAGTGGAATTCTGTTATAAGTTGTAACCTCAAACTGGTCACCGGGTGACGATCAAATGAGGGCTTTCCTACACAACTACTAAATGTTCTCAACTTTCATTGTATTATAAAAGCTCGCAATGAATTTAATTCTTACTTCTCAAGGCAGGCTTATAAAAATTGATAACTATAAGTACCAAATATTACAATCAAAATGTCTCTTTTTAAATTAATATTTAATAAAACTAACAATAAGAATAATTTATTAGAACAGATTTAGAATATCAATTATATTTATTATTCACTATGTGATGATGGATGATGAGGTCGTTCCCAACTTTATAGTAGAGTCAATTTTTGCATTAAGTTCTTATTTTTTACTATCTAAAGATAGAGACTTGAAATCTTTTGTAATGCCTTCAGTACTGGACCAATATAAAATGTTATGTTTAAAATGGGGGCACGCCCCCTCGGGGGGTTGAAACCCCCATTTTGTACCCCTAATTTAATAACGCAACCAAATTGAGTGAAATTTATGTTGGGAGGGTTCTTGGAGTCGCTGATTATGAATCCAATGAGAAAATTGAAAAATTCAAAGTGGCGGACACCAAAATGGCGGTCCTAAAATAACGGCATTTGAGATTAAGAATGCGATTTACGCCGTTTCTATTGATTTTAGAGAAAAGCTCAAAGAGTAAAAAAGTGTTTAAAATGTGATTTTGCAAAGGAATACACCATTTTGGTTACCTTATTATGTAACCCTTTCGCTCTGCCCTAGTAGTAGAGTAAATTTTTGCATTAAGTTCTTATTTTTTACTATCTAAAGATAGCGACTTGAAATCTTTTGTAATGCCTTCAGTACTGGACCAATATAAAATGTAATCTGTTTAAAATGGGGACACGCCCCCTCGGGGGGTTGAAACCCCCATTTTACACTCCCAATTTAATAACTCGGGAAGTTTTCCATCAACTTGAGCGAAATTCATGTTGGGGGGGTTTTTGGGGTTGCTGATTATGAATTCAATGAGAAAATTAAGAAATACAAAATTTTATATATATTTATACATATATATTTGTAAATATAGTTTATTTAGTAGGTACTTTTTTATTATTTTATTATTATGTGGTGAACAATTTATAAATATGACTGATGACATAATGCAACACTATCATTCAAAAAATTAAAAAGTATTTTATATTGGTACAATACGAGGGTTGCGCTGAAAATTGTTATTTATAAAAAGAACGTTGCATTTTTTAACAAAAAATCTTTATTGTTTTTCAAAATAATCTCCATTCAGACTAATACACTTGTGCATTCTTTGAAACCACTTTTTAAACATTCGGAAAATTCATTTTCTGAAAGGTCCTCAAAAATTCTTTGAAATTCTGTAACTGCTGCATCTGCGTTGGGAAATCTTTTACTTCGCATCATTTTTTTAACAGTTGGAAACAAAAAAAGTCGCACGGCGCCAGATCTGGGCTATACGGAGGATGAGTTACCAATTGAACTTCCGTATCTTTCAAAAAATCCAATGTTCTGGCAGCAGTGTGGGAGGATGCGTTGTCATGATGGACTAAGATGTTACGCAAACCGGTCCTTTGGCGACCTGCCTGTAATTTTGCAAACATCTGTGGTAAAGCCACTTCGCAGTACCATTCAGAATTAACAGTTCTGCGATCTTCAAGTGGAATAACAGCAACAGGACCACATCAGCGGAAAAAAACAGCAATCATTTTCTTATTGAAGCTTCTGCCACGAATTACTTTTGTGGGCAAGTCTTCATCTTCGAATACCCAAACACTAGACTGCTGTTTAGTTTCAGGGTCGTAACTATATACCCAAGATTCGTCACTAGTTACAATGTATGCCACTTGCCTGGAAGCTCCTCCGTCAAATTTTTGCAACATAAATTTACACCAGTCTATTCGAGCCTGTTTTTGACTTTCTGAAAGCAAATGCGGTATCCAACGGCTTGCTAGCTTTCTTACACCAAGATGTTTATGCCAAATGGTATTCACCGCCGAGGATCCAATCTTCACTTCCTCCTGAATCTCCCTATAAGTAATATTTCGATTGGAATGAATCAAGCTTGCCACACGATCAACATTTTCTGAACAGGCAGCTTCTAGCAGTTTTCGCCCTAGTCGAAATTCTCGGAACCAATGACTAACAGCGGATAATGGAGGGACAGCATCGCCAAAAGCTGCTATCAAATTTTCATGGCTTTGCTGGTATCCTAACTGTCTTTTATAGTCGTAGAAAATCATAGCTCTAAGGGCAGTTCGCGGAATGCTCATCTTAACTGAATTAAAAATGCACAACTACTTATCTTACAAAATTAACTACGTTTCACAAGGAAATCGGAACGTTTGACAATTGTGGGTAACAAATGTCAACTAATGCGACATTCAATTGTTGCAATTGTTTCTAGCCAATTGAGCTTCCATGGCCTGTTACTAACTATTAACAGAGCATCCCTTATATCAATACTTTGCTGGAACTTTTCGATCCTAAATTTATGATATTTGTGACGGTAGAAATTCCTTGATAGAAGCTCTTTCAGATCAGCAAGTGTATGTATATGTTGTATTATTAGCAACTACATGTTTCACTTGTGCCTATACCAATTCTATTGTAGTTAAATAAAATATCCTCGGTTGAAATGACCTTACCATAAAGCCAATCGATACTGCCACTTTTTCAAACTTTGTGTTGGCGATTTCTCAGATAATAGATTAAGGTACGAGTTGCATACAAAGTTTTATGTTGGACTGCTATAATTAGTCTAATCAATTTAGAAAAAATAGCGGAAAGTTGAGGTAAGTCCATGGATTTTTGCATACGGCTTCCTTGTGGGTTATTAAACCTTAAAGGTCAACACCTGTAGGTGGTGAGGTCGAAGAAATAATGAGGATAAACCACGCCCCCTACCGGTTTTGTCGTTTTTCTCGGAAACTATTAGGGTTATCGAGATAAAGGAGGTTAGGTAAGATAAAGCTTATTTAAATCCCTACCAAAAGTGTTCGAATTTTTTTTCGTACTTCGCCTTCTTTCTGTGTTATCGAAGAAAGGAGATATGTCATACACGGATCAGCAATTTTCACCAGTAAATTTGCTCAAGGAACTTTCTGGCGTAACTTTTTATGGTCCCCTATTGCCATGAAGTAGCTAAGAAAAATTCGTTGAGAACGCCATCGTGGTACAGTCATCCTTTATCTTAGCATCTCTTCGGCAAAATCCATCAGGCGATATTATCGATATTCTTGATAGCAGTCGGCTGAAAAATTCGTATTGGCAAGTTAATTTTAGAAGAGTACCTGCACTACTGAATTTTTGAATCCAACCCAATACGTACAAGGTGTTTCGCCTTTTTTGAAATAATAATTTCCTTTATTTATAAGTTCTTGGTACTAAATCATTACGCCTTAAGGAGACTTAACGGTACGTTTCAAGCAGTCTTTATGGAATGCTTCGTGTTTAGCTCTGATCAATCTTTTGCGAGAGCAACTGACGGATACACCACACTTTAACTAGTTGATGAATATGACCTTAGTCCAGCATTTCTGTCCAGGACAACTTAGTTTTAGCCCATGCTACTCGTCGTTTTGCAGATACTTGTCAGCATTAACTATGCTGTTTATGAACTAAAATCTTCTTAATCCTCTAGCTAACATACAGCCTCAAATCATTATGTCTTGAGGAAACTTAACATTAAGCAGTTCTAGTTTTACTCTCGCAAAAGAGTAATCAGAGCTAAACACGAAGCATTCCATAAATACTGCTTGAAACCTAATGTTAAGTTTCCTCAAGGCGTAATGATTTAGAGCTCTATGTCAGCTGGAGGATTAGTAAGATTTGAGTTCATAGACGGCACAGTTAATGCTGAAAAGTCATTCACAATAATTATTGGTTGGTTAAATTTAAATCGCAGATTCACATGCAGTTCTAATGAACTGTATGTGCATTTAAAAAATAACTAGAGTTAAATATTAAAAATACCAAGAGCGATATTAATCCTCCTTCTTATATCTTTTTACACTTAAATATGGATTTTATATGCATTCTTTTTGGCCTAATAAATACCCTAAATATAGAATAACCACTTTTCTTTGCTACAAGCCAAGATCGGTTTAGGTAGGAAGATAAATACATATATTCTTTTTAACACGTACCGTAAGGAAATTACAGACAAATTTTTAAATTTAATTAAAAAACGAGATGGAACAAACTCAGCATTTTAAATTAGGCGACAATATTTACTGATTTTACTAGCATTTTCAGAATAATTAACATATTATACAGATTTACCTCTATAATTATTAGTGAAACTAATCTAACTGTTAATAATAATTAATTATTAGGAGTAATACATTTAGATTTTAAAGTAAAGTATGTGGTACTTAGCTACCAATTCACTAATCTGCCCCAGTAATAGCAGGCTGTTAATATTACTAGCACAATTACCATTAAAATGATGAGAAACACAAGAATCTTGATAGTTAAATCTAATTTTTCGTCTAAATTTAATTGATCTAAGCGGTCAAGCATTCGTTTAAACATTCTAGAAGGCAATGGAACAGCCAACAGGAAATAGTTAAGTTAGGGAGCCAGTAAATAGTCCAAATAGTCTGGAGAAATAGTCTTACGAAGAAAACAGAACAGACATTTTTTATAGAAAAATTAATTATCTATCTATTTTATTTAAACAATTTTTTTGTTAAATTAATATTTTAAGAGTTATTACACTGTAATGTTTTCCTGTTTCAGTGAGATGTTAGCCGTTTGCCAATTATTTAGCAAAACTAAAAAGTGAAAACTTTGCTGTGTAATAACTCTTAAAACATTAATTTGCAAGCAATTAAAAAATTGTTTTAATAAAAAAGATAGATAATTTATTTTTCTACAAAAAAGTCTGTTATATTCTTTTTCGCAGAACCAACCGTTCTCGAGATATTTTCAAAAACGGGTTTATTAAAATGGCTACTGAAGCATACCCGTCTCCGCCACACCAAATTAGTTTTATACTGACCACCGACCAACTAACAAATTCCAATAATAGAATAGCATGCATTTTTGCTGATGATATTGAAAGCAAATGATGGCAACAGCGCCGGTCCTCACGTTATACTTAAAACCTGTGTATAATTTGATATTGGGGCTCACTTTGCCGATTAAATCGTATCTAATAATATGGTCCTCACGTCGTCAGTAGTATAGTGTAGCCTCACTTGGTATTATTATACACAGCAAATAAAACTTTTTTAAATTCAAAGAAATCTGTGTATATTTGCGAGATACATAACTAGAACAAGTAAACAAGTGATGACAAAAAAAATTTGCAAGCTGTGACCATTTATAAGGGTGGTCCTCATTAACTACGGTTCATGATATGTCCTCACTTTGATAAGTGGCCGTAAATATATATATATATATATATATATATATATATATATATATATATATATATATATATATATTGCTGTGGATTTTAGTGTCAAAATTTTGGAAATTTTGGAATATTTTGGAAGATTCTAAAATCTTCGTTGAAAACTAACACTTTTGAAATATTTTTATCAACTTTTCCTGTTAAAAATAAATTTAAGTTATTTAATGGAGTGTCATTGATTTTGAAATCAATGTGTATACTTTTTAATAAGGTTAAATAATACATGTTTCTATTTATTATCAAACAGCTTACTGACCGATTACTTAAGTATACGTAACATCTAGTTGTGCGCAAGTTATTGTTGTGATGTAATTCAATCATGTATAATTTCAAATGAGTATATCGACGGGTTATGTGATTCTTTAAGGTTTTTGTTCGTGTAAATAGTTCATTGTTATTGCGTAAAAGTACTGTGTAATTAATCTGTAATAGATGTGTCACTTTTATAAAGAGTAATAATCTGCTATTATGTATTATATGTTGTAAATAGTGTAGTCATTGTATTAGATCATAAGGTGACGTCAAATTATGTAAATAGGAAATAGTATTTAAGCTTAGAAAATCATAATTCTAGGGGAGTCAGTAAAATAAAGCGACGCAGTAAAGTCGTGTTAAAGACAATAATAAAATGTAAATAGACACTTCATGGTAAACAACGACGCAGTAAAGTCGTGTAAGAAATACAGTACAATGTAAATAGTTAAGTTAATTGAATACGGCAAAAGTATTAAAAAGGTTATAAATTGTAGAAGTGTATACGTTTATAAAGAACCTTTTAAAGTTAATTTACTTGCTAAGTAAGCAAGATAATAAATCTTCGATTAAAACCATCAATCGGTGTTTTATTTAATTAAACACAAAAAAAGCAAATACAAGTTCTTCGAAAAAGGGATATTGTACCCGTTATTAAAATAAAACAAAAGTGAGTTACCAAAACCAAGAGTGTGGATGGTGTTATGTGGGAAAGGATATAACAGAAAGGAAGAACCATCGCTATATAAAAGGTAGGAAATATTCCTTCTGTATTGGTATCTTGTGAAAGAAAAGACAATTTGTGAAGTGCAATTAAGTGGATTGAACAATTTAATAATAGTTAAACTTAATTTAGATTTCAATTTTAAAAAGTGATTTCAATTTCAATTTGTATATTTTTAAAACCTACAGGAATCCACATTCACCCTGAGATGAGTCTTTATTAAATTTAATTCTGTTAATTTAAGTTATTTAACTGGCGCCCAACTCTCTTACGTAAACTTGAGTTAGTCAAGAACTAACGTAACATTAATTTTATATAACCATTGCATTATTAAATCTATTAAAAGGTATTTTTTTGAATCATATAAGAATTTATAAAAGAGGGAAGTTGAGAAGCATTTCCAAAGTACACAGTTTTTTTTTAATTTAATTTATTTATAAATCAACTATTTACAAGCTAACAGCAATTATTCATTATTTGAATGTATTTTTGAATATAAAAACAATATTTTATTTTTAATTAGCCAAATTCAACGCTTATAGTTTTATTTTGCTAGCCGAGGTGGGAAAAGATCAAAATTATTCTGTTTATGCCAATTCATCGCATATAAATTTGTCGCTGTCAACGTGGGGCTTTTGAATATTAATAGGCTTTTGTAGGTTATAATAAATGATTTGGCATTTGATTATTAATAGGCTTTGATAGGTTATTTGGCTTTTATTAGCTTATTAGGCTTAGATTAGAATTTTTGCAATTATATTAGGGCCTTACTAGCATATTTAAATATTATTAGAGTAAATTTTGTTTAGTGATTAATGTATGACGTCGGTTAAAAATATTTATTCTGCCGCGGAAAGTAATTTAGTATTGAAAAAGAAGTATACAGATAAAGAATTAGTTGTGGCTGAGAAGCAGAAAGCTTTAACCATTTCAGTAATGGAGGGGAACGGAGAAGAAGGTAAAACAGAGAAATCTGAATTTGCGCAAATTTTGGAACTAATAAATGCCAAATTTGACAAACAGTCTGAAGACATAAAAGAAATGAAAGAAGACATGAAAACTAAATTTGACAAACAGTCTGAAGACATGAATACTAAATTTGACAAACAGTCTGAAGACATGAATACTAAATTTAACAAACAGTCTGAAGACATGAATACTAAATTTAACAAACAGTCTGAAGACATGAATACTAAATTTAACAAACTGTCTGAAGACATGAAAGAAATGAAAGAAGACATGAAAACTAAATTTGACAAACAATCTGAAGAGATATCAAGAAATAATATAAAAATGGATGAAATAACAAGCAGTATAATAAATCTAAAAGAGGCAATAATTAGCAAATTAGAATTTAGCAAAGAATATAAGAAAGATCAGGAAGTTAAACAAATTAATAACGATGAAGTACATTCAACAGAATTAGGAAAAGTAGATGTAGGGAATACTGATGATAAAACTATAGAAGATGAGTTAGAAATAGTAGATGTAAATTGTAATAGTAATGAAGGTGAAATTTTAAAGAAGGGAAGTTTTGTCAAGGTAGATTATAGTAGAAGAAATGATAAAGAGGTTATTATAGGTAAACTAATTAGGAATAAAAAAGTGAAATTAAAAGGAAAGCTAAAGAAAGACAGGAATAAAATTATATTGTGTAATTTCAAGACAGAAGGGAAAAATAGAAAGTTTGTTACAGGCAGTAGGGAAAAGATTAAAATTATAGAGAAATTTTGTAAAAGACAAATATTACCATTTAGTAATTTCCATCTATTAAATTTTAAAAGCAGACGAAAGAAATAAAGATCTTTTTAGGATAATTATATTAAATTAGAATTATATAACCGATAGTGACAATGAACCCAAAAGTATGATAAATTAAACTGATTTAGACTTTATGTAACCGATATGACTTTATATAATAAATAGGCTTATGGAATTTATACCCAATTAGGACTTATGTTTTTGTATGTGTTATTAAAAATATGAAAAGGAATAGTTTGAATATGATTGAAGAAAGATAATTGAAATATTTATTAAAATAGGGGAAAATGGGGTTTAAATTATGATAATTATATGATGAAATGATGAATGAAGATGAAAATAATGATAGGATATAAAAGTTTATTGAATAATGATTTTTAGATTAATTAAAGATAATTGGATAATGAGAAGATAAAAGATTATGAAGTAAATGAAGGTGATTTGATTATGATTAGTATGTTTTTTTAAAAATGAAAATAAAATAGAACTGTGGTTAGAAGAAGTTAGAGGGTTAGACGTTTGTAGAAATGAATTAAATTGAAATTATGATGAACTATGATATTGATGAGGAAAAGATTAGTAAATTAGTTAAGAGGACATTCATTAATGAAAATGAATATGAAAACTTGATGATATGAAGAAATAGGATTCTGAAATAATTAGATGAATAGGATTGGGACGAGGATTGATAAGATGTAATTATTATTGTAAATTTTGTAGATAGCTTGTTATGATAGATTAGACTAAGGAAATTTATTGGGGATAAAATATAAAAATACAAAAATATGAATTGGTGTTTAAAAATAAATGTATTTTAACGTTTGTTGTGTTTAAAAGTAAAATTGCATTTACAATTTTATTTCAAACAGGAGGGGATAAATGCTGTGGATTTTAGTGTCAAAATTTTGGAAATTTTGGAAAATTTTGGAAGATTCTAAAATCTTCGTTGAAAACTAACACTTTTGAAATATTTTTATCAACTTTTCCTGTTAAAAATAAATTTAAGTTATTTAATGGAGTGTCATTGATTTTGAAATCAATGTGTATACTTTTTAATAAGGTTAAATAATACATGTTTCTATTTATTATCAAACAGCTTACTGACCGATTACTTAAGTATACGTAACATCTAGTTGTGCGCAAGTTATTGTTGTGATGTAATTCAATCATGTATAATTTCAAATGAGTATATCGACGGGTTATGTGATTCTTTAAGGTTTTTGTTCGTGTAAATAGTTCATTGTTATTGCGTAAAAGTACTGTGTAATTAATCTGTAATAGATGTGTCACTTTTATAAAGAGTAATAATCTGCTATTATGTATTATATGTTGTAAATAGTGTAGTCATTGTATTAGATCATAAGGTGACGTCAAATTATGTAAATAGGAAATAGTATTTAAGCTTAGAAAATCATAATTCTAGGGGAGTCAGTAAAATAAAGCGACGCAGTAAAGTCGTGTTAAAGACAATAATAAAATGTAAATAGACACTTCATGGTAAACAACGACGCAGTAAAGTCGTGTAAGAAATACAGTACAATGTAAATAGTTAAGTTAATTGAATACGGCAAAAGTATTAAAAAGGTTATAAATTGTAGAAGTGTATACGTTTATAAAGAACCTTTTAAAGTTAATTTACTTGCTAAGTAAGCAAGATAATAAATCTTCGATTAAAACCATCAATCGGTGTTTTATTTAATTAAACACAAAAAAAGCAAATACAAGTTCTTCGAAAAAGGGATATTGTACCCGTTATTAAAATAAAACAAAAGTGAGTTACCAAAACCAAGAGTGTGGATGGTGTTATGTGGGAAAGGATATAACAGAAAGGAAGAACCATCGCTATATAAAAGGTAGGAAATATTCCTTCTGTATTGGTATCTTGTGAAAGAAAAGACAATTTGTGAAGTGCAATTAAGTGGATTGAACAATTTAATAATAGTTAAACTTAATTTAGATTTCAATTTTAAAAAGTGATTTCAATTTCAATTTGTATATTTTTAAAACCTACAGGAATCCACATTCACCCTGAGATGAGTCTTTATTAAATTTAATTCTGTTAATTTAAGTTATTTAACTGGCGCCCAACTCTCTTACGTAAACTTGAGTTAGTCAAGAACTAACGTAACATTAATTTTATATAACCATTGCATTATTAAATCTATTAAAAGGTATTTTTTTGAATCATATAAGAATTTATAAAAGAGGGAAGTTGAGAAGCATTTCCAAAGTACACAGTTTTTTTTTAATTTAATTTATTTATAAATCAACTATTTACAAGCTAACAGCAATTATTCATTATTTGAATGTATTTTTGAATATAAAAACAATATTTTATTTTTAATTAGCCAAATTCAACGCTTATAGTTTTATTTTGCTAGCCGAGGTGGGAAAAGATCAAAATTATTCTGTTTATGCCAATTCATCGCAATATATATATATATATATATTGCTGTAATATCTCATTTAAAAAAAATATAGTATTTTGCCCGACATTAACAAATGCCCCTCGTTGACAGCGACATAAATTTATGCAGTGATATTGGTTAATTAAAAATAATAAATTATTTTTAAATATTTTTTTATATATTTTGAAACTGTGAATAATTGCCGTTAGATTGTAGATAATTATTAAATACATTGATTTTTTAAATGACTGTGAACTTTGGAAATGCTTTTCAACTTCCCTCTTTATAATATCTAATATGATTTGAAAATACCTTTTAATAGATTTAATAATGCAATGGTTATATAAAATTAGTGTTACGTTAGTTCTTGACTAACTCAAGTTTACGTAAGAGAGTTGGGCGCCAGTTAAGTAACTTAACATAACAGAATTAAATTTAATAAAGACTCATCTCAGGGTGAATGTGGATTCTTGTGGTATTAAAAAAATATACAAATTGAAATTTAAAAACATTTTTAAAATTGAAATCTTAATTAACTTTTAACTATTACTAAATTGTTCAAATCACTTTACTACACTTTTACAAACGATAGTCTTTTCTTCAGCAAATGCCAATACAAAAAGGAAATAACTTCCTACCTTTTTATAATATTTCTTCTTTCCTTTAACTATAGATGTCCTCTTTCCCAAACCATTGGCAGAGTAGATCACTTTATGTTGATCCAGGGCTGGTCTCCAGTTCCGGTTGACTTTCTTCCTTTTGCACGGATCTCCCATATAATATCCTCCAAAACTTGATTTTGGTAACTCACTTTTGTTTATTAATTGCGGGTACAATTTCCCTTTTTCGTAAAATACTTATATTGTTTTTTTTTGTGTTTAATAAAATAAAACACCAGTTTATGGTTTTAACGTTGATTTATTATCTTGCTTAACTTTAGCAAGTAATTTATCTTAAAGGTGGTTCTTATAATCATATACACTTTTACAATTTATACTTTTTACACCTTCGCCGTATTCAAATCACCAACTAACTTAACTTGTCTATTGAATTCTAGACTATTTAAATTTTTACAATATTATCAGCCACGACTTTACTTTGTCGCTTGAATTACTATAATATCTTTACTCTTTCGTCGTTTAACAGTAAGTGTCTTTTATCTTACACGACTTTACACCGTCGCTTTCTATCAGTAAGTGTCCTCTAATTATTATTTTCTAAGCTTATATACTATTGACTATTTACATAATTATATTACACAATTTGACGTCACCTTATCATCTAATACAAACTGTACACTCATATAATACATAATAGCAGATTATTATTCTTTATAAAAGTGACACATCTATTACACATTAATTACACAATACTTTTACGCAATAATAACGATCTATTTACATTAACAAAAACCTTAAAGAATCACATAACCCGTCGATATACACATTTGAAATTATACATAAATGAATTAGATAATAACAAACTTGCGACCAACTGGATGTTATGTATACTTAAGTAATCGGTGAGTAAGCTGTTTGATAATAAATAAAGAAACATGTATTATTTAACCTTATTAAAAAGTATACACATTGATTTCAAAATCAATGACACACCATTAAATAACTTAAATTTACTTTTAACTGGAAAAGTTGATAAAAATATTTCAAAAGTGTTAGTATTTAGCAAAGATTGCACCACATTGCAAAAACCGATCTTACCAATGCTATTTATACAATTCTTCAGATTGATCTTCGTATTGAACTTTCCTTAATGATTCTAACTTGCTCTTAAACACATCTTGATCTCCTGATGTGATCGCCAAAGAGTACAAACGTTGAATTGGCCTCAAGAATTCTTTATACGCGGTATTCAGAAGAGCTACACGAACATTTCCATCTTTTACAGGGACAACCTTTACATTCCTCGCTATTGGTGAATTCTATCGCTTTAAATTGCCACTTCCAACTAGAACAATAATTCGAGAATAACATTCTTGAATCTTTCTTTGGTTTACGCTCAACTAATTGACTCAAATATTAACTGCAAAAGTTTCGACACAAATCCTCCTTGACTCTTTAGTGACAAGCAAATTTCCTCTCAGCACTATTAGAATCCAAATAATTTAACCCTGGGCTTCCCTGCTGCCGTAGATCTTGCAAGAACATGGCTGGGGTGAGAGGAACCAAATCTTCAGTTTTCAGAAATGAATGACAATGGTCTCGAATTGATAACTGATTCACAATCATATAAAATCGCTATTAGTTCTTTATAATTTAGTAAAGTTCTTCATAATTTTTGCCCAACACTCGTCGCAACAGTTGTTTCAGAGTTCTCATAAGACGCTCTCACCAAACACCTCCCACCAAGCAGGAGTCGGAGGAATAAACCACCATTGAATTTATTGGATAGCTGACACGAATTCCACGACTTTCCAATCCACAGTTTTAAACAAATTTGTCCAATTCAACAAAGTTTATTGCGTTTTCGATACTACAATGGTCTTCCCCTTCTTGTTACGACGCCTAAAACTCTGCAAGATGGAATCAGTAGACAACAAACTTATTAATTCCAAATGACTGCTACTAGTCTTTTTGCATCAAGTCTTCTACACTTCTCACATTTGGAAATAATGGCACGAATTGACTTCTTTCCCCTCAGAATCCTATATCTTTGACATAAACGAAAAAGTAGCAACTGTGTTTCTCCATAACACTGCTTCAAATGTTCCTCCCTCACAAGGGCCAGTAACACTGGATGACGGATTGGCAATAAAATAGGAGTCCAAAAATCCTCCGTGTCTTTCCTTCGTTCCAGTTTTTGTTTTGACTCTTAAAAGTCCAGAATTATCTCTTAAGACACTTAGTTCAGGTATCTCATTTATGTTTACTCCAAAACACTGCTTCTGAACTACTAGTATTACACGCCTCTCTGTTAACTGTAACTGTCTTACACGCCTCGCAGTTAAATCACTGACATTTAACATGCCAGTTTTACGATTATCTTTTCCATTGCCGGAACTGTTCAAAAATCTTAGCATCCGAATCACCATTTTGACAATACCTGAACATTTTGAAAAATAATTTCTTCTATTGTGACTTCCAATTGTGACAGCCAATAATTGCAATCGTGGGATTGGCAACCTTTTCAAAGGTGCAATTCTTGTCTTTGCTTGTAGGAACTTCAATTCCACTTGATAATTGAGTTCGCATCTCAAGAAGACAACGGACGAATATGCAAAACCACTACCATCGCAAAACGTATGTAGCTTCCATCCATCCTTGGAAATGCATAAGATGACAAACATCGAGGGATTCTGATTGACGGCGGCAATTTCAATTCGCTCATCCAATTTTGTAAACTTTGTTCCCAACTCTTGAGGTAATACTTCAATCCAACTAGTTCTCATTCCCCAACTAGATTGAAGTAGAATATCTTTATACCCAAAACAGTGACATGTGAAACCAGTGCGGTCAAAAAAAACCTTTTGAACTACAGATAATATGTTTCGTCTGGTAGGAATAGGAAATGGTTCTTAAATGTCCTTGACATCACACAACAAAACATCCTCCTGCTTATCCTAAAGCAAACCAAATACTTGAGAAATGTTGCATCCACTCTGAAAAGAATATTCCCACAACCTTAGATCGAATTTGGCGGTGGACAGTAACTCAGTCACATCTCTGACGAAACTAATCAAATCACCTTCCGAGTCAACTGAAGTGATACAATTGTCCCCGTAGAAGGGTTTTTGATAATTTCTCTCCAGTTAATTTTAATTCTGGCGGTGCAATTTTTAACATGAAGCTCAATCACTGCTCCCAACAGGAAAAAATTACAATTCACGCGGACCACCACACAACGATGACAAAAAATTCTTACCTGTCGACCTTTCTTGTTACTTCACCACAGAAATTTCAAAAAAATCACAATTGCTTTCCTTTAGCGCAATTTGAAGAAAAGCTCTTCCGAATATCTAAGATAATGCCAATTTTTTTCCCTAAATTTCAACAACATGGATGGAACGAGTTCAATCAAATTCGGTCCTTTTTCCAGACAATCGTACAAGCATGGCAATTTTTTCTGCCTCGCTGAGCCGTCGAAAACAGGTCTAACTTTTGTCGTGCCACAAAAAGGCTTGAAGACAGACGATGAGGCAAGTACCAGCCAATGCCATTAAACTTATTATTTGGCACTTCTTCAACTACTCCTTCTTCTAACCACTCCATGAATACGTCATTATAATTCTTAAAATTCCCAAAAACATCCAATTGCTTTCTTGTACAAATAAGTCACTTTTTTGTCATTAATTTGGTTTCTTTTAATTCTGGATGACCATCTATCCAAGGCAGATTCACTATGAACCATAGGAATTAATAAACACTGTTAGGAAGTTTATTCTTAGCATCTATAGTGCTTTGATAAGAAACAGTTTTTATTATCATGTTACAATTTTAATATGTATCAATTGACAATAAATATCCTGTCATACAATCTATTTTATACAGTCCACTTAATTCAATTTGAGCCAGTGCGCTTTTTTTAACAAACACAGTATCCTGGAAATGTTTTTTTGGCAGCAACTTTCAAATCCAGTTTAGAGTTTGTCTCTCCAGTACCTGTAATTTCAATTGTTTTCAATGTCCAAAGATTTGTAATTGACGATTCTTGGATCAACAGCGACGACACAATCAAAGATTCAGCTAGATTGACAATGTTCAAAAGGCACTCTTCCCATGAGAGTCCAGCCCAATTTATTCTCAATGTCAAAAAGTACACTCTTCAACTGATTAGCTCGTCCTGTCCACAAACTGCCAGAAACATCTGATTCAATTAGAATTTCAATTTGCGTACATACGTTCCCGACGTCAAAAATCCGAATCTTCTTGTTATTCAATTTTCTACACCAGGTTCCTCTTTTCACATGAGGAACTTCTCCACAAATGACCTCCATGAATGACATTTTGTAGAAAATTTTCCATTTACAGTACTCAGAGTTACATCAAATCTCATGTGCTGTTTCTCGGACTGAACCCCACCAAAGAGCATATGAACAATTGACTCTGAGGATACAACCGGAAGTTTCATCTCTTCAGCAGCACTTTTCAAAATATAAGACCTTTGAGATCCTATGTCAACGATTGCTCTTACCTTCCGTTCACATCCTACTCCGTTCACGGTCATCACTAACGTTTGAAGAAAGACATCACCGGCACAAGATTGATTTAACATGGCCGAACTTCTTGACTCTTGGACTCTATCTTGACTGACTGGACCATGAGTGGCAGCATTTTTGTGAGCTGGTAGATTCAGTTATTAAAGTAGCTTTATGACTACAAGAAAATGTACCTGATTTTTTTACAAAACGTATAATAAATTGTCTATTGATTGTTTGTTTTAACTTGTTAACTTTCTGATATAACTTTTTTGCTTTTGGATACAGTTTTGCTTTTGGTTGGCCTGACTTAAAATTTGAAATTGTATCCTTGGAACATGCGGTGTCTTCGAAATTGATGTATGGCTTTCCAGCAATACTTTATAACATCTCTAAATTCTTCCTGCGCTACAATAATAAAATTGTAATTAATTTATTTAAAGAAATTCGACGAAACATTTACTCGGTCTGCTTTACAAGTTATCAGCATTAAATACCTTACCTTTAGAACAGGCACTATTAACTAATTTTCCGGTGCTAGTTATACCTATCACAAATACGGTAATTGTTAATTTTCTTCTCAATTAGTTTTTCAATGTAAGAGTGTTGACAAAAGTTCTTCCATTTAAAAAATGTCGTCAGGTTCTTTGTAGAATTTAAAAATCGATGGCAAATAAATTTTGTAGCGAAAAGTTAAAACGGCACAATTATATTTTGGAGTATTTCATTCTTTGAGAAATGTCAGTTTCAATTTTAAAACAAAAAACTGAATTTATAGGATACAGCCCACGTGATTATATTATACAGTGCTATTAAATTAAAATGTAATATGCGTACTATATTGCAAAAGCAAATTAAAATAATCATTTCAAATGCAATCAACAATACGCAAGCGCTGAAAATGCGCTAGTCGTTTAACCTTTCATTTCAATTACACTGTATAGATATTATGTAAACAGCATTGATACGGTTTGTCACTAAGTTATAGAGCAAGCTGTAGGTCTAGTAGGTCCATGGCCAGTTGCATCGGGTCTTGGCTTTATTAATGGAGATGGTCATGGTAGACCGCATTACAGGTGCCATCTGTATTTTTGGTGCTAAGCTCATAAAATTTTGTTTGTATTCAGTTTGTATTCTATATACGTAGTATATTATTATATTATCTATGAATGGAACCAAGTACGGGTATTTGAGTTCCCACCCCCTGGGTTGAATTGCTCTATTGTCAAATCCTGTGATGTCAAATGGATGTCAAATAAACGTCGGATCGCATGTGGCGCGAGACGCTCGTTTAATTTCCCATATAATTTCCTGTTTTCCGGGTGTATGGGCTTCGCTAACTCTAGGGACGTGCAGAGCTCCGTACCCCAGGGTTATTTATCATTTAATAGCCCTTGATGAATAAACGACGATATTTTTAACTTGAAAACTGATAAGAATCGTAAGAAAAGTTATATTTAATACAAACACATACATTTACTAATAAAAAGTAGTTTAGAGGTTAGAATTTATTGCGCTGCTCGCTCGGAGTTGATTATGCGTGGAGTCAGGGTAGATATTATGTGGCAAAAACCAGGGTAGATTGACTCCTATAAAAAGTAGCCCAAATGGCGGAATTCTGCTCAATCTGGCAACCCTGCTGGAGCGATTTCTCAAGGTCACAACGATCGTTGTCAACCTGGATGAAAACGGAAATAGTACAAGGTCATGTAAAATTATAGTACACTTACCAAAAATTATAATACTCGGTCAGTTTTCCAACTGTTCGGAATGACTAACGTAAATCAACTAAAAACTAAAAATTAAAAACGAGATTTAATAGTTTATTGTAATAAATTGATTGTTATTAATGATAAAAGAATACCTATAACTGATTTTTATTTTGAATAAGAAGTATTTCCATTTTAAAGGTACATAGTACCGGTAACCCAATTATAGTATGAATATAGATCATTCGGCCAACCATATATCTTACGTCATTAGTCACGTGATATACTTTGTAAACATATTAAGATAAAAAAGATTTCTGGCATTTAATTTTAAAAATTAGGTTAGGTTAGGAGTGTTTGTGAAATGCTGCATAAGGCCGGTGTCTCCTATACGTTCAGGCCCTATACAATTTGCCATTGCTGGGCCAGCGCCTTTGGCCTTCTGGCAGTACAGGATCATGTAAACCTTTCAACTTGCCAAGATGACAAACATTTGCATTAATACAACAACAATGAACAATTGTTTTCGTTTGGAAGATGCAAATAAACGTAGTAATCGTAATACCAACATAAATCACTTTTCTTTGGCGTGAAAGTATTGGAATAGTTGTTAATTTACGTTGGTAACAGATTATGACCTAAGACTTCTGGTTGACCGAATGATCTATACCTACTACAATCATAGTACGGTTGGCAACGCGTGGTCGCAACACAACCCAGTTTGTGCTCAGTTGCGCATATGTGACTTAGAACCAGTCGCCGTGTGGTTGCTTGCAAGTCGTTAGAAAACTTATCCTAAAATATTTAAAAAAACTTGGGGGTCGTCCTTGAGACGATTAGAAATTGAACCATTAGAAAAACGTTGTGTCTCCAATTTCGTTGCTTCTTTTTCCTAGTTTCTTCTTCATGAAGTAGATGTATTCCGCAAGCAATTACAACGTTCTCTCTATCTGATCCATTTTAAATTTTGAAATTATATTTATAGCAGAACCTTCGAAATTCTACAGTACTGTATTAAAACAGCACAGACGGTGGCGTCGATGCACAGTCAGTCAGTCATCCTGAGAACGTGCAATGACATTCCCGTTCTTATAGCCTAATATCTGGATGACTAAAATAGGCCTTGTTTGTGACTGAGAGTAATTGATCCGCGTTTCTATTAGATGTTGGACACCCGAATCAATCAAGACCAGGTGTCCAACTTGTTTAGGCTACGGGCAGGGTAAGGACCCGAATTGAGATACGCTCAATTAGCGCGCATTGACAACGTCAATGCTACCAGTAACTCACTTGTTGGAGCGAGGTTACTATCCATCCTCTACTAGCTTTCCAGGTTAGTACCGGAGCGATAAACGTGCTTACCCGTCGGCACCTCTCTTAGGAGATGGTACCTTGTCCAGCTTCGGACTTTCCCCCAAATTTTCTATGTTGGGGACCACTACCCGATCTAATCCAACCTCAAATGTGGCAGGACTTGGAATGGTTTTGCCACCCCGATCTACCAGATTATAGGCTTGGTGGGCCCTCGGCAAAGCTTCGTTTGCAGGTCTATGCGTCTTAGACCCTCGGTATGTACCCTTATCAGGTGAAGTTGTCTTGAAAGTGAGAGGCTGTAATAGCCCATTACGCATCACTTCCTTTAAGAGTAAAGGTTCTGGAGCTGCTTCAGACTGTAGTACCCAATACAAGTATCAGGTCATAGGGTAACCTGAATAGCTTTCAGAACACAGTACCTGGTGGCATGCAGTTTCCCATAGGTCCAGATTTACCCCTCTGAACCGGAATAAACCTCACTTCGATTCTCCTCCTTGGGATTCAGTCAAACTGCGGGATAATCATTGCTCCTTGACAAACCTTGTCTTCGGTGAGAATCAAATCCACCCACACCGGTCTTCATGTTAGCAGAGCTTCCTCTGCAACGTTTATGAGTAATCGTCGGGAACACTTGCGTGTATCCCTATCACACATTCTTCTGCTGGTGGCTTAGGCGGGGACTCTAGGCTTTTCTTACTAGATAACCGTTACCCAGACACAAGGTCTCTTAACTTTATAGGTTGCCTCAGTGAGCATTAGCCAAACGTCAGAGGGCTACCCATCCTATCTCACGTATATTCATTTGATATATGGCATCCATCTCTGTCTTATAGCTTTTTCACGTTATTTTACTGATTTAAAAAGTACATTTTAGTATGCAATGAACTGAAAAACTGCCTTGTATGCCAAAATGATATTAACTTTATATTTATTAAATAATTTAGTTGAGGCATTACTTAAAGAAACTAAGATATCTTTAATTATTGACAATAGTACATTATTTTGGTTTATATATGTCAGCAGCGTGCCGTGTATACGAGGCAGTGGAAGCAGCCGCGATATGACGTATGCGCTATCACGCTCGTACACATTGCGTACGAGCGTAATAGCGCATACGTCGTATCGGAACTGATTCCACTGTTTCATATGCACTGCACGCTGCTGATATATATGTATGTATCATTCAATGTCCATTTAAAAAATTATTATGTTTTTAAAGTTAACATTAGTCGTTTTCTTTTGCATATTGTGATTAAATCTAAACAATCATAAAAATTTTAGCATGATTTGAGAATGCTTCGTCACAAACGAAAAATCGCAATATAGTTAGTTACAAGTGAAATCTTTTGTATGTTACTAAAGATCTGTAACTGTACGGGAACAAAAAACCTCCGTGATCGCCTATAACTATAGCCCGAAAGGCGGCTAATATTGATGCCTTTTGGGCAAGTTGAATACTAATTAAGAATGAAACTACATATTGATAATGCTAATTTATTGAGTAATTTTTCTATATTTGCTTGTTTGTATGTTTGCTTTCTTTGCTCATCTTCTGCTTTCCTTTTAATGCCTGTTACTGAACTTTTTAATGAAATTTATGATATATAATAGCTTCCTTAGCTTCTCTGATTTTAATTAAACTATTATTGCAAACTGCAACTGTACATCTTTCTCCCGGCATAATACTATAAAGTATCTATAAAACAATCAGAAACAAACTGTCAAACTGAATACTTATTAGAAATTATATGAGGGAAAATTATACGATCAAACGAACTTACCTTAAGTGAAGTTTGATCCTAATTATATTGGACCTCATCGAAGTAGGTAAATAAGAACACAATGAGCGCATTCAGCAGACTTACCGGTCACACCGGTCTGGGTTACCGGTAGTTGTTTAGCTCACCACATTTTAAATACGGTTTTACCGGTACAATTAAAGTGAGGTTACAACATTGTGCTTATTAGATATTTTTACGATCTTTTCCGAAAAAACTGTTGATATTTATAATTTAGATTTAAATTATCCTCATCTAATATTGGCTGTTCCATTATTATTAGTACAAATATCGAATTAGGTTATGCTACTCTATATTTGACAAGTAAATTTAAATATATAAACCGGTAACCAACTTTTCATCGTTCAGTTAAAATCTACCGGTGAGCAGCACCGGTTTGTCACCGGTAAGTCAACTGGATGCGCCCATTGTAGTTATCCCATTTCTATACCAACCGCCACAATTTTTAAAGTAACCTACAAAAAATCGCCTAGTCCTACCAATCATCTAGTCGCCTGCAATTACAAAAATCCACTTTACTATACACTTTAAACTTCGGACGATCATTTAATTATTTTTTCTACTTTGCGTTTATATCAAGGCTCATTCAGAACCGAAAGTAGTGCTGAACTAGCTCATTTGAGTTTCGAATTAGAACTAGTGTAATTTAGTTTTTCGAGGTTGTCAGTCATGAACCATGACAAATGAAATGTCATTGAAATCATTGTTAAATTAAAATTTGAATTTTCAAATGTCAAAATTTGACATTTATCGATTGTTGGTACCAACCACGATAAAATTCCCCAAATTTTAAAAGTGCGAATTTTTATTTTAAAACGGATAAAATTAGTAAAAAAGAGGTGCAAAGTACAAAAAATAGTATAAAGAACTCGTTTTATGACATTTATTGCACTCATGCTTTAAAAAACTCCCGCTACGCGGTCGTTTATTAAACTAGCATTCCTGCAATAAATCATGTCGTATAAAACTTGTTTTTTAATATACTATTATCTATTTCTAATAAAAAGTTGCATTTTTTCTAATTTTTTTATCAATTAAAGTTTTACTTCACATTTATTTTGCTTCATTGTGCATTAAAAAAAGCAGCTCGGAAAGCAATCCTTATCGATAAACTGTACAGTATTAATGTAGGTTACAGATTTGTCTAAAGTTCAGTGAAGTTTTAATTCGACTTGATGTACTGTTTGAAGAATGACTCCATGGCGCCTATTTAAATTAAGACTAGAACTGTTCATGAAACTTAAAATACGTCACTAATATTCTAATTTTGTATATTCATATCTAATAAAATTAAAAATCTGAATATGCACAGAAACTGAAACTTTGTATAGTTATTCTTATCAGTGCCATTCTATAGTTTTCAAAAAAAATTGTGCTCAACAACTTTGTAACAATTAGCATAGCTGATAATAACGGCCATGCATTCTTAACATGCTTTAGTGCATTAGGTTTTCTTGTAATCTCGAACGATAATAACGGTTAATAGGTTAGTTTAAGTGGTTGTTAAAGACTTCTAGATTCTACCTTCCGTTTATACCTTATGTGTATTTGCACAATAGGCATGCGATTTTACTTATTTATTTTGTATTTCTTTGTTCCCACAGTGTTTATTTTAAGTAATACTGCACGTAAGTAAAAATCTAACTTTCTTTAAATGCCTTTATTAAGAGTTGTTTAATTCTTGTTTGGTAATTTTCGAATTCTTTGTGGGAGAAATATTTAAATGCAAAGTTACAACGATTTTGCATTATCTCTTATCTATTAAAATAATTTAAGTTATTGTGCTAGTATTATCAGATATTCTTATTTATGTGTAAATTTTCAGAAACAGTAGATGATGGACTACTGGATAGAATCAAACGTTGCATCAGCATACAAAAGCAAACTATAGTTACAGGAAATTCTTATAGTTTCAATGATTACGATTATTATCAATATTCTGAGGAATTTTATGATTTACAACCTCTACCACCAATTCAGAAAAATAATAATTTGAATAGATCTCGTCGCAGATTTAATAAAAAACCTCATCGGAGGCACCACCGAAAAGATTAGGAAGAACAATCTTCCCCCAGAGACAGTACAATAGAGAAATATGGCTAATCTGCTAGTAAGTAATAACGGGAACTGTCGCTTGAACTTGGAATGTTCAATCTGCAAAACTGGTAACTCTCTTAATTTTGAGAATTGCTCAAATATTGAAATACTAATCACGCACAACTAAGAGGTCTTGATTTCGCTTGAGATTACTTACTTGCCAACTAAACCATCAAATATGTACTGTCAAAGTATTCTTATTATCAAATTAGTTAAGTTTTGCTGGCCCTATTCAAAATAGTAAGGGTGGTGGAATAAATGGAGACTAAAAAACCTAATTGCAGATGTGGGACTTGGTATAAATTTACATTTTGCTTTTATCTTATTCATTTCCATAACGACAATTTAGATACGTTATACATAATTATGTAGTTTACAAGTAGTTGCAATAGAGAATGTTGAAAAATTCGTTTCTGTACATATACACTAAATATTATTTCGTTAAATTATAAGGATTATTTCATTCTACTTCGTTTTTGACCAATCGCAAGGCTTTATTTTTTGGATTACAGCGATAATTCGATAATTTTTTATTGTCCTTTTCGACTGTTTTTATCTTTGTGACAACGCTGAAAACTAGTGTCACATGTGTCCCATTTTTTACTTTCATGTCAAATACTAATCTTTATGTTAATAAGTAGATACTTAAATAAACAACTGTATCATGAAATAATCTTACCGAATTACATGCTCGTGCTTCTGAAATTATCTGTTGTAATACTCAAGTTGATTAAAACGCAACACTCGTGTCATTTTTTGACAAATTTCCCTCCGTTGCACGTCGGGAAATTAAAACGTCAAAAAATGACACTCGTGGTTGCTAATCAACGTTCGTATTACAAATCGATAATTTCGAAGCACTCGTGTAATTACAAGTGACAAGTCTATATTAATATACACTCTATATAGTCTGTATATTAAAGTTTTGTTTAATTTAATTGTATTAGGTAGCAAAGCTTTTTTAACAAATAAAATTGAAATAGCATAACTGTTGGTGTTTGAAGTTACAATAAAGACCAAATTTTATCCATCTTGCTTATTGATAGATCATCAATTAATTTTATTAAAAGATGGTATTCTACGACAGTGCTTTTCAAACTGTGGATTGCGGGAACACCTGGCGGGAAGGCCGAGAGACCTTGTTAGGGGGTCCGTGAAAATTTACTTTTGATTAAAAACGCTTGCGATTTTTGCCAAAAAAGATAATGTACATTTTTATCTGCTTTGCTGTTATTTTATAGATACACGTACTTGTAGTTCAAAGTTTATTTTTTAAATGTAAATGAACGAAATTCTGATTAAATTCACAAAAAGCTACAAAAAGGTATAAATCGTAAGCTTACGACGGCTAACCCCTCTCCCCTATTACATGTTCTAACATTAGTGGTGGTTATTTTATCTTTTTTTGGGTTACTTCCTTTATAATTACATATTAGAATACCTACTATATTCAGCTCTCGATAGAACAAATACCAAGAACTTGATACTGACTGATATACAGTAATATCATTTCTTTCTTTTTTTAATACTCTCAATAGATTTTACAGTACAGCTAATATTTGTTTCAATATACAATTAATTACTTTCAATACTTATTATCATAATTATTTATGTTCAAGTATTTATTATATTAATTAAACGGAAATTTATGTTTATGAATGGGCCTTTTAATGGTATGATAAGCAAGTACTTACTTAGCCCCGAGACGGTAAGTATCTGGTGCCCTTTTCTTAATTTTGGTGGTTCGATGGTTGCTGTGTCCTTAGTTGGAAAATTAAGTGGCGCTCCCTTACAACTTGAATCCAGCCCTTCTCCACTGATAGCTGGTCCGGGAGGACACAACTTTAAGCCATCGTTTACTTTGGTAATTATCGTCGCTTTATCCTATGGTAAGGGTGCGTGACACTACTATCTGTATATGGAGAAAATGTTTTCTACCCAAAATGACGGTAATCGATCGGTACTCGTTGAAGAACTAATCAGAGAACATAAAAGAATAGAGATTGCTGAAACTATGTGTCAGACAAGTTCACAGCAAATTCTCGCCAAGATAAGCTCTTAAAGGGCTCAAGTGTCGTTTACTGGAAACTACCAGTCAGCTATATGGAGATGGGAAAGAGATGAGTGCAGGTATATGATTTGTTAGGCAAAGAAACTTCTAGAAGCAGAGATTTAAGAAAAATAGGGTTACCTTCTTTCGTGAACAATACGTCCTAGAAAATATAAAGTTATATTAGAAGTTAAATCTAAGTTGGGTTAGAGGCTAGGTTAGACGTAAGGTTACAGGTTAAGTTAAAAATAAACTTAAAAATTAGCGTTGAGGTTAGGTTATAGTTTTGGTTAAAGGATTAAGTTAGAGCTTCTATTAAAGATAAATCTGAATAATAAATCTTAAAAAACTTAAAAAAATTGTTGCTTGTTTAGTATTTGTAATGTATTGCGAGTACTATAGCGTTCTAGGTGTTAGTTTACCTTTAACTACACTATTTTAAGATTATATTCTTGTAAGAATAGCTTGAGTAATAAAAAATGTGTGGATTCATGAAACATTTATTTATTTTCTGTATGTTTATTTTGTTTCTATAGCAATCCATATGATTCAATGGCTTCCTGATAGAAGTTATGTATGTAATGATATCGTGGTGATCTTTGATAAATCATGTAAATAGCAAGATCATTACTACTTCCACATTTTCAAGAAAAATTATAATAAGTAGTAAAAGGAAACATTTAGCAAAACTACCAGTCACATGAGAAATAAACAAGAAATAAAACTACACAGTTTATTAAAACTATACAGAAAAACATTTTCGAAGTGTAAGATTGCATTTTATATTGTGTTTTGTACAAAATAAATTTAAAAAAAGTCTGCCAACTGGAATTGAACTTGGGGCGGCAGTGGCTTAATGATCACTCTGGCTAACTAAGCACACCACACTTATTTTAAAATTGTACTAATTTAAATGAGTTTTCTTTAAAAAAGAGATTAAATGTAATTTCTTTTCGTCAATGTCAGGATATGAGTACTGATTTCCAAATGAGATATACGGTATTAAAAGCAGAAAATTCATTCTTATAGGAAAACAGAAAACTGTGAATATGTAGGTATTGAGATGCGGCAGCAAGATTTAGACGGCATTGTATAGCAACAAAACTAGACAATATATCGTATGATCCAAAAGTCTTTGAATCGCAATAACCATGGAATGTAAAAACAATCTATAGAATTATTTACTTCTACTGCCCGTAGTTTTTCTGAACTGTACAGAGTAGCGCCAATGTGTCTTGAGTAGCGCTAGTGGAGACACAGCCACCTCTGTCAAGAAAATACGACGCGCTGACACCGCTAAACAGAGCCCCATAGTACACAGAAAATGTTAGGTTAGCGTATGCTATTATTATTTCTTGTACTTGCAGTTATTTTAAGTATTACTTAATAACATTTATAAAAAGAACACAGAATTTATTTGAACTATTATCTATTGACATGACAGTTGCGAAGTAAATGTCAAAAATTATAGAAATAAATAATTTCATAGATAGCTTGTTAATTTCATGGCAATCTTGATCCAAAGACTTTTTGATCATACCATATATGTGTCGATATGCGGTAGTTGATCAATGAGCATGCATACAACTAATGAGGCGCATGCTTTAGTTGTAACATAACCTTCAAGTCATTTTAATAAAATTGCGCTAGGAAGCAGGTCATTCTTTGACGAGTCTCAATAATATAAGAAATACTAATAATAATTATTATTTAATTATTAATTATTTAGGGAAACCCTTTACACAGATAATAATCCAATTATGTAAAGTATCTACAACTACCATATAAATTATATATACCTATACAAAAGTAGTGAACCTGATATTGAGTGTGGTATACTATATATACATAACATAAAATAATAGAATTCCCTGCATAACTATGCGACTTTAATGAACAATATGTATTACAAACAAATAAATTAATAGTACTATATCACAGGTTACTTCTATATATTTTAAATAATCACAGTAAATAAATCACAGTAAGAAAAATCACAGTAACAGCCGCTGTATTAATAACAGTAATATAAATCTATTAGTAAAAATAAAAGTATAAAAACTACATGTGTAAATGACATAATGAACAATATATAAGTTAACATAACAAACAAACAATAATGTATTAGAAATTACTATTAAAAGTAAAAAGGAATAACATTCGTAACATTCAAACGTGGCTATGTATATTTATCTTTGTGCTAAATTGCGTTTAAATTGATGTGTCGTTGGTCCAAAAATGTTAGTATTCATAGATACGTTGTTATACAGTTTACACATACCTATAAATGGAGAATTAAGTTGAGAATCGCACGACGATGCCGAGAACCAATAGAAAAATTCAAATATGAATTGTATCCATGACAATCACACAATTTTCCGGAAATTTATATATATATATGCTACCAAGAAGTAATTTTTTGGAATTTTCTTGGAAATTATACTTGTAACATATATAGCTACATAAAACATGGAGTCTCTGTACATAAAACACTGATTTTAAAAATAAAAACCAACTAATCATAATGCATCTTTTTCTGTGCGTCGTGCGATTCTCTTACCGAATATAGCCTCGTGCATTGATTCTGCCTGGAAATTTTGATTTCGTGCATTTCTGCAACGTAATTGCACTCCACTCCGTGTCGTGCAATTAAAACGTTGCAGAAATGTCACTCAAAAAATTTCCGGCAATAATCAATGCACTTGGTATATTATAAGTGATTATTTCATTCTACTTCGTTTTTGACCAATCGCAAGGCTTTATTTTTTGGATTACAGCGATAATTCGATAATTTTTTATTGTCCTTTTCGACTGTTTTTATCTTCGTGACAACGCTGAAAACTAGTGTCACATGTGTCCAATTTTTTACTTTCATGTCAAATACTAATCTTTATGTTAATAAGTAGATGCTTAAATAAACAACTGTATCATGAAATAATCTTACCGAATTACATGCTCGTGCTTCTGAAATTATCTGTTGTAATACTCAAGTTGATTAAAACGCAACACTCGTGTCATTTTTTGACAAATTTCCCTCCGTTGCACGTCGGGAAATTAAAACGTCAAAAAATGACACTCGTGGTTGCTAATCAACGTTCGTATTACAAATCGATAATTTCGAAGCACTCGTGTAATTACAAGTGATAATTTGTTCTAGGCGTATTGTACTGTAATGTAGCAGTGTGTCTTGTTTGTGCAAATGGTACTCCAAAATTAATTTTTAAAAGTAATTTCTGATCGTCAATTAAACCATTAATTATTTTATGTAAAAAACAAAGTTGTGAATCTTTTCTCCTTTTTTCCAACGATTCTACTTTGAAATAGTTCAGTAACTCTTGATAAGATCCTTCAAACGTTTTCAGTTCTTTTTTAAAGTAACAATATTTTAAAAATTTCTTTTGGACTTTTTCTATTTTTAAGATTTGGTATGTGTAGTAAGGGTTCCATACGATAGACATAAGTAGGTATTGCGCCACCTGAGGAAGACGGAAATTGACATGCCATGTGGCATGCCAATGGCATGGCTCCTCCCCCTGCTTCTGATTGGTCGCCGCCATCTTGGATTTCCCCGCATACTGTTCTCTGATTGGTTAACCCCCACTCCTATAGCTCCTCCCCTTGCTTCTGATTGGATGAAGGCAGCCATTTTGGAACGTCTGGCTCCATTCTACCACGCCCTGGCGCCAGGCTACCACGCCCGCCGCCGCCGCCATTACGGGAATCTGTATTACCGGTAATCTGTGTGCTGCCAATAGAGGGCGTAATGCTACAATAATTAGTGTGTATTGCTAAGAGAGGGCGTCATGAAGGGATCTGTATTACCGGCAATCTGTGTGCTGCCAATAGAGGGCGTAATGCTACAATTAGTGTGTATTGCTAAGAGAGGGCGTCATGAAGGGATCTGTATGACCGGCAGACTGTGTACTACTACTAGGGGGCGGCGTCATGAAGAAATCTGTATATTACTACCGGTATGATGCCTTCACCCTTCTCCCTTCACCCTTAGTCATCCTAGTCTCTTCACCCTCCTTCACCCTTAGTCATGCTAGTTTCTTCACCCTACTTCACCCTTAGTCATGCTAGTCTCTTCACCCTTAGTCGTACTAGTAAATGAAACATCAATGTTTATACATATTACATATTATTATTATGTTATACATTTAATAGACAATTGTAACATGTTATCTGTCAAATTATTCACAACACAGTATGAGTCGAGATCGTCTCGTAACATTTGTAGATTGTTCAAATATTTTTGTAATTTGTTTCTAAGATAGTTTATTTGTGCCAAGGTACGATGGAGCATACGTTGTCGTCGTCGTCGTCGTTGACGTCTCCGACTGCTGCTGCTGTTGTTGATGTTGATATGATTACCTTTAGCTCTTGCTGCTGCTGCTGCTGCTGATACGTTTGACGCGTGATCTGCAAGGTCCTGGTCTAAACGGCAACACACACACACACAATTATATTAGCATATATATATACAAACACCCTGAAGTTTTTTCTAAACAACAACTTACCTATTGCCAGGGTTTCGATCCTACAGGAGTCGTCGTCGTCGTAACAAGAATTAGAACTGCTCGTCATCATCATATTGATTACTGCTGCGGTTGCTGTACACGTGTTGTCTGCTGCTACTAGTACAGCCTAATAACTGCTAACTTTATATAGACACGTACACCTACCTAGGTCTTGCGCGCATACTCAGTAACACGTATACGGTAAACAGGTTGTCGATGTTGACAAACAAGTCTAATCCTGTCGCTGACACGTCATCATCATCATCGGCAGGTGTAATTGTATCATTATTAGTTCTCTCATACATCTATACCCGTTACATGTATACTAGGTAGGAACAAACACTTTGATGTATGTATGAACGCCCTTCAGTCTTAATCATGCTAGCAAATAAAACATCAATGTTTATACATATTATTTATATTTTTTTGTTATACATTTAATAGACAGAGAGTAACAATATCCATATTTGACAAATTATTCACACACACACACACACACAGTATGAGCTGAGAGTTCGTAACACTTGCAAATTATATACAAATATTTTTGTTGTAACCTATTTCTAAGTTTATTTGCTCCAAGGTGTCCTCAGTATGACGGTGCAAACGTTGTTGTCGTTGACGTCTCCGACTGCTGCTGCTGATATGATAGCAGTTGTGTACGTACGGCATCGATAAACTTTTGCGGATAATGTTTTATTATTTCTAATAAAATGAACGAGTTCAATCCACCACCAGTTGCTGCTGCTGTGTTGTCTATTAAACTGGTAGCTGAGTAGTAACCGCATAACAGCTCGGACGTGAATAAAATTGAATCGGATGTCGGGAGCGATTTATAGACATCTTCATGGTTGCGTTTCAGTTGACCCTCTGCTACGTTCTCTATGTTTGCGTGGTAGAAACGTGAAAAGTCGAGGTGACGTAACGTTCGAGCATGATGATTGAGCAACGGTGCTAAATGCAGTATAGACTGAAACTCGTAATCTTTTAAGGTTATAGTCCGCTGTTTATCATGAATCGCAACCCTGTTGCCGAAAAACTCGTTGTAAATAATCTCGATGTATAAATTCTCACATAGATGGAATTTCAAATGTTTATCACTATGTGTTTTGTTGCTGCTGTCGGGGTCGTCGTCGTCGTCGTCGTTGCAGCAGCAGCAACCATGAAAGAAAGTTTTAAACATTGCCGAACCACTCCCGTTCCGACAACATCACTTCACCATACTCACATATGCTATTCACGCACTCGAGTTTCACCACTACGTCAAATTCTCCCTGGACGTCGTCGTCGTTGGGTGGAATAAGTCCTACTTGAATGTTGTGTATATGGTCGTAGTTTTTTTTTCCCCTGGAGGTCTCGAAACATACAACGGATACTATACAGCCCCGAGCAGTTGAACACGTACTTCACCTTTAGCTGCTGCTACCGGTGTATCTATGATGGTAAAGTTTGCTGATGCTGCTACAGCGTCATCAGCGTAGTATAGAGACTGCTGCTGCTGCGACAGGAACGCTAAAACAATAATAATCAATAATCGATTAATATAAGCATAAACACACAAAAGTTTTAAACATCTTACCTGTTTTTTCTTCATTGTTCCAAGCTTGATCGTTGTCGGTACTTGCTGTTGATGATGATGATGCATGATCTGCAACATCCAAGCCTTCCTCATCTAAACAAGCAGCAGCAAAATAGACACAAATAAGCATACAAACTTGAAGTTTTATAAACAACAACTTACCTATTTCCAGGGGTTCGCTCTCACAGGTCTCGTTATCATAACAATAATAATTAGGACTGCTCGACATCATCATAATTGCTGCTACTGCTGCTGCTGCTGCTGCACACGTACTGTCTACTGCTACACGCTAACAACGGTCGACTTTATATAGTCACCTATACTTACCTAGATCCAGCGCATGCTCAGTAATATGTATACGGTAAACAAGCTGTCATCGCTGGCAGACAAGTTTCATCCTGTTTAATGACACGTCATCATCACAGACAGGTGTGTGTAGGTCATTACCTCATTCTTGCTTCTCTCTCAGCTATAGCTATCACCTTTTTCATGCCGTGGTACAGATGGGGAGAATAGTAATAATACACACATATAAAACATTAATCTTTTTATTCTATGACAATCTTTCTCAAAACATTATTAAACAACAAAACAATAATTAAATAACTAAACAATTATCTGTTCTCGGATAATCATGATAGAACATTAATCTTTTATTCTACGACAATGTTTCTCAAAAAAAATTATTAAACAACTAAACAATAATCAAAATAACTAAACAATTATTAGGTTGAAATCTGTTCTCGGATAACCTTGAAGACATACTCATTTTTCATGAAACGTCCTATTGAATGCTTTGTACGCTTTGTTATGCCAAATATTCTTTTCAACAATGTCTTCATCTACTACTACTACTACATAATTGAAAAGAACAAAATCGCGTTTATCAGGTCTATTTCACGAGCATGTTCCCAAGTATCCCCGTGATGGCTGTGATTTACATTCAATCACTCCCAAGTTTCACCATCTTTTTTTTAATAATTAATTACTGTACATAAAGTACTAGCAAATATCCGGCGCGCTTTGCTACGCTTTATTGAAATTACATGTTTTTACTTTTTGTAATTGTCAAATTACCAAATTTGACAATTGACAACATATCTATTCACATCAATCTCAGTACCCATTTTTAACTTCCATATATGGGTTTTTCGCTGTTATTTCGGACCACGATGGCCGATCAGAGTCCAATTTGGTCTTATTTTCTATTCTGGGCCAAGACCTTTCCAATGATACCAATTTCATCCAAATCGGTCCAGTGGTTGCGGAGAAAATCGCATATATATATATACAGACAGACAGACAATCTTTCCCTTTTATATATATATATATATATATATAGATATAGATAACTCTCGTCAGCTTCACTTATTATTATAACTACACTATACTGACAAAAGTTACAACAGCTAATTACCTAATTATTACATTCTTAAATAATTTCGAATATAGTATACACAAAGTATAAACCTAGACATCATCATCACTTATAATAATAATTACACCAAACCGAAGGTTGATCTCTTGTGATTAACATAACCCCGACTACTACTACTACAATTGAACTGTACAATAATTATATACATTATGATAATCAATGAAAACATCGACCTTCATATGATGTTGTTGTTGTACTTATTACTATACAAATATTTTGCTACTTAAGAGTTAGATATGATACTACCTATACAAAAATTTACAAAACTTAAAAATAAAACTATACTACTATACACATATATATATATATATATATATATATATATATATATATATATATATATATATATATATATATATATATATATATATATATATATTTACGGCCAGTGTATAAAGTGAGGTCCGTATGAACAAAGTTCACGTTTCAAGTGAGGTCCACAAACAAAGTGAGGACAAATATACGGACCTCACTTTGAAATTCGATAATATTTCGTGTAGAGCTTTTCGAAGGTATAAGTTGGCGATACTGAAAAAATGGGCTGGACCTCAGATGTTGCCAAAACGGCTAGAATTATACAGATTAGTTCAAGGAGTTGACGCCTGGAGTCGCTGCGCCAGATGTATATTTTTCAGACGTATAATTTCTTGTGTGAAGCTTGTATGAATGATGCGCAAAGTGAGATCCGAACAAGTGGCAACGATGGAAATGAAAGTTATACAATATTGATTTTAATTCTATTACAGAAGAGAACGGAAATACCCTAAATAGCCGATTTTATTTCTTACGAGCGGAAATCGGTTTAGAAAAGTTGTATTATTGTGCTGTTACAAAATTTCGATAGGGAAATTTTTAGATTTAATTTCATCGACGTCTGATTATTTGTAATTAGGCAATAAAACTAAAATACATTGTAAAAGAGATTAATAAATCTTCGAGGACTTGCAGCCTTTTTATTTTTTTGTATTAATTAAGAATAAAATAATTTTTTTTCGAATGACATTTCGCCTAATCAAGATTAGGCTTTTTCTAGTCTTTAATAGTATATTAAGGGCTTAATTGAGTGTCTTACAGCCCGTGCAGTCAGTTAGCGCCTGAAGCGAAAACCGAAGGCGCTAAGACGATAAAGAGCTCTAAAACACTAATTAAGCCCGAAATGCGTACTTTAAATGTGCGGTCTAAGATTAAATTAAGTTTAATTTAAAATAAAAATAATTTAAAAAGTCCTAAACTTCAAGTAGGTAGGTGCTATGGTCTATAATTGGTCTATAATAATAAAAAAAAATTCAAAATAGATTCCTACGCTTCCTATACTTTAAAAAGTTTGGTTATTACCCTGACTACAGAACAATAAGAACAGTGGACTTACGGAATAATTTCAATTTACCGTCACTACATGACAGACGCGAGTGTTCTATGCTGTCCTTTGGATTTAAGATTGTCAATAATGCCATCAACTGTAACGAACTTTTAGCAATGTGTCCTTTGAAAGTACCCAGAAGAAGTGTCAGAACAACTAGCTTATTTCATATACCTTTTAAAGTAATAACCCATAGTAAACCGTTGATTAAAATGTTAAAATTACTTAATTATGTACATTTGCATTTAAGAATTGACATTTTTCATATTACATATGTTAAATTTAGATGCAGTGTGATCGACTATTATAAAATGAATGAATGAATCATCTTAATCTGGTTGAGCCCTTGGTGTGTCTATAACATATTATATAATAATAATGTATTGAATTGATCTGTATATATGTATCCTAACACATTGTACTGAATTCATGTAATTAGGCAGATTTGCCTGTTTGGATTTAAATAAATAAATAAATAAATAATTATTCTTATTACTATGGAGACGTCGTAAACAAGAGTAGTAAAAGGGGGTGCTCTAATTTAGCGATTTACGCTCTAGAAACAGTCCGCAAAATAGGTCATAATCATGTCATAATCACCCGAGCGGACATAATGTATATTATATATTCAGGGACTAAAATGCATTTTTTAAATTATTAATTAACACTTAAAAAACACTTTTAGTCCAGTGGTATATACGCTATTTTTTGCACGTCTAAAGGACTTAATCGCAAAAATTCAAAATTTCGTTACATGTCATTCGGACAATTGCCAAAATCACATAGTTTCAGGATAATAAATCCTAACATGTACCGCGATTACTTTTTTTTGTTGTTTACTTGTTGTTGTTGTCAAGGAAACACTTTACTCCCTCAGGGAATTCCACCCCAAGTAGGGATTTTTAACGTGCCAAACATCGCATTGACACGGGACCTACAGTTTTACTTCCTATCCGAGAAGAAGGCATGTTTTTAATTTTTCTCCGCTATTAAACATTACCAGCTCAGCCGGGGATCGAATCTGCGGGGCCTGGCCACAACGGCCAATCGCTATTTTGGCCGTTGTGGTCATAACCACAACGGTCTCCGTGACCATAACGGCCAACAGCCACAACGGCCAATTTGACCATATCGCCCAACTCGAAACTTGACCATAACGGCCACCATGACCACAACGGCCAACTAGAAACTCCACCCCATCCGCCGTTTTGACCACAACGTCCACCGACGCTTATGTATTGGCGTCGCTGGTGACGATGACCACAACGGCCAACTAGAGTGAGTGACCACAACGGCCAACTATGGAGCGTGACCACAACAGCCAAAATGACCATAACGGCCAACTGTGGCGAGTGACCACAACGGCCAAAATGACCACAACGGCCAACTAGGGTGAGTGACCACAACGGCCAACTATGGAGTGTGACCACAACAGCCAAAATGACCATAACGGCCAACTATGGCGAGCGACCACAACGGCCAACTTTTTTCATACTGTTATTTTGGTTTTGTTAAAGCTCATTTCTCTCTTTTAACTTAGCCTGTATTTCAATAAGGTACGTCCAGAATTTAACAGCGAGGTCTGATGTCAAAGTAGCGCCGATTTAACGTGACTTACCTATTAGCCGAGTAACCTAGTACATTTTACCTTGCATGAAATGTGGTAGTAGATTTCTTTTTTTATATTGTATGTGATAGTACCGAGATGCCAAATCCAATTTTTCGACCTCCGCGACCTTCCGGATCACCGCCAAAAAGAGGTAAAACGGAAGAAAAAAAGCACTTTTTTTAGATTTGGCCAATTTTGACCATGAAGGAACACTTTTCCGAAAAAGACAATTCTATTCATTATTTAAATCGATTTTTTCGGGTGTGTTACATAAAGTATTTTTCTTGCGGCCGTTAAAAGACTCTAAAATATTATAATGCAGTAGCTTAAATAGCATGTTTATTTACAGAAAATGAGTTGTTTTTGATCCTAAATTTAAAAATTGATATTTACTTGGTTATATTGGGTGCTATTGTAGGTAGCAACCAAACACGAGCTTAAGTTATATTATATTATTAAAATCCAGTCATCGGGCACAAAGCACATTAAATTTGCTACAATTTAAGACTAAAATGGTTCCTTAAGGTCTAATAGTTTCCGAAATATCGCTCCTCAGAATTGGTTGAAATTTACACCCATGCTATTTTTCAAGTATTAACCTATAGAATTGAGTTCAAAGGTTCAAAATAAGAATAGAATAAAATTGAATAGAATAGAAAATCTTTAGTCTTATTCAAACAAAATCATTTTTTACAATGGAATCTTAAAAATAATCCCTCGTAAATGGCTCATGTTGTCGAGTGGGTATTACCAGAAATATGAAAAGGCGACAGGGAAAACGCCTTTCAATTTGGTTTAAACCTCTTGGAAGGTCCAGGTTCAAGATACTCTTCAGCCTCTGTGGCCATGTTCTCCTGTACTTCTTCAGCCTGGTCAATTTCCTTATCTGGAGGGCTGTTAGGATATACAAGCAGTCCATCTAGCTCATCGTCATGTAGTAGGTCATCGAGCTTGGCAGTATCCATGTCAACGATGATATCTGGCCGATTCTCGCAGGACTGTTCACTACATTGGCTACATACAATAGAGCACTTCAAGCCTGCTTTTCTGCAACAGCATGCATTGTCACATCCTTTCTTGCAGTTGCAGGAGATCATTTGCATGAGGTGGGAAGGGGCCGCATCCCTCGATATCATAAAGGCCGTGAGCTGTAAGAACCCACCCCCATTGTTAACAATTGATAACAACTTGTTTTATCCCTGACCAAAGAAGCATGACGTAGAATCACATCCACTAAAGGCATGGGTGAAGGGCTTGAGGTGACGGTAAGAAGATATCGAGGTGGTTGAATAGAGGACATCTGGTATTTTACCTCTTCCGCACTTCTGAAAGTAGATGTTAGTGTGTTAGTAGGGACAGAGGATATGGTGAAAGCTCGTGTGTGAAGTTCTTCAGTTCTTCATCCGGCTGTGACACAGTGTTAGGGGGTCAACCGTCACCTGTCTCTTGCCAACAGTCACAGTATTCACAGAAGAAAGTGATACCACTTTATTCTTCCTTTTGAATTTGAAATTTTCGTAGTTTTCCCCTACAACCTTCAACATCGCTTCCTTACCCATATCTCTAGCCATGTGACAGTTGACCTCTTCCACTCCAACAAGTCCACTGCTTATAGACATGACGACATTCGTATTAGGGAATGGAGGGTGATGCAGCAACCAGTCGCAAAATGCGTTTGCATGTTAATGTAACCCGAACCGAATGTTTCATATACTAAATTTATACATTATTGAACTATTTGAGAGGTATTATTAAAGGTTTGATGCCAATTCTATAAGTTAATACTTGAAAAATAGCATGGGTTGAAGTTTTGACCAACTTTGGGGTGCGATATCTCGAAAACTATTAGACCATTAGTAACCATTTTGGTCTTAAATTGTAGCAAATTTAATGTACTCTTAAAATGAATTGACCAGGCTGAAGAAGAACAAAAGAACATGGACACAGAGGCTGAAGAGTATCTTGTACCTGGACCTTCCAAGGGGTTTAGACAAAATTGAAACGCGTTTTCCCTGTCGCCTTTTCATATTTCTGGTAATACCCACTTGACAACATGAACCATTTACGAGGGATTATTTTTAAGATTCCAATGTAAAAAATGAATTTGTTTGAATAAGACTAAAGGTTTTCTATTCTATTCAATTCTATTCTATTCTTATTTTGAACCTTTGAACTCAATTCTATAGGTTAATACTTGAAAAATAGCATGGGTGTAAATTTAGACTAATTCTGAGGAGCGATATTTCGGAAACTACTAGACCTTAAGTAACCATTTTGGTCTTAAATTGTAGAAAATTTAATGTGCTTTCAAAATGAATATAATTATCTTTTTTGGAAAAGTGTTCCTTCATAGTCAAAATTGGCCAAATCTAAAAAAAAGCATATTTTCGGGGGTCTTACCGCTTTTTCGATGAACTCTGAGGAGCTATATCTCGGAAACTATTAGCCCTATAGTAATCATTTTGGTCTTAGATTGTAACAAACTTAATGTACTTTTGAAATGAATAGAATTGTCTTCTTTGAAAAAGTGCTCCTTCATGGTCAAAATTGGCCAAACCTAAAAAAAGTGCAAAATTTCGGCGGTTTTACCTCTTTTTGGCGGTGATCCGGAAGGTCGCGGAGGTCGAAAAATTGGATTTGGCATCTTGGTACTATCACATACAATATAAAAAAAGTCTACTACCCCATTTCATGCAACTGATACCTCATACCCCATTTCAGGTTACTGAACGATATATTGAAAAATGCTTTCTCTATATACAACTGCTGCCCTATGCAGTTGACGACATTTTTCTTTCTTAGTTTCTCGGCAAGTATCCCAGGCAGATTAAATTCTGAAAATTTGATACAGGTACACTATAACTATTTACAGAATCATGATACTTTAGTTCACAGGGTAGTTTATCTTTAACGACAAAAGAAGTTTTTTTTCTATTACTTGTTTACCTACAGCAATCTTTTCATTTTGGGGACGTTTAAAAAAGTACGAAATAGAACTATAAAACAACACGTTTGATGTTTTATTTATATATTTCCATTGCATTGAATTTGAAGATTTCGCAAGATAACTGTAATCTATAAAGGAATATTAAGGACGGGATACTTCTCTGGCCAATGGATGGTGCCCCAAATAGCAATGGTCCCAAAACTGGAGAAACCGCCGTCAGATGTGGCCTCATACAGACCTATTAGTCGTTACCCGTCAATGGTTTGTAAAAAATTGTTCGCCATGCGAATGTCGCCGCTAATTGACGAAAATCAGCGAAAGCCCAACTAACAGTTTGGATTTCGTCGACAATACGCTACAATCGAACAAGTACATATACTTGCATCAAAAATCAGGTTTGACCTGGAGACCAAAACATTCTGTTCAGCGGTATTCATAGACACAAGCCAAGCATTTGACAGGGCGTGGTATGTACGAGGGTAGATCAGTATTTACGGTCCCTGACATAGTAGGCTTTGCATGATATCGTCACTCATTTTTCTATGAGAACTGTCATTACTAATTATTTGTTGTGTCAAGTTTTGCGTAGGTGCGTGTTGTTCTTTGAAAGTTATTAATAATTAAGCTGGTCGATAACAGACAATTTTTAAAAATGGAAAAAAGTGAATTCAGAGCGCTGATAAAGTATTTGCAAAAAAAAGGATTAACACCTACTGAAATTCACAAGGATATGACAGACGTTTTAGGGGACTCTGCCCCTTCTTACCAAGTGGTGAAAAATATGTCTCGTGAGTTTAGATTAGGCAGAACAACTTGCGAACATGCGAAAGGTGCGGGACGTCCAGTCTGTGTCACCGTTGACAAAAACATCAATTTGATCCATGATATGGTAATGGCAGATAGAAGACTGACTATTCGCCATATCGCGGAAATAACGAACATCTCTTATGGGTCAGTTGAAAATATTTTAAGAAATGTTCTTGATCTCAGAAAAATTTCGGCGCGTTGGGTTCCAAAGATGCTGACCGTCGATCAGAAACGCTCTAGAGTGCTGCATTCGGAAGCCAATTTGGAGTACCTGAAGGCCAATCGGAAGCAATTTCTCACTCGCTTTGTGACTGTGGATGAAACATGGGTGCACCATTTTGATCCTGAGACGAAAAGACAAAGTATGGAGTGGCATCACAGAGGTTCTCCACCTCCACGCAAATTTCGAGTTCAACGGGCGGCTGGAAAGATTATGGCCACAGTGTTCTGGGATGCAGAAGGAATTTTGATGATCGATTATTTGCAGCGTGGACACACAATAACGGGTTCTTATTATGCAGGGTTAATTCCAACATTGCGCGAAAGCATCGACCGAAAAAGACCAGGAAAGTTGGCACAAAAAATTTTGTTCCATCAGGACAACGGTCCAGTCCACAAGAGCTGCATTGTCATGGCTGCCATACAGAACGCTGGCTTTGAAATCCTAGAACACCCTCCATATTCACCAGACCTGGCTCCCAGTGATTACCATCTATTTCCAAAATTAAAGGAAAACCTGCGTGGAAAAAAATATGGAGACGATAATGAAGTTATGACCGCAGTAAATGGCTGGTTTGAGGAGCAACCGGAAAACTTCTTCCTGAAAGGCATTGAAGCATTGGAACATCGGTGGACCAAGTGCATTGAAGTCCAGGGAGATTATGTTGAGAAATAAACAAATAATAATTTAAAAATTCTTTCTCTTTCTATATCAGGGACCGTAAATATTGATCTTCCCTCGTATGTAGATCTACTCTACAACCTCAAGTGACATTTACCGTATACCTTCTTTCAAATCCTCACGTCATACCTCACTAAAAGATACTTTTTCGTGAAATATTCAGACTCCACTTCAGCCCTTCTATCCACAACATCTGGTGTCGCGCGACTGGTCCGACATTATACCTAATCTTCAACTAGAAACACGACAATAGCAACCTTCTTGGACTACATGGCAATACTGGCTTCCCATACTAATGCAGATATAGTTTTCAGAAACTTACAAACCACCTAAGCCTTTTTGAAAGATGATGGAACACGACGCATTAAAGCAAATATACAAAAACCAACACAGGCCACTTATACTACTAAAAAAACTACTTGCCCTCTAGTTCACCTTAACGGAAACTCACTACTCAAGAAGATTAGGTCAAATATCTAGGGTTCCACCTAGACAGACGTCTTACATGGTCAAAAAATAATTGATACATACCACGCCCTGTCAAATGCTTGGCTTGTGTCTATGAATACCGCTGAACAGAATGTTTTGGTCTCCAGGTCAAACCTGATTTTTGATGCAAGTACTTGTTCGATTGTAGCGTATTGTCGACGAAATCCAAACTGTTAGTTGGGCTTTCGCTGATTTTCGCCAATTAGCGGTGGCATTCGCATGGCGAACAATTTTTTACAAACCATTGACGGGTAACGACTAATAGGTCTGTATGAGGGCACATCTGATGGCGGTTTCTCCGGTTTTGGGACCATTGCTATTTGGGCCACCTTCCATTGGCCAGAGAAGTATCCCGTCCTTAATATCCCTTTATAGATTACAGTTATCATGCGAAATCCCTCATATGAAAGTTCCTTTAGGAGTTTTCCAGTTATTACGTCGAAACCTGGGGACTTCTTCGAATTTATTTCAGTTTCGATGACCTTACTTCGCGCTTGAAGGAAGTCCCGTATGAATTTTTCTTCTTCAATGGTAAGAGAGGCGTAAACACGATATTTATGACGTTCTATAATGCAGCCAGTTGCTTTAGTTGATGTTAGGCAGTGGAAATAGTTCTGGAAATCTTGATTTCTCTGCTCATCTAATAATTTCTTAAACTCTTTGACGGCCCTATTAAACTACGTTTTATCGCCCGGTACGCGAGTAAGTAATCTGTCATTACTTTCTAAGAGCTCGTTTTCTTGTATTTTTTCTCGGATACGTATGGAGCAATACTGTTTTGGATTATTGCGGTTTGTTTCTGGGGTTACGTCCCATGCTGCTCCCTAGATTGATTTTATTAAGTACTGGGCAGATTCGTAGATATCGTGTTTATTTTTTAGGAGAAGATTTACATTTAGTTTAAATTTTAAAACTGATAAAAACAGCTAATTACGTACTTCAAATTCAATGCAATGGAAATCTATAAATAAAACGTCAAACGTGTTGTTTTATAGTTCTATTTCGTACTTTTTTAAACGTCCCCAAAATGAAAAGATTGCTGTAGGTAAACAAGTAATAGAAAAAAAACTTCTTTTGTCGTTAAAGATAAACTACCCTGTGAACTAAAGTATCATGATTCTGTAAATAGTTATAGTGTACCTGTATCAAATTTTCAGAATTTAATCTGCCTGGGATACTTGCCGAGAAAATAAGAAAGAAAAATGTCGTCAACTGCATAGGGCTGCAGTTGTAACATATATAGAAAAAGCATTTTTCAATATAGGTAAGTCACGTTAAATCGGCGCTACTTTGACATCAGACCTCGCTGTTAAATTCTGGACGTACCTTATTGAAATACAGGCTAAGTTAAAAGAGAGAAATGAGCTTTAACTAAACCAAAGTAACAGTATGAAAAACAGTTGGCCGTTGTGGTCACTCGCCACAGTGGGCCGTTATGGTCATTTTGGCTGTTGTGGTCACGCTCCATAGTTGGCCGTTGTGGTCATTTTGGCCGTTGTGATCACTCACCCTAGTTGGCCGTTGTGGTCATTTTGGCCGTTGTGGTCACTCGCCACAGTTGGCCGTTATGGTCATTTTGGCTGTTGTGGTCACGCTCCATAGTTGGCCGTTGTGGTCATTTTGGCCGTTGTGGTCACTCACTCTAGTTGGCCGTTGTGGTCATTTTGGCCGTTGTGGTCATCGTCACCAGCGACGCCAATACATAAGCGTCGGTGGCCGTTGTGGTCAAAATGGCGGATGGGGTGGAGTTTCTAGTTGGCCGTTGTGGTCATGGTGGCCGTTATGGTCAAGTTTCGAGTTGGGCGATATGGTCAAATTGGCCGTTGTGGCTGTTGGCCGTTATGGTCACGGAGACCGTTGTGGTTATGACCACACCGAGGCTGGCAAGTTTGTTTGTATTATTGCTTTTAGAAAGAAAAGTTAGACGCAACATACTCTGCAGACTATTTTTCTGCATTTAATACACCCAATAATTAAATAAGTCATTTATTAAATTCATTGAAAAAAAATTTCATTTCAGATTTAATCTTTAAATGGAAATAGTAATCATTATGAACAAATAAATAACGGTAGGTAACCCAAAATAGTATATTAAGTGGAATTCTGTTATAAGTTGTAACCTCAAACTGATCACCGGGTGACGATCAGATGAGGGCTTTCCTACACAACTACTAAATGTTCTCAACTTTCATTGTATTATAAAAGCTCGCAATGAATTTAATTCTTACTTCTCAAGGCAGGCTTATAAAAATTGATAACTATAAGTACCAAATATTACAATCAAAACGTCTCTTTTTAAATTAATATTTAATAAAACTAACAATAAGAATAATTTATTAGAACAGATTTAGAATATCAATTATATTTATTATTCACTATGTGATGATGGATGATGAGGTCGTTCCCAACTTTATAGTCTTATAGACTTTTGTAATGCCTTCAGTATTGGACCAATATAAAATGTTATATGTTTAAAATGGGGGCACGCCCCCTCGGGGGGTTGAAATCCCCATTTTGTACCCCTAATTTAATAACGCAACCAAATTGAGTGAAATTTATGTTGGGAGGGTTCTTGGAGTCGCTGATTATGAATCCAATGAGAAAATTGAAAAATTCAAAGTGGCGGACACCAAAATGGCGGTCCTAAAATAACGGCATTTGAGATTGAGAATGCGATTTACGCCGTTTCTATTAATTTTAGAGAAAAGCTCAAAGAGTCAAAAAGTGTTTAAAATGTGATTTTGCAAAGTAATACACCATTTTGGTTACCTTATTATGTAATCCTTTCTCTCTGCTCTAGTAGTAGAGTCAATTTTTGCATTAAGTTCTTATTTTTTACTATCTAAAGATAGAGACTTGAAATCTTTTGTAATGCCTTCAGTACTGGACCAATATAAAATGTTATATGTACCAAATTGAGTGAAATTTATGTTGGGAGGGTTCTTGGAGTCGCTGATTATGAATCCAATGAGAAAATTGAAAAATTCAAAGTGGCGGACACCAAAATGGCGGTCCTAAAATAACGGCATTTGAGATTGAGAATGCGATTTACGCCGTTTCTATTGATTTTAGAGAAAAGCTCAAAGAGTCAAAAAGTGTTTAATATGTGATTTTGCAAAGTAATACACCATTTTGGTTACCTTATTATGTAATCCTTTCTCTCTGCCCTAGTAGTAGAGTAAATTTTTGCATTACGTTCTTAGTTTTTACTATCTAAAGATAGCGACTTGAAATCTTTTGTAATGCCTTCAGTACTGGACCAATATAAAATGTAATCTGTTTAAAATGGGGACACGCCCCCTCGGGGGGTTGAAACCCCCATTTTACACTCCCAATTTAATAACTCGGGGAGTTTTACATCAACTTGAGCGAAATTCATGTTGAAGGGTTTTTGGGGTTGCTGATTATGAATTCAATGAGAAAATTAAGAAATACAAAATTTTATATATATTTATACATATATATTTTTAAATATAGTTTATTTAGTAGGTACTTATTTATTATTTTATTATTATGTTGTGAACAATTTATAAATATGACTGATGACATAATGCAACACTATCATTAAAAACATTAAAAAGTATTTTATATTGGTACAATGCGAGGGTTGCGCTGAAAATTGTTATTAGCAAAAAGACCGTTGCATTTTTTAACAAACAATCTTTATTGTTTTTCAAAATAATCTCCATTCAGACTAATACACTTGTGCATTATTTGAAACCACTTTTTAAAACATTCGGAAGATTCATTTTCTGAAAGGTCCTCAAAAATTCTTTGAAATTCTGTAACTGCTGCATCTGCGTTGGAAAATCTTTTACTTCGCATCATTTATTTAACAGTTGGAAACAAAAAAAAGTCGCACGGCGCTAGATCTGGGCTATACGGCGGATGAGTTACCAATTGAACTTCCGTATCTTTCAAAAAATCCAATGTTCTGGCAGCAGTGTGGGACGATGCGTTGTCATGATGGACTAAGAAGTTACGCAAACCGGTCCTTTGTCGACCTGCCTGTAATTTTGCAAACATCTGTGGTAAAGCCACTTCGCAGTACCATTCAGAATTAACAGTTCTGCGATCTTTAAGTGGAATAACAGCAACAGGACCACATCGGCGGAAAAAACAGCAATCATTTTCTTCTTGAAGCTTCTGCCACGAATTACTTTTGTGGGCAAGTCTTCATCTTCGAATACCCAAACACTAGACTGCTGTTTAGTTTCAGGGTCGTAACTGTATACCCAAGATTCGTCACTAGTTACAATGTATGCCACTTGCCTGGAAGCCCCTCCGTCAAATTTTTGCAACATAAATTTACACCAGTCTATTCGAGCCTGTTTTTGACTTTCTGAGAGCAAATGCGATATCCAACGGCTTGCTGGCTTTCTTACTTCAAGATGTTTATGCCAAATGGTATTCACCGCCGAGGATTCAATCTTCACTTCCTACTGAATCTCCCTATAAGTAATATTTCGATTGGAATGAATCAAGCTTGCCACACGATCAACATTTTCTGAACAGGCAGCTTCTGCAGGTCTTGCTTCGTCTTCTAGCCGTTCTCGCCCTCGTCGAAATTCGCGGAACCAATGACTAACAGCGGATAATGGAGGGGCAGCAACGCCAAAATCTGCTATCAAATTTTCATGGCTTTGCTGGTATCCTAACTGTCTTTTATAGTCGTAGAAAATCATAGCTCTAAAGGCAGTTCGCGGAATGCTCATCTTAACTGAATTAAAAATGCACAACTACTTACCTTACAAAATTAACTACGTTTCACAAGAAATCGAAACGTTTGACAATTGTGGGTAACGAATGCCAACTAATGCGACATTCAATTGTTGCAATTGTTTCTAGCCAATTGAGCTTCCATGGCCTGCTACTAACTATTAACAGAGCATCCCTCGTATCAACATCCGTATGTCAGATGCGTTTGTTAATTCTTTGCTGGAACTTTTCGATCCTAAATTTATGATATTTGTGACGGTAGAAATTCCTTGATAGAAGCTCTTTTAGATCAGCAAGTGTATGTATATGTTGTATTATTAGCAACTACATGTTTCACTTGTGCCTATACCAATTCTATTGTAGTTAAATAAAATATCCTCGGTTGAAATGACCTTACCATAAAGCCAATCGATACTACCACTTTGTCAAACTTTATGTTGGCGATTTCTCAGATAGATAGATTAAGGTACGAGTTGCATACAAAGCTTTATGTTGGACTGCTATAATTAGTCTAATCAATTTAGAAAAAATAGCGGAAAGTTGAGGTAAGTCCATGGATTTTTGCATACGGTTTCCTTGTGGGTTATTAAACAACTCCTTAAAAGTCAACACCTGTAGGTGGTGAGCTCGAAGAAATAATGAGGATAAACCACGCCCCCTACCGGTTTTGTCGTTTTTCTCGGAAACCATTAGGGTTATCGAGATAAAGGAGGTTAGGTAAGATAAAGCTTATTTAAAGCCCTACCAAAAGTGTTCGCATTTTTTTCGTACTTCGCCTTCTTTCTGTGTTATCGAAGAAAGGAGATATGTCATACACGGATCAGCAATTTGCACCAGTAAATTTGCTCAAGGAACTTTCTGGCGTAACTTTTTATGGTCCCCTATTGCCATGAAGTAGCTAAGAAAAATTCGTTGAGAACCGGACGCGATCGTGGTATAGTCATCCTTTATCTTAGCATCTCTTCGGCAAAATCCATCAGGCGATATTATCGATATTCTTGATAGCAGTCGGCTGAAAAATTCGTATTGGCAAGTTAATTTTAGAAGAGTACCTGCACTACTGAATTTTTGAATCTAACCCAATATGCACAAGGTGTTTCGCCTTTTTTGATATCCTAATTTCCTTTATTTATAAGTTCTTGGTACTAATCATTACGCCTTAAAAGGAGAATTAACGGTACGTTTCAACCAGTTTTTATGGAATGCTTCGTGTTTAGCTCTGATCAATCTTTTGCGAGAGTAACTAACGGATACACCAGACTTTAACTAGTTGATGAATATGACCTTAGACCAGCATTTCTGCCCAGGACAACTTAGTTTTAGCCCATGCTACTCGTCGTTTTGCAGATACTTGTCATCGTTAACTATGCTGTTTATGAACTAAAATCTTCTTAATCCTCTAGATAACATACAGCCTCAAATCATTATGTCTTGAGGAAACTTAACATTAAGCAGTTTTGTTCTAGTTTTACTCTCGCAAAAGAGTAATCAGAGCTAAACAAGAAGCATTCCATAAATACTGCTTGAAACCTAATGTTAAGTTTCCTCAAGGCCTAATGATTTATACCTATATGTCAGCTGGAGGATTAGTAAGATTTGAGTTCATAGACGGCACAGTTAATGCTGAAAAGTCATTCACAATAATTATTGGTTGGTTAAATTTAAATGGCAGATTCACATACGGTTCATTACAAGCATTTAAAAAATAACTAGAATTAAATATTAAAAATACCAAGAGCGATATTAATCTTATATCTTTTTACACGGAAATATAGATTTTATATGCATTCTTTTTGGCCTAATAAATACCCTAAATATAGAATAACCACTTTTCTTTGCTACAAGCCAAGATCGGTTTAGGTAGGAAGATAAATACATATATTCTTTTTAACACGTACCGTAAGGAAATTACAGACAAATTTTTAAATTTAATTAAAAATGAGATGGAACAAACTCAGCATTTTAAATTAGGCGACAATATTTACTGATTTTACTAGCATTTTCAGAATAATTAACATATTATACAGATTTACATCTATAATTATTAGTGAAACTAATCTAACTATTAATAATAATTAATTATTAGGAGTAATACATTTAGATTTTAAAGTAAAGTATGTGGTACTTAGCTATCAATTCACTAATCTGTCCCACTAATAGCAGGCTGTTAATATTACTAGCACAATTACCATTAAAATGATGAGAAACACCAGAATCTTAATCAATAGTTAAATCTAATTTTTCGTCTAAATTTAATTGATCTAAGCGGTCAAGCATTCGTTTAAACATTCTAGAAGGCAATGGAACAGCCAACAGGAAATAGTTAAGTTAGGGAGCCAGTAAATAATCCAAATAGTCTGGAGAAATAGTCTTACGAAGAAAACAGAACAGACATTTTTTATAGAAAAATTAATTATCTATCTATTTTATTTAAACAATTTTTTTGTTAAATTAATATTTTAAGAGTTATTACACTGCAATGTTTTCCTGTTTCAGTGAGATGTTAGCCGTTTGCGAATTATTTAGCAAAACTAAAAAGTGAAAACTTTGCTGTGTAATAACTCTTAAAACATTAATTTGCAAGCAATTAAAAAATTGTTTTAATAAAAAAGATAGATAATTTATTTTTCTACAAAAAAGTCTGTTATATTTTTTTTCGTAGAACCAACCGTTCTCGAGATGTTTTCAAAAACGGGTTTGTTAAAATGGCTACGGAAGCATACCCGTCTCCGCCACATCAAATTAGTTTTATACTGACGACCGACCAACTAACAAATTCCAATAATAGAATAGCATGCCTTTTTGCTGATGATAATGAAAGCAAATGATGGCAACAGCGCCGGTCCTCATGTTATACTTAAAACCTGTGTATAATTTGATATTGGGGCTCACTTTGCGATTAAATCGTATCTAATTATATGGTCCTCACGTCGTCAGTAGTATAGTGTAGCCTCACTTGGTATTATTATACACAGCAAATAAAACTTTTTTAAATTCAAAGAAATCTGTGTATATTTGCGAGATACATAACTAGAACAAGTAAACAAGTGATGACAAAAAAATTTGCAAAGCTGTGACCATTTATAAGGGTGGTCCTCATTAACTATGGTTCATGATATGTCCTCACTTTGATAAGTGGCCGTAAATATATATATATATATATATATATATATATATATATATATATATATATATATATATATATTACTACTACGATTGAACTGTACAATAATTATATACATTATGATAATCAATGAAAACATCGATCTTCATATGATGTTGTTGTTGTACTTATTACTATACAGATATTTTACTACTTAAGATATAGATATGATACTACCTATACAAATGATATACAAAATTTACAAAACTTAAAAATACAACTATACTACTACTACTATACACATACATATATATACAAGAGGTTTAATGTTTATACACGTGGTCGCTTGTTGTTGTTATAGCCGAACGGAACGGAATCAAAATTTTCTATACGCCGTCTCTTCGCGAACGTTATCTTATAAACTTTTGATTCCGCTCGCGTTACAAGCTGATGGTCAGTCGTACGCCGGATGTTGTTGGACTCTACAATAATTTTCTCGTCCATGCCTTCCAACAGCCTAAATATGGACTCAAAGTTTATTTTTTGAGTCGCGGCGTGATTTAGGGTGATGCCCTTGACCTTGACGACCACGTGTATCTGGCCTGTGGTCGGGGAATAAACTTTGTAGGCGTAGTTCTTTGGCCCGCCTGACACAAACTTTATAATATACGATCCGGGACCGTACTCTTCGAGCTTGTCGGTGAGGTCACCTAGGAAGCTTCCTGTTGGCAGATCGAAGTCGCCCGGCTTCGAAACGTATATTACAGAATCTGAAACAACGAAAAATTAACTCTAATATAACCGGTGTTGATGTTTGATAGTACGACGACGACTTACCTGTGTCATAGTATAAGACTCTCTCGCCTAGCTGATCCAAATAGGAATACAGCTTAAGACGGGCCTGTGCAGTGACAAATCCCGCAATGACCACGTTAACTGACGACAGAGGATCTGCTGCTTCCTCTTTATGCTGCCAGTTAACCGCAATCACCTCGTCATTTATTTCCTGCACATGATTAACGTCTACGCCTGGGCTGGACAACAGGTCGAAAAACTCCTTGGGTTCGCTGATTATGGCCGTTTTCGCCTGGTTCTCGCGCTGACCAAATTTCCCTATAACAATAATAATAATAATCAATAAAACTATGCACTAACTGTGTGTGTGTGTTACTGTTATTATAACTTACCCCAGAAGGAATTCAGCATCACTTTGGCCAACGATCTCAAACCAGGGTTCTTGACGATCTTCAGCGAATCCAAGGAGACTCCCTCGTTCTCGAAGTAGTCATCAACGTACTGTTTCCGGGCTCCATTGATACCATCCTCGTTGTTGTTGGCAGTTATTGAAGATGGCCAACCGCTGGCTTCCTGCTTCATCTCCAGGAACTTGTCGGAACTCTAACAGCTGCCTGAGTTCGGGTGTTAACTGCCTACGGAAGCGACATTCCCACTGCTCAATGACCTCATATCCTAGCGACTTCAACTTTTCAGTAGTGGCTCGGGTCTTCTCGAGCCTCATATCCATGGTGTCGCTAGGATCGTCGTGTAGAGACTCGTTGCGACGGGTGGTGAAGCAGGTGGGACATCCGTGGAAGTAACACCCGTGAAATTGAAATATGGAATTACCATACAGCCCGTCCACTTTTAACCCGCCCACGATAGCTTTTCTCTGCCTGCCGGCATGTTGAATCTCAACACCTCTATGATGTTCTTCCCAGAGCAGCCATTGGAGAGCTACCTTAGACTGGGTATCTGCTCGTCTATAACCACCCTTTGGTATCAATCCAATGGTGCTTTCTTTGAGGAATTTCCTCCGGAACATGAGATTGCAGGCAGATGCGATGGTGATGGCTTCCGTGAACGGGTCAACGTCGCATTCCTCAATAAAGAGATTCCTAAAGTGGATACAGGCTCTCTTCAAAATATCGACGTCTGTTCGACAATATTCGACCAGGTCACGTTGCATGTCGAACTCCGTGTCCCTGTTCGCGACTGCTACAACTTTTTTGAATTATTTCCGCGAGTCTAGTAGATAGTTCAAAAACCGTTCGATGCATTTTCCTCGCAAGATCTGTTCTCGCAAACCACATCTTACACAAGTGGTAGCAGCTGATGAATCGTTGTAACATTTGTGACGGTACGTTTTCAATCTAAGATTTTATATCCCATGAACCTTTATTTAGGGTTAGCGTCGATATCTGATGAACTGTTATTGTAGTTTTGTTTAACTCCTCATGCGCGTTGAGCTTAGTAGATTGCAGGTGAAAACGTTCGTTTTTGCAATTTTGGCATTTTTGCGTCGTATTGCACGTGCTCGAGAAGCATAGGCTATTCTAGTGATGAATTGAAATAATTCGATTTTTAAGCCACATCTTTAGATGGATATTTGCTTTCTCTGGTATTAATAAGAAATTAGCTAATTATAGTTGTCTGCGACGCTAATTTCATCTTTTAAGGATTTGTATCGTGCGTACGATGTAATCTTTTCTAAAAGTCCCGCACAACAACTCAGGTATGCAGTTTTTTTTTTGTTATCTTATCTACATATGTGGTTTTTGTCAATTTTGATGCTAATTCTTTTGTTCTCCGTAGGGATTTCATTTCATTCCGTTTTAGTTTATTCTATTTTACTCCTATCATAATATAATCCTCTTATGGATTTATTCTTGTCGATATTATAATTGATATGGTTATGGTAGTTGGAATATATATATATATATATATATATATATATATATATATATATATATATATATATATATATATATATATATATATATATATATATATATATATATATATATATATATATATATATATAGATATATCAATTGGAGGATAACTAGTTTATGTTATCAACATTGTAAGATAGTAGATGAGTTCAAGGCCGTTTTGGTGACCTAGAAGATTGGTTATAATTTATAAAGAAGCTGGATTACCGAACAGATCCCCCTTGAAGATCAAATCAATGGTTTTGAAGACGAGTAACTGATAGAATACAAAAACTTCCTTTGAGGTTTATTCTGGTATTCGGGTAACATGTTTTCATTTTGTTTTTTTTAATTATTAATCTTATTTGAAACAAATGTTATGAATGAAGAGTGCTTGTTGGTCGTTAAAAAACATTTGGGGTAAATAAGGTATTGATACAAGACGATCATATCGATAATTTATCTATACCTCAAATTAAGTTGGGTTAATATTGATTAATTTATGAATTTTTTTTTTAATTATTAATTGATATTTAAATTTCATAGTTAATTGATTACATATATTTCATTTCTTGTTGGTACATATGAATTATAACTATATTTTTGAACGAATAAGTATCTTATGTGTTTATGTTTAATTCTATTTGGGGTAATAAATATATGAAACGATTGTTTGTACTGTTGATTATATTATTTGATTTGCCTTTTGATTATTTGTGTGTTAGCAAGATTTATGATCTGTCTTGGAGCCGATCAGCTGCGTTCGAGATACTAGTAATCGAGTATTTGAGGGAGTCAAGGGCAAACGATTACTGGCGCCCATGATCATCCTTTTTTTGTTGTTTTGCTGCAGCTCTTGCGAGAAACAAACCGCACGACCACTCTCCGACAGCTTAGCTTGGCTTCCTTTTTCTTTTGTTTATTTATTTTGCAGCTCCAAGACTGCCAACACGTTTTTCTTTTTTAAATAGGTAGCTACCTGGGTAAAAGCCCGTCGTACATTCAGAACAGACTTGCTGGAAGACGCATAGATTCGGTTCGTGGAGGTTGACGCCGGGCGCAATTTCTTTCTGTTGCCGGGTCTCCAGGTCGAAGAACACAAACAAGGCGTCTTGCTTTGTGTTCCTAGGCCCGGCCGGCTGTATATGACAAAAATGGTTTTCGGGTTTATGGCTCTGACAGATCTTACAATAGATCTCCCCACACACATGGACCTGCTTCCGGGTCTTTATGTTGATGGTTTTGAAACATCCCTCGCATTTTTTAACTTCCCGGCACATGTTACCCTCCTGATGGTTGTTAAAGCAGGCTTGACTTCTAAAATCTCGCCTGCAGTCCGGACACCTAATCAGCTGCGCTGTTCTTTCGCAGGGCGGAAAGCTACCACAGCCTACGCAGGACTTTTCACATCTATGATGGTTTTTATGATCGTAGGGTACGTGGCAGTGCTCACAGAAATAATGGCAGACAAAGGCTGAGGTCAATGATGTTATGACGTTATAATGATGCTCGTGATACAACAGATTGATGTTCTTTGTTGCGGCATCGTTATCAACGACTCTCTCAAAGATAAGTAAACGCCCTTTCGAGCCGTAGCTATACACTACTATCTTGTAGTTGGGGGCCAGGAGCTGCTGGAACAACCTTAATTCATTGACCCCGGCTCCCTCCGGTGGAATGAAGGCTACTCCGGCCTCCCGCATCATTTCCTCGGCTTTTATCTTTTGCACTGTCTGATTTCGGCGTGTCTTCACGTAATCAGCACTGTTATCTGCGTGAGCCCTGCCTACGACCAAAGCCCTGGGTAGGCATAGATTATCACTAATGGTGTTGTTAATCGCGACAATCCCTCTGCGACGGCTACACTCTTCGGCAAAGGTGCTGTACGTACGGTTACGACAGCGACCTTGTCCGGCAGGCGGTTTTACAATAGTAGCGATCAGCCTGAAGGTGTCCGAACTCAGGGCTTCAGGATCGCTCTGTAAAATCGATTCTAAAATGCCCCAGACATCGTTGAAGGTGATTTCGTCAGAGCGCCTGAGGCTCATGTAGCCGGGAAGTTTTTGTTTGAAACTATCAAATTCAAACGTGGCCCCTACTTTATCACTTGGTTGTGCTCGGCTTAGCACATCCCGCAAAATTTGGTTAATTGCCGTTTTAAAATGTTCCAAATGGTCTTCACCGACTGGTGCAACGGCTACTTTAAACACCAGTCTGTGTTTCAGGGTGCCGAATTTCTTTATGGTGGACACGTTCTCATCGATAATTTCGTAGAGCGAAGACATTTTGTACAGGAGTAACAACAACAACAATAACAAAAATATCGCACTTGCACACTTAACAACGGCTAAAACAACAAAGATTATATGTTGTTAATTTAAATAAACATCAGCTAATTATTATTAAAGTTTTAATTTGTTGATAAAACTCTTTGGTAAATTATTATTATTTTAAATAAACAACAGCAAAGCAATCTAGTTTACTAGGCATTAAACAAAGGCGGGTAGACTACTTTATTATTATTAAATGACATAGGGGAAATATTATTGTTTGCAAAATAAATCACATTACAAGAAATTCGTTAAATTAGTGGTAGTGGGACATGAACTTTTATTATTATTATTATTATTATTATTTAGAAGTTAATCTTGCTCGAAATGAATGCACTGCAAGCTATTAAATATTATAAATTAATTATAAAGATCAATTTTAATGCAAATTAATAAAGTCGTTTAACCAGTCTTAACTTTTAATAGCAATCTAATTTAAGCAAATATTATAAGTAGAGTTTAAAATTGTTACTAAATCCCTCTGGCATATTATTATTATAAAATAACAAAATAAGCTAAAGGTGCTTGAAAAGGTGTAAAGATTTATAAATTACTGTCCTTATTATAACAGCAGCAGGTAAGAAATCACATAGCGACAAATGGACAGATAAATCTTTTTTAGAACGATGTTCTTAAACACCATTTCACGAACTGTCTCTTTTAATTAAAAATAAAAAAGCATAACCTCAAATTATGATTTGAATAATTATGTACAACCCCCTAGATAAACACCTAATAACGGTTACTAAAAAAAAATTACAGTTATTATTATTACAGTGTTACACTTCGCATAAAACAGTTGCTATGCTAACTTTAAACGATAATAAAACTAGGGAAAATTAAAAAATATAAAACTATTCCTATATTGCTGAAATTCAAATTTAACATTATTATTATTATAAACAAATACGTTATATATATTGTTCAAATGTATCTTAAATATTATCAAATAATTATTTTACCACGGAGAAAATGTTCGTTCTTATACCCAGCTGACTCTCGTCTTGCAAAAACTACAAAGACGTTATTATAGCACATTTATATCCCGTAACCTCAGATTATTATAAACAATAATAATAATAATAAAATCCTACCTTTTTTGTTCGATTAAAGTTGTAGATTTCAAATAAGGCCTGTAGCAACAACTGGTAATAACAGCTAAGAGTGGCACAAACCACTTTAAACACAAACGTAATACGTAATAATTAACAGTACGCATAAAAAAACATACATGTAACTACTTCGAGCAATCGCAAACAAGTGACGCTCTGGTCCTTGAGGATGGTTTTATAGAGCTCGAGCTGTATTGCACAATATTACGTAAGACTATAAAATAATCACGATTCAACCTGTTCGTTTAACAAAGGAACAACGCGCGCGCCCCGATGAACACGTGCGGGTCATAAATCAATTTGAAATGTTATTTTCTTTGGCTGCAGCGCTGACACACATAACCGTCTAGATTTATCTCTTTTAGATTGAGTGGTGTACCACTCTGGCCCTCTGGGTTATATTTTTGTTTATTGTTTCTAGCCTTATTTTGTGGAACTCCATAATCATGAAATAAATAAAGATTATTAAAAGTTTCACAGTTTTATTAAAATATACCTGACAATATTGTTTCGACAGCTATGCTGTCATTATCAAAGGTAATATAATTATAAACAAACACGTCGCTAAGGTAGATACAAAATAGGTAACTAGATAAAATAATAATAATAATAATAAAAATTAATAATAAAAATCATAATTAAACATCTAATACTTCCAGTAACGGAGAATTACTGAGCTCAAGTTGTTCATTCATTAAAGGTACCCTGAGTTTGTGTTTGTATATCTCAAAGGCTTCTAAAATGTCTAATTTGCGTTTGTTATTACAAAAATGTAGGAATTTAATATTATTTTGAGGAGTCATTGTGTGATTTTGTTCTAAAAGGTGTTTGGCGTAATTCGATTTTTCAGGCTGTTTATTTTTGTAATGACGTACGTGTTCTTTATATCTTATGTCAAAATTTCGAAGTGTTTGTCCAATATATACCGAACTACAAAAAGAACAATTTAAACGGTAAATGCCCGATTTCATGATATCATGTGTTCTGTCTTTAGCATTAAATAAAAATGAAAAAGTGTTAGTGTTGGTTTTAAATGTTATTTTATAATTGTTGGTTTTTCTTAGTATATGTGCAATTTTTTCTGATATTTTGCCAAAATATGGTATAGATATGTAATTTGTGTCTTCTGTTTGATTGTCAATGGGATATATTCTTTTGATAGCTAACCTATAATCTTTTTGTTTAATTAAAGTGTCAATCATGTTCGGATTATAATGATTTGCATGTGCTAGTTGTTTAATGGTTGATATCTCTTTGCTAAAATCTGATTTTGTTAGTGGAATAGTTAAAGCTCTGTGTACTAATGATCTGTATGCTGCTATTTTATGTGTATTGTGGTGACAAGATTCATTTGGTATTGTTATGTCTGTTTGTGTTGGTTTTCTGTATATGGAAAATTCAAAAAGATTGTCTGCGTTAATCTTGATATTTAAGTCTAGAAAGTTTATAGCCCTGTTTTGTTCTGTTTCTAGTGTAAATTTTATATTAGGATGGATATTGTTTATAAGAATTAAAAATTCATTGATAACCTCAAAAGAACTGTCAAAACAAGCTAAAATGTCATCAACATAACGAAACCAGAAGATAATGTGTTTAGAGAGGTTTAATTCAAATATTCGATCTTCAAACTTGTCCATAAATATGTTAGCTAATAGAGGACTTAGAGAATTACCCATAGGTAAACCATCCTTTTGTAAATAAATTATGTTATTAAAAGTGAAATAATTTTGACTTATACAAAGGTCAAATAATTGAATTAACTCTAACCTTTTAACTAATTCTATATTACTATTGATCAAGAAACTATCTAATAAAGGAATACATTCTTGTGGTGGTATTCTGGAGAACATGTTGCAAATATCAAAACTAACAAGTTTTGAATGTGGTGGAAGATGTATGTTTTGCAGCTTATCTACTAATTCTATTGAATTTCTAACAGAGTATTTCGATTTGTAACCTATCGTGTTAATAATCTGGTTCAGTTTTTTGGATAAAATGTGATTAGGTGCATTGATGTATGATACAACTGGTCTTATTGGCATATTCTGTTTGTGGGTCTTCACTAATCCATACAGTTTAGGTATTTGTGGGTTTTTATTAATGATTTGTTGCTTTTCTAATTCTGAAAAGCAGATATTGCAGTTTTCTAAACCTTGTTTTATTTCTTTTTGGAATTTTGTGGTTGGGTTTTTTTAACTTTTCAAAATTTTCTTTATTAATAAATTCATTAACTTTTTGTATGTAAATATCTTTTGCAAGAATTACCAAAGTGCTACCCTTATCTGCTTTAACAGAAATTAGATTGTTCTCTGTGATTTTCTGTTTTATAGATTGAAGAAGTGATATGTTAGATGTGTTGTACATTTTGTCCTGTTTCAAAGACATCTCTTTTAACAAATTCGAAATTTGGAATTTTGCATAGTTATTATGATCTTTCTTAAGTATAGTTTCGCATTCAACGGCCAAAATGCACAACACAACACAAACAGACATAACAATACCAAATGAATCTTGTCACCACAATACACATAAAATAGCAGCATACAGATCATTAGTACACAGAGCTTTAACTATTCCACTAGCAAAATCAGATTTTAGCAAAGAGATATCAACCATTAAACAACTAGCACATGCAAATCATTATAATCCGAACATGATTGACACTTTAATTAAACAAAAAGATTATAGGTTAGCTATCAAAAGAATATATCCCATTGACAATCAAACAGAAGACACAAATTACATATCTATACCATATTTTGGCAAAATATCAGAAAAAATTGCACATATACTAAGAAAAACCAACAATTATAAAATAACATTTAAAACCAACACTAACACTTTTTTATTTTTATTTAATGCTAAAGACAGAACACATGATATCATGAAATCGAGCATTTACCGTTTAAATTGTTCTTTTTGTAGTTCGGTATATATTGGACAAACACTTCGAAATTTTGACATAAGATATAAAGAACACGTACGTCATTACAAAAATAAACATCCTGAAAAATCGAATTATGCCAAACACCTTTTAGAACAAAATCACACAATGACTCCTCAAAATAATATTAAATTCCTACATTTTTGTAATAACAAACGCAAATTAGACATTTTAGAAGCCTTTGAGATATACAAACACAAACTCAGGGTACCTTTAATGAATGAACAACTTGAGCTCAGTAATTCTCCGTTACTGGAAGTATTAGATGTTTAATTATGATTTTTATTATTAATTTTTATTATTATTATTATTATTTTATCTAGTTACCTATTTTGTATCTACCTTAGCGACGTGTTTGTTTATAATTATATTACCTTTGATAATGACAGCATAGCTGTCGAAACAATATTGTCAGGTATATTTTAATAAAACTGTGAAACTTTTAATAATCTTTATTTATTTCTCTGGGTTATAATTCATTCAGCTGTCATATCGTTTTTTATTGAACGCAGGTGTGATGAACAAGATTCAACTTGAATATGGAGGGTATAATTATTTCCCCTAATAATCAAAAAGTTCCTCTGCTATTCTGTAAATTGATTTATTTAAAGAAAAAAATTGTTTAAAGAAAATTCTATAAAAATTTAAAAGAAAGTGTATTCTTTTAAAATTCTCTAAGAGATATTTAATTAAATTCTTGCATTCAGTTTTAGCATTTTAGAAATAAAGTTTTTACACAGAAAGGAGTTTTTACCTGGAAATTGCTTATTTACACTCAGTATAGGAAAGGAATTTTTGGGAGATTGTTTTATATGGTCTCTCTGTTTGAAAAAGCTACGGTACTTTAAGGACCCTTTTTTTATGATAATTTAATGCATTTATTATTCTTCTGCTCGATGCAATAGTTATTAATAGTTTAAATAATATAAAATATTGTTATTAATTACACGAAGGACTATTATAAACGTATATTATACATATATGCCCTGTTCATCTTTGCTTTCAAAATTTTACGGCTTCTGTCAAAAGAGCTTGTGATTTCCCCAGAAATGTACACGAACAAATTGCTGTCTGTATTGACGATGTTATGTTTTTATGACCCCCGTTAACTGGACAATAGACTTTGAACAATCGACATAAAAAATAGGGTCCAGCCGATAGGTAATAAATTTCTACGTATTGTGCTTTCCCACGTCTATCGAGCAGAGAATGCAAGGGTAATATTATATTATTTTTATTAGGCCGTAGACATGTTGTCAAAATTCGATATGGTTCCCTTTTTAAGGGCGTGTTTATCATTTCAAGCATTCTTCGCGGTATTTTAAACCTTATGATGCTTAATTTATGTACAGTTGTACTTTCCTCCTAGCAGTAAACATTTTATGCCGTATCTAATATATATTGTTCAGACAGACACAATGATAGTCTATCTGAGAAATTGTTTCAATAATTTTTTTTCGTTTATAGCCCTATTAAATAGTTTATCATTTATATTTTTAAAAATACGAAAGGTGCAGTAAGAAATAATTAAAAAGAGATTCCTTCTTTCAAAGTGGTTTTCTACCTGCGTTTGCAGACGAGGGTTAGAATTTGATTGATAGAATGAAGATATAAGACGTATTTAAAGCTGAATTTAAAATTTTTAATGTTGGAGTAAATTATAAAAGAGTTTTTTACGACGACGGTCAACCCTTTGTATCTTGCTGGAACACGTACAATCGAGATTTAAAGCTGTTGTAAACAATTCGTTTGGTTAGATCGGCCGCTTAGATAAGTGTTAAATTGACAGCTCAGGTGTCCTTTTTTGATCGTTAACGAGTTTCTTTACTCGGGTTGTGTAGTAAATTAAATGCTTATCAAAATAGTTACATCTACACAAGCGTGTTCATTCTTGCAGTTTAGAAGGTTATAAAAGCTCCGTGGAACCCTTCCGTTTTTAGTTTGTTCTCGTCGTCGTCGGCTACGGTGCTAGTGATAATTACTATTATTGTTTGCTTCAACTAGGTATGTTAAATAATTATTATTATTCTTGTGTGTGTTAAGATTTAAATTTTAAAATGTTGCTATTTAAGTTCTATCATATGTGTCTTTGTTTTTTTTACATAGAAAAAAAAAATGGATTTGCTAATACAACAATTGAACAAATCTCCCGTTAGCCAGAAGCCGATCAAGAAGTTATGTGATTACAAAATAAAAGAAATTGCAGAGATACTACAATTCAAAAGAGTCGTTTGCCGTGATAAACGTCAAAGTGTGATTGTTGTTGCTGAAAACCATGTTACGTTTCTACCCAAGCGGATCAGCGACAAGTTAACAGATCAAAGGGTTACCGAGATTAACAAGCAGATTGGAGCTAAAACGATTTCTCTAGGCCTATTGTACTTGGGAAAAACAAGCTGTTATGATGACTGCATGTTTGTGGAAATAAATAAGGTATGTAGTGGGTAAACATCAAGTTTACAATAAACCCCCTTTTTTAATGTTCTATTGTTGTCGTTGTTGTTACAGCTGTTGGAACCGCAAATAGAAAACAGAGGTCAGTCCTGAAGTCGTCAAGCTATCATCAACACCAGCATTCTATCAACAATTTTATTATAAATTAAAATGTAGTCATAACAATATATTAATAAACATAATTTTTTTTTAATTCCTATATGGCTTTATTATTTCTTCTAGAAAAGGTAGTGGAAAGAGTACAGGGTGTGTGCGTGAGAGAAAAAGGTAGCAGCAGCAGAACTTGTAGCGGGAAAAATCAAATCTGGGGAAATCCAAGATGGCTTCTTCAAGAATGACAAATTCAAAAATGACAGACGCTAAAATGACAGATTAAAATTGACATACGTATAAATGACAGATGCAAAAATGACAGATTTAAAATGACAAATTTAAAATTGACAGATGCAAAAATGACAAATTTAAAATTGACAGATCACAGTACAGATTCAAATTTAGCGCGCGCGCAAGATGCTGTGATATAAAATGGTTGCCTCTACATCATACCGGTAGTAATACAGATTTCTTCATGACGCCGCCCCCTAGTAGTAGTACACAGTCTGCCGGTCATACAGATCCCTTCATGACGCCCTCTCTTAGCAATACACACTAATTGTAGCATTACGCCCTTTATTGGCAGCACACAGATTGCCGGTAATACAAATTCCCGTAATGGCGGCGGCGGCGGGCGTGGTAGCCTGGCGCCAGGGCGTGGTAGAATGGAGCCAGACGTTCCAAAATGGCTGCCTTCATCCAATCAAAAGCAAGGGGAGGAGCTATAGGAGTGGGGGTTAACCAATCAGAGAACAGTAGGCGGGGAAATCCAAGATGGCGGCGACCAATCAGAAGCAAGGGGAGGAGCTACAGGAGTGGGGGTAGCCAATCAGAAGCAGGGGAGGAGCCATGCCATTGGCATGCCACATGGCATGTCAATTTCCGTCTGCCTCAGGTGGCGCAATACCTACTGACATATATTCTAACTTTGATCTTACCAAAATGCTAAATACAATATTTAGACTACGAATGTTTTAAAAGTCTTTAGTGATTCTAATTAAAAAGCCTAGATTTTTACAGCATTGATTTACAATGCTCTCAATATGACTTGCAAATGTTAATTTTGAATCATAGATTACGCCGAGATCTTTTATTTCAGTTTTAGTTTCAAGCGCTGTACCATTAATTGTATATTGAAAGCTACAAGGGTTATTTTTTCTTGTAAAAGTCATTGCAAAACATTTATTAGTATTAAAAGATAATCTATTTCGAAGGGACCAATTATAAACTGAATGAAGATCATTTTGAAGTGCAATACAATCATCTATCGATTTTATTTCTTTGAAAATCTTAAAATCATCGGCGTATATTAAATAATCCGAATTTCTTACTTCATTTGCAATATCGTTTATAAATAATAAAAATAACAGGGGGCCCAGGTTTGATCCTTGGGGCACGCCTGAAGTTACTGAAAATGTATGAGATTTATATCCAAAATATTCAACAAACTGTTTTCTGTCACATAAGTAGGAATTAAACAATTTTAATAATTTTTCGGTGAAGCCAATAATAGATAATTTATTTAATAGTAATTTAATGTCTACCCTATCGAAAGCCTTACAGAAATCTGTATAGACAACATCTAGTTGATTTCTGCATTCCAGAACGTCAACTGCTCTTTGTGTAAAGTTAAATAAATTAGTAGCGGCGGACCTCTCTTTCATAAATCCGTGTTGATTTAAATCAATATTATTTTTTACATAATGAAATATATTAGTATAAAGTACTGATTCAAATACCTTAGCAAAGTTCGATAAGATACATATCGGCCTATAATTTTCAATTAAAGTTCTGTCTCCAGATTTGCAAATTGGGCAGATTTTGGACGTAGACCAGGTCAAAGGAAATACACCTGTTTCTAATGCACATTTAAATATATCTATTAAGGCGCTAATAAAGAATTCGGAGCAAGCTCTTATCACATAAACCGGAATACCATCCGGTCCTACCGATTTAGTATTCTTTAATAATTTAATAGCTTTTAGGATTTCATCTTTAGTGATTACAGTGATATTAATGATAGTATTATTTAAAAATTTCGTGGTATTATTTGAATCATTAGTAAATGGTAGATAAAGACTGTGAAAATAATCTGCAAATTCATTAACAATGTGTTGAGTGTATTCAAGTTTTTTGTTATTAATATGCATGGTGTGAGGTATGTTTGTTTTGTCTTTTTTATTTTTTATATAATTCCATAACGAGCTAGGTTCATTAAGTAATTGTGTCTGTACGGATTGAACATAAGCGTTATACGCAGTTTGGATAAGTTGCTTAGTTTTTCTTCTGCAATTCTTATATTCGGTATTGTATTGTTCAATTTTTGTCTTTTGGTATTTTATCCAACACCTCTATATAAATACCATGTTTACTATGGTCATTTTAAATAAGGGAAGTGATTGTTTACTCTTATGTTACATTATAACCTACGTTGCCCCTAGCAACGTGGGTTATTTTTAAAAAACTCACTCCTTCAAAGATAACAACCAATCACCAGCTTACGTTACTTAATATTATTAAAATCCAGTCATCGTGCTATGTATTACCGTCAAAACTACAGACTAACTATACATTGCAAATTCGATATTTAAACTTAAATAAAGAGGTGTTGGATAAAATTATTTATGGCACGCGTGAGTTAAGGATATTATCCACTCAGAAAAATTAACCCTCTCGGGCCTGCCGGCCCTCGAGGGTAAATTTTTCGTTCGTGGATAATATCTTACTTAACTCACTTGTACCCTAAATAACTATTAATCTATATTTTTCTTTAAGTTTTATAGTTTTAATAATTTCTTTATTAAACCAAATAGGGTATTTATTTTTATTCAATTTTGACAGTATAAAGTGACATTATGAACTCCATAGTAACCCTTATAAGCAGTCTATTATTCACTAGTGAATTAAAACCGTTTTAATTCACTTGTGAGTTAAAACTTATTTCACTAGAGAAATAAAAAACCTTTAACGAAGAACAACAATTATTTTTATTTAAAATAAATATTACAATTACTGGCACCACTGAAATGTACACCATATGCACTATTAATGGGAAAATTTATATCTTGATTTGACACTGATGTTGATGCGGAAGTACATGCTTCCGAATTTGAATGCGATCTCTCCTGAATGATTGATGTTGACGCGGAAGTACATGCTTCCGAATTTGAGGACGATCTCTCCTGAATGATTGTTGAATGGTTTATGATTTTCCTTGAAATTTCAATTTTATTATTAAGGGAATCTTCTATGTATTGTCACAAACGGAATTATTCTAAATGAAATCCCTTTTGTAACATTTCAACTTGCATTCATTTCGTAGCAAGAGTAGTGCGATAGCCGCCTACACTTCGCCACGCGCGGCACACAATCTGCATTGCCTTGAGAATAATTTATACAGTTTGAATCTCATTAGAATAAAATATTCCAATTGAATCTCATTAGACTAAATTATTCAGTCTGCAGAATAATTTATACAATTTGTATCTCATTGGAATAATTTATACAATTTGTTTCTCATTAGAATAATTTATACAGTTTGGATCGTATTAAGTATTCATGTGTTCTTCGTATTCCACTTAATGTATTCAATTAATTCAGTAACGTTTCCGCCTTCAGCAATATATAAACCCGCTTGTTTTGGCTTCAAATCAGTCTGTGCCAAGACTCACTAGAAGCCTCATCAAGAACAAGCGGGTAAGTGCTCTTTTGACTAATTATGGCTTAGTTTGCTTAGTTGAGTGGGCGGCGCTAAAAACGCCCACTCTATGCAGAATTGTGGGTGGTTGTGACCAGGCTACCCGGCTTAGTTATAATTACCAGGAGTCTAAGCTCCTACGCTTAGTTAGTAGATTTAGTGCTAGGACAGGGTTGGTTCCAGCCTCCCCTGTATTGTATTAGTTTAGGAGGACATATACGTCCTCACAATATGTCAACATGTATGTTAGCCTTTTGTACTCTCTTATTGTCTTTAGTATATAGTTGTTTTTTACAACTTGTGTTTGATTCCTTTCTGCCTCTGACTACGTTCCCCAGTCACGCAAACCCCACGTGACATTGTGATGGAGGCGCCGTGCTTCTTTTCCCGATAAACCTTTCGCACCACCCCATTGTGATGGGGGTGCCTGCTTCTATTCCGAGATACACTCTTGCACCCTTTTTGTACTACTTACGTTTTTTTTAAACCACACCACTTGTGGTGGACGGCCGTGCTCTTTTCCGGGACACCCTTATTTTGCTTCATTTTATTTCCCCTACGAGTTTTTTTTAACCACTCCACGTGTGGTGGAGGCCTTACTCTTTCCGGATAACTCTTCCGTATTTTCGTTTTATTTCCCCTGCGAGTTCCTTTTAACCGTGTTGCTGTACCGGTCTAACCCCTTCGTATTCTCATCGTCCCAATAATGGAGAGACCCCACCCTCTGCGAGTTGTTTTGAACACCTTGCGTAAACACTCGGTTGTTTTCTTTTCTTTTGCTGACTTCTCTGGACTGGAGTCCCCTTTTGATTATCCCTTAATGATACAATATTCTGGTCACTGGTTTTATGATCCCTGTTTTTCCCCTGCGAATTTTCTTTTTAACTCAGCGTTTTTTCCTCTAAGATTAACCATTCTCGTATGCTAGTTTTGCAGTACCACGTTTTTTCTCTTTAATAATGTCATCTTTTTTCGTTTTCATTGTTAATTTCGATTCTTTCTATTGGAATCCTTAAAATCTGATATCTCACTAATATTAACGTTTCAACAACACACTATAAATTTTTCCGTAAATTATTTTTTGACCCTAACGATATTATGATGAATTTTAGCTATGTCCTATTTTGGCAATTTTATATTAATTTCTTTTTAAAACCCGTTTTATTTCTTTTTTCGCAAGATTTTAAAGCCACTTTTAAAACCTTTTATGAATATTTTTATCTATGCTTTATTGTCCTTTTTTTTATTTTCAATATTTTTCGTATTAGTTTTAAAATTAACGTTAACTTTACGCAACGGTTAATTATTGTTTTTCTCTTGCGTTCCCTCTTGTTAATTGGCTCACGATATCTTTGCACTAGCGGCAGGTTATGCTCTCCCAGCGTCCATGCATGACCTTTGCACCTAACGTGGCATATTTACCATACGTCTACTATGATACTGAATAGCACTTACGTTTCTTTTTTTACCCAGTATTTATATCTTTTCATCATAGATTTCCTTATTCTTTTTTTTACTAGTTTCATCCGTTTTTTTTAGAAGAGGGGGAAAAGAGTATACCTCGCAGTATCTGTCCTTTTCCTTGTTTGCTTTTATAATTACTTCTTGGTGTACCTTTGTACAAATATTTTCAAAAATCCGCTGGAGACAGTCTATTTCGTTTATCAATTTTCAACAAGGGCGGAGACGTCTCGCCACAATTAAAATTACCATATTGTATTATTCTTTTGTGTCTATTCATGTTTTCTGGTTTATTTTGGCTGTAATTGCTTCTCGCGAATATTTAAGACTTCAATTCTTCACTAATGGATGATCATTGAAACTTAAATCTTTTCACTCTAATAAATCCCTTTTGTTTTTGTGTAACTGTCAAGATAGTCCGTATCATCGATTTTATGTTTCACGTCCTTAACTATTTAAATAAACTATCCCCATAACCACATTGGTTATCTCGCGCGTTTAAGGAATAACTGCATATTCTCCCGGCTCAACCTTCAGCGACACAATCATTCTTCTATACGTTGCTAACGGAGAATTGTTATCAATGACATTTTATCTTTGCTTACTTACTTAAAAGACACTTATCCACTTTTAAGATTTTTCCCGCCGTATTAACAGCATGCAGTTTCCAATTTAATCTGGCACACCGTACATTTCGAACCTACACATACGTTCTAGTATTTTTGTTAATTACCTATTGTCTATACACCTTTTCCTGTTGACAATTCCCTTTTTTTTATATACGCGTCTAACATTCGACTAATTTTGTATTTCATTTTTAGCCTATTAAGTAACTAACACTTCATTCTTAATTAATCTTTTATTTTAGGAAGTCACTTTCAGCTTTGGTTTATACAAGGAATGTGAAAAATCACTATTCTATTTAATTTTTTTTTCTACGTCATGTTTTCGACAATTTTCTTAATTTTACTAATTTTGTTTTCCTTCGTGTATCGCTTTGCGCAATACAACCCCTTCCTATGTATCGTTGCAAGTTATTGAAGACTCTGCGTTTAGATAAACCACATCAGTCTTCCATGACATATTTCTTTTTTCTACAAGGTCTCTTAAAACCGCCAGCTTCGCATTTCGTATATCGGTCTCTATCTATTACCTACGATCCAAAAACGAGCAGTCCTTTCAAGGTCATTTCTGGTTGTCGTATACCATGCCAAAATTGAGTAGTTCCGTTTATAACTACAATTTCATTTCTGAAAATAATTCTAGAAATGTCTTCCTTCAATCCAGAACGTCGTGATTATGCAGGTGGCCATAGTACAGCTGTGCGCACACGCCAAGGACATTGAATGTTTCTATTGAAATTCATATACGATTCCGCCTTATCTAAAAGTGCATTCCTTCGTAAGCCGAGTAATATAAAATTCCCCAACTATTTGATTAATTTTAATTTCTCTATTAGGATGTTCACGATTGAATCTCTTCCTTTTTATTATTAATATTTTCTACTGTAAGCTAATTAAAATATTTTTCCAAATATCTTTTTATTTTTCTTTATTTAATGCCTTTTGCGTTTTCCTTATTAAATCTTATCGTCAAACAGTTTCCACTTGTTCTTGGACGTGATCTTTGTTGCCGACCCACTGAGGGTTAGCTTTTTCCTGCACTCCTCTGGAGTATATCAATAAACCAACATTTAACATTTCTTCCTTTTATACCAGAAACCCTGGTTAACAACGATGGTTGTTGTTTTTCTTTATACTTTTTAAGAACGTTCCCAACTGAATCTTTAGTAGTTTAAGGTTAAGTACTTAATGTTGCTTTTCCCTTGGAGTTATTTCTTCCCTTTTTTGTATATATAATGAATTTTTATTATGAATTTCTTCGAACTAAACATTGTTCGCACACACTTATTAAATAATGCTCTGTCTTTCTATACAAGTTTTATATTTCATATACCATATTGAATTTATATAGTGATTTTAACGATAATTTAACGTTTCTTGGTCACCTTCATAAACCCAATTATGAAGCTCTTTTTTTACCAGATTTTTTCTGTATTATTAGTTAATTGAATTTTTCCCAGACCTAGGGTTTTCTTTCTTTTTATAATTTTTAATTTTTCGCCTGGAAGGGGAGATGTATATTATTATTATGATATTATTATTATTTACCAAGTATACATAAATTACGTTGCTTGAAGGTCGGTTCCTAAAATTTTGGTTTTATTTATTCGCCTGAACCGAATTGGTAAATAGGTATATAATGGCAGGCTTGATTTTATATGTATTGTAACTGCGCAGTGCGATGAATGCATTTTTTATGTTTTTTTAAATTATGATTGTATTTATTTGCGGGCATTGATGTATTCTGCCCATGACAGGTCAAACTTCGTTGCCAGTTATGACCTGGTGCATTCTCGTTTTTATTTTCTCGCTCTCATTTGAAGTTGTTTTTCTATCCTTCGGTATTTGTACGTGGAACGAGGCCTCAATGTACCACGTACCGGAAAGCGTCTACGAATTTGTGTGAAGGGCTTTCGGACCAGAACCGACACTATATGGAGTATAAGTGGCTTAACTTTTATTTAAATATATATATATATATATATATATATATATATATATATATATATATATATATATATATATATATATATATATATATATATATATATATATATATATATGTGCTTTTGTATCGTGTTCGCCTCCGTATACTGAACAGACGACCACAACTCCGCCATTAATAATGATTGTATATTAATTATTCTATTGTCACAGACTTTTTCTTGAACTAACACTCCTAAATCCACCAAGAGGGGTAATTTTATTTAATTTTTTAGATATACATGCTTCTGTATAGTGCGCGTTCGTGTCAGCCTCCGTACATAGACCGCTCGTATTCACCTCCGTGTATATAATTTTGGCAAATCAAGCGTTCGAGTACGCCTCCATCAACGTTGTCAAGTTTACAAGGTATAAAACTATGGTACTTATCACTATTCAGCAGATTCTGTTTATCAAGTCCGTGTTTATGTCTGCTATAATTACTGAGTTCGAGGACACCTGCTGAAAGTATGCCGTTAAACAATACGGACCTTTAAATTTATACATATAAGATATTTCGAGATATAGTTCTGTTAGAAACGAATTTTCAGATTATAATAATGTAAATTTGTTTCGTTTATATTCTAATGGAAGAAAATCATATATGTTTAATATTTTATTAAGTAATATAATGTCACGCCTACAATTTTTTTGTATTTTTAAATAATTAACAAAGGATGACATTCCTTACTGTATAAAGTATGTGCGATGTAGTAAGTAGCTAGAATCATTTCAGAACTACATTTCTAACAACAAAGTGGTTGAAAACAATTAAAGTTTATTCTTTAAACCCATTTCTTTGCTTTTGCTTTCTCACAATATATGTACAAGTCCACAGAATGAGAACGGGTTTTTGTAAAAAATACCTTTTTTCATTTCTCGACGTTATATGACCTAAATAACACAACAGACATCCCTGGAGGAAAAAAATCCTGTTGTTTTTGTCTTTGTCTGTACACCTGTTAAGTTTTGAAATTATTGCAAATATCAATGTCAAATTTGAACCAAAACTATTTGGTCTGAAAATACAGATCCAGCTCGTAAATAACCAAAATATAAACAGTGTAGCGTCAGGGTTTTTTAAGGAGTTTACAGCATTAAAAAGTCTGTTGCAATTTAATTTTAAAATCGACAATCAAATTTAACCGAAAAATTACATCAACCATTACCATTACATCAATCATTATCGTTGAAATACATATATTAAAAATAAAAACAAACAAACATGGACGAAGTTGCAAAAGGTTTTAAATCTAGATAGATAAACACATTCTCGTTTCAAACACATAAAGTAATTATACCAGGGTTCTATCGAAATATTGATCATTTATTTGTTAATATTCCCTGAGTTATCTGTTTTGCGATGGTATTTTGAAATCTACGCCAAACAAAAAGTTACATATTGAAAGACTGTGTAAAGTTTTTGAAATTTTAGGAAAAAATAGGTATAGATAAAAGCATAATTCACGGGGAATCGAGAAAAAAGGCGATTCTGGAAGTGCCACTACCAAGTAATGTTACCTAACTCAAGTTGTTTTCCGCTATAATAAATCATTATCATCTATTTATTCCGAATGTACGAAATACTACATACATGAGCATTAGCTTATACCCATAAGTACTATTAAAATTTATTGGATGAAATTAAGCCTAATCTTTGAAACTTGGCAAACAGGGTGGATGTTTGCTTAATCTTTAAAGATTAGACCATCTAAGTGACCCTCGCCAACTTCAATACACTTTTTACGTCTGGATATAAAATTATTCATTACCCAGTGGTGTGAACCTTCATTTATTGCAGCGACTTTTTTCTGAAATTGAAATTCTGGAAACAACATTTATTATGTTATATTTGTACTGTATTACAAAAAGATACGTACTAGAAAAGATGAGATTTTGAAAGACATATAACCTCTTTCCAAAAAAAGATGAGGTATTGGCGAATGCAGCTTCTGGGAAGCTCGATCAAACAATACAAATCCTAGGTCAAAGATTCAATATTGCAATAAAGTATGGTAGCATTTACAACAAGAAAGGTTTGTCATTAGCAACTCCAAAATATATACCAAATTACAATCAAATACCTACTAAAAGGTTTGTAAAAATACTCTTATAAACTGGTACAACTTTTTGACAATTCCATAAATCAACCAATAGCGTGAATATTATAAAAATCTCAAACGAAAATTGGCTGTAAAGATTAGAAGACCTCAAGACAGGGATTTTTAAAAAGAAAAAGTAACTAAAAACTCCGACAAACTCAACAAATTTGCCATTTGTAAGACTAGTAGGGAGCATCGACAAAACATCGTAAAGAAATTGAAAATTTAAACTATAAAAGATTTATAACACCATTAACCCACAGTAATAATAAAATATCTAGAATTCACAAGTGATACTTCAGGGTAGACTGTTTCAAGTTTGTTGTACTCTCATCAGCTGGAGCTAATCATCTGTGAAACCTAAGCACATCATCCTGGCTTATTTACAAACCAATGACTAACATTAGCACCAAATGGTACCCGATGCGACACCTATAAATAAAAAGTAAAATTACAGTCTCTTTTGGTTGTGAAAAAGACGATAACCGAAAGTTTCTTAGGTGTTCATTCTGTTGTATGAACATCTCATCAGTTTAAAAATTTCAACTTATCTAAACTCAATAGTAAAGAAATTAGTTATCTTTCAAATTTGTGCAGATTTCTTTCTCTTCACACACAATATGAAAAAATATTCTTGTACCCTTCTAAATGTATCGACAATAGAAATATATTTATAGTCATATCTTTAATGAATCTACGCTGAATGATGATGTCAAAAGAATGCGTTTTCAAAACAGAATAGATTTTACATTGCATGCCCCCACGAATTGGCAAAATGATAGAATCAGATAAACAGTCGAGGTTTAAAAAGTAACGTCGCCTCACTACACTAGTACAGACAATGTTCCAGATTTTCTTTTAAAATGTGGTATATGATTTGTTTCGACTGCATCCAGATAAATCTGGGTGAACGGTCAAGCAGTCGTTTGAGATGTCGGACTTCATTCCTAGTATCCGAGACTAGCCCGAAGACAGAGGGAGGGCAGTTGTTAGAGGTGTCGGGAAGCACTAGGATTCGAGACTAGCTTGAGGGCAGACCACACGGCGTTCACCCTTAGAACTGGTCGTTGTCTACCCCATCCCAGGCTTGTCTGGGTAACGGATGACGCGATCAGAATCAAATGTGTGGTAGAGTTATGCCGAGGTGTTGCGTTTACGTTTCGCCAGAGTGTTTCTCGACGATGACCCTAAAACGTTGCAGGGGGAGCTCTGTTAACAAGGGGGTCCGGTGTGGGTGGATTGAATCTTACCTGACGTCAGGGTCTTTTAAGGAGCTAAGTATCCCGCTGTCTGGCCTAGACGTTGGCCTATTGGGTGGACGGGAGACCACACGACGTTCACCCTTAAAACTGGCTGTCTTCTACCCTATCCTGCTGACGGGAAACGGATGAAGCTGTTAGAATAAAGCGTGTGGTAGAGAAATTCGTGAGAATTCTCGGCGGTAACTCTGACCGATCAGGGGGAACCCTGGTAGATGAGACCGGTGTGGGCGGACTCGAATCTCGCCTAAGGGACAAGGTCATTTATGGTCACCAATAGAACCCGCTGTTTGACCGAGGTCATTTATGGTCACCAAGGACCCCGCTGCATGACCGAGGTCATGTATGGTCACCAAAGGAACCCGCTGTTTGACTGAATCTCTAATGCGGTGACTAGAAGTGAGGTTATCCCGCTTTTGGGCAATGGGAAACTGCAAGCCGCCAGGTAAATGTGCTTAGGAGCTATCCTGACCACCCTATGATCCGGACTGCAGCCGGGTACAGTGATTGGGAGAAGCTCTGAAAGCCATTACACTTAAGAATAGTTGAAGCGAATACATAGCCTCTCACTATCAAGACAACTTCACCAAATCCGGGTACGCACCGGGAGTCTATAACGTGTAGACTTAAAAGAAGCTCTGTCGAGGGCCCACCAAGCCTAAAATTGGTAGATCGGGGTGGCAAAACCGCTTAAAAACCAAGTCCTGTCACATTTGAGGTTGGATTCGATCGGGCAGTGGTCCCTCTTGATAACAGCGTCAAGTTGGGGAATAGTCCTATTGCTGGACGATGTACTTCACCCCGCATGAAAGAGGACGGGAGGGTGCTGGCGGGTGAGCAGCGTGTTAAGTCAACTGCTCGGTCACTATGCGCGACTTAGCTAGTATAGGGTGGATAGGCAACCTCGCTCCTACCAGTGAGTCAATCTGATAGCAATTGCACGACTGTCGGTTATGCAACTTGCGCGCTGATTGGGCGTATCCCAATCACTTCCTTCTGGAAGGAACGTGGGGGTAAGTTCACACAGGTACCCCACGTAAAACAACCTTGACATTTCATGTCTGGCCTAGACGAATGGAGGAGATTCAAGTGAGGTTTATCTCGGTTAGGGAGTTCGCTCGCTAACCCATGAGAAACTGAAAATGAGAAATCGTCTAGAGACCTACACTTAAAGGATGCTGATGCGAAGATGCATAGCCTCTCGCGTTCAAGACAACTTCACCTTAACGGGCACACACCGGGGTGCTACTTTGATGGGCCCTATAAAGTAGCCTCGAAACGAAGCTCTATCGGGGGCATACCAGGCCTATAACTGGGAGATCGGGGTGGCAAACCCATTTAAAAACCAAGTCATGCCACACTTGAGGTTGGATTCGATCGGGCAGTGGCCCCAACTCTGGCTCGGTTGTACTGAACTGACTTAAGTTTGGGGAATAGTACTATTGCTGGACTAGGTACTTAGCCCCGTATGAAAGGGGACGGGAAGATGCCGGCGCATGAGCACGTATATGTTAATCGCTCCGGTACTAGCCTGGTTAGCTAATAGAGGGTGGATAGGCAGCCTCGCTCTGACCAGCGAGTAACTGGGAGCAATTGCTGTGCGTTTGCGCGCTGATTGAGCTTATCTCAATTGCTTCCTCCTTTGGAAGGAACGTGGGGGTATGTTGATATGGGAACCCCACGTAAAACACATGCAAATCATGCATCCAGATAAATCTTATTTTAGTTTTTGGATGGCAATTCATCGCATCGTCTTTACAAACTCAAATTATCTCAAAATTATTTTACTAGAACATTATCATAATTTTATTTCAGCCCAACATTGTATTAGAATTGCTATTAATTAAATGTGTATTGTAACTATGTAGACTTTTAAAATTATGCTTTAGCGTTAAATTTTAAATTGCATTGACGGTATAGGAAGCTCTAGATCTACAAAAAAGAGGTAATTTACGAATGTCTCAAAAGTTTTGGCACAATGTTTAGGACTTTGTAATTTATTTTTAACAGATTGTTATCGGAAACGAAACAAGCTTGTTGTTACGTCATTTCAGTTTTGGGGTTTAAATTTTATAACTGTGATTTTATAAGATAGAAGTTTTATCTATAATCTTGTTGGACGGATGCCCAAACCTCAAACTATACTACTCTCTGCGAATTAATATATTACGAAGAACTTGTGGTAAACAGAATGATGAATAGAGCCAAAGGCAGGATCGTCATCTCAAGACGTAAATGATTTCACCAATTCAACGTTTCAAGATCAACAATTTGTCCAGATGTCCAGACATGGTCAAAAATACAGAAAAAGGAAAAATGTCCAAATAAGTACATCCAAATCCAGCTGCAACGGATAGCTGTATGTTATTGTTCACTGAGCAGAAACTACTTTTCCGAAAATAGAGTCTTTATTAAGAATGATGAGACATTTTTTACTCTTGGTAATTCCTGAATAAAAGGAAATTAAGGTTTCTTTGATAACATCTGATAACATCAATGAACTACCAGATAATGTAAACTATAAGGCAAAAGCTATTCCGGATAAAATGTTGGTGTGGTGTGCGATATCCGAAGCAGGGATTTCTGGGCCGATGTCGGACAAGAAAGAAGAGAAACGGTAGCTACCACATACCTGGCGATTAGCTTATACCCATAAGTTTTCTTAAAATTTATTGGATGGAATTAAGCCTATTCTTTGAAACTTAGCATTCAGGGTGGATATTTGCCTAATCTCTAAAGATTAGATCATCTAAGTGACCCTCACCAACATTCGTTACCCAGTGGAGTGAACCTTCATTTATTACAGCGACTTCTCTATAAATGCATGCTGTTAGTTCCTCAATGATTCTAAGACGACACTTTCGCTTTCAAATAGATTAGATTCTAATTAGATCGATCGACCATACGTGCCACGGTAAATATTCAAAAGGTGAATTGATTTGGCCATTATAATATTGCCTGAGGATCTTCATTGAATTTCCAGCTGTATGAGTTGTCACATTCTGCTGGAACAACAGGCCATTATTTAGTAGTCCCCGGCATCTTAATCCGGGAACAGCATAGGTTTTTAACATATGTGAGTCGAGTTGGAAGGTTACTGTAACGGAATGTCATTTTCGTGTTTGAAAAAGTATTGACCTATAATTCCAAACGATCCTACACTGTACCAAACAATGACTTTCGGGCTATGTAGGTTTTTTGTTAACGCTTGCCAATATTTTCACCTGTCCAATGACTAAAATTTTGTTTGTTGATTACACCATTCTGCATAAATTCTGTGACGCCCAAGTCGGATATTTCTATGACAATGACACGATTATTCAAGACAAAAAGATGCTTTAGAAAATAATTAAATTCAACAGAATCTCTGACAGGTACCTACTGGATGACTGCATGTGAATATAAATCTCAAAGGTATACAAGATATCCATACATAAGGTTGTGAGGAAAAATCTGCAAAATTTGGTTGCAACTCTAATTTGCTTGCATTCATCTAGAATGCTATGATACTTTCTGGGTTTTTTTTATTTAAAGTGTAGTTTACTTAGCTAGTAGAATTAATTTCTAATGCATAAATAATCAAGAATTTAAACAAGAATTAACTCGAAGATAAAATTGACAAATGTTATACTTGGCATGGAATTTTGAAAAACTTTTCTGCTGTAAACATGCAGGTTCTGGAAAGCTTGCTCAAACAATACAAATCCTCGGTCAAAGATTCAGTATTGCAATAAAGCATGGTAGGATTTACAACAAGAAAGGTTTGTCATTAGCAACTCCAAAATATATACCAAATTACAATCAAATACCTACTAAAAGGTTTGTAAAAATACTCGTATAAACCGGTACAACTTTTTGACAATTCCAGAAATCAACCAATAGCATGAATACTGTAAACGAGAAATTGGCAGTAAAGATTAGGAGACCACAAGACAGGGATTGTTAAAAAGAAAAAGTAACTAAAAACTCCGGCAAACTCCAAATTTGCCATTTGTAAATCTAGTGAATCAGCAAAGACAAAACATCGTATAGGAATTGACAATTTAAAATATAAAAGACTTACTAAGACTATTTAAGACTATTAACCTAGAAAAATAATGAAATGTGTGGAATTCACAAGTGATACTCTAGGACAGACTGTTTTGAGTTTGTTGCACTGTCATCAGCTGGAGCTAATCACTTGTGAAACCCACACACAGCATCCTGGCTTATATACAAGCTAATGACTAATATTAGTACCAAATGCTAACCGATGCGACACCTATAAAATTACGGTCTCTATAGGTTGTCAAAGAGAAGATAACCGAAAGTTTCTAAGGTGCTGATTCTGTTGTATGAACATCTCGTCAACTGTTTAAAAATGCAGCTTATCTAAACTCAATAGTAAAGGAATTATTCATATTTCAAATTTGTGCAGATTCTTTCTCCCCACACACTTAGAAAAAATATTCTTGTACCCTACTAGATGCAACGACGATAGAAATATATTTCTAGTCGTATCTGTAGCGAATGTACATGTTTGGTAAGGTTTGTCATTAGCAACTCCAAAATATATACCAAATTACCATCAAATACCTACTAAAAGGTTTGTTACTCTTATAAACCGGTACAACTTTTTGACAATTCCATAAATCAACCAATAGCATGAATATTGTAAACAAGAAATTCGCTTAAATATGATTTTGAAATACAAATAAGGAGACTACTAGACAGGGATTGTTAAAAAGAAAAAGTAGGGGAGAGTCTGGAACATTGGCCATGCAGGAACAGTGGCCACCTTCCCGCCATTTTCTTATTTATTAGGTGCTGCTCAAGATTAGGTGCTGTCATCTAGCACAGAATGTACCAATAGGACACTAAGTATATTAACAAAGTATTTCCATTTAAATCTCAAAATTTTTATTTTAAAACAAACAACCTGAAATTTTGTACTTGAAGTAAAATACAACAGGCAAGTGAAATAAATGTTAGTGGCTAAATAAATAAACGTCGAAAGGAACTAGCGTTGGCCGCTTATACCTACTTCATGTAAATATTTATTGGTATAATAATATTTTGATTGTGTTGGATAGTTTTTGTTTTTCCCTACTTTTTAAAAAACATGAAGTTGATGTTAAAAACATTTTATTATTAAATGATTAAAAACATGTAGTTGGTACATAAGTGTAGGTACAGTGGCCACTTCTTTGTTATGTAGGTCCCTGTACTATTATTTAGTACAATATTTTATTTATTTCAGATATTATTTCCTAGATGTTCCTGATGATTTGTACATTATTTATATCAACCTGTAAAAATAGGCGGCACTACTAGAACAGCAAATCTGTTTTTTCCATTAATTTATCTATGTATAATGTTTGTTAGCTTTTGCCTGGTTTTTTAAATTTAAGTTGCCTTTTTTTCAATACAAACTATTTTTTACAAAATAAATCATTATTCTGTAAATGCCTGTGTACTTGTTTTTACTATTCCCATCTTCTACACAGTAGTGGCTACAGTACCATACTCTAATGGCCACTGTACCATCACTGTAGGTACAGTGGCCACTTTTATCTTAAATTCTTCCAACTCCAAAATCTTTGTTATAATTTTATTTTTTCAGTTCTAGAATGCAATGGTGTAGAAGTAAAAACAGTATTTGTTATCTAATGGTAACAGATTCTATAAAAGAGGGTTAATTGTGGTTGTTATTGATGTTATTAACAAAGGTGGCCAATGTTCCAGACTCTCCCGGCTCCTGACTCTAACTAAAAACTCCGGAAAACTCCAAAATTGCAATTTATAAATCTAGTGAATCAGCAAAGGCAAAACATCTTATAGGAATTGACAATTTAAAATATAAAAGATTTACTAAGACTATTTAAGACGATTAACCCAGAGTAAAAATGAAATGTGTGGAATTCACAAGTGATACTCTAGGACAGACTGTATTGAGTTTGTTGCATTCTCATCAGCTGGAGCTAATCGCCTGTGAACCCCACACACAGATTCCTGGCTTACAAGCTAATGACTAACATTAGTATCAAATGCTAACCGATGCGACACCTATAAAATTACGGTCTTTATAGGTTGCCAAAGAGAAGATAACCGAAAGTTTCTAAGGTGCTGATTCTGTTGTATGAACATCTAGTTATCTGTTTAAAAATCGCAGCTTATCTAAACTCAATAGTAAAAGAATTATTCATATTTCAAATTTGTGCAGATTTCTTTCCCCCCAGACACTTAGAAAAAATATTCTTGTACCCTACTAGATGCAACGACGATAGAAATATATTTCTAGTCGTATCTGTAGCGAATGTACATGTTTGGTAAGGTTTGTCATTAGCAACTCCAAAATATATACCAAATTACAATCAAATACCTACTAAAAGGTTTGTTACTCTTATAAACCGGTACAACTTTTTGACAATTCCATAAATCAACCAATAGCATGAATATTGTAAACAAGAAATTCGCTTAAATATGATTTTGAAATACAAATAAGGAGACTACTAGACAGGGATTGTTAAAAAGAAAAAGTAGGGGAGAGTCTGGAACATTGGCCATGCAGGAACAGTGGCCACCTTCAACGACGATAGAAATACATTTATAGTCATATCTGTAGCGAATGTACATGTTCAATGATGTCAAACGAATGCGTTTTCAAAACGAAATAGATTTTACTCGTATAGTGCATGCTCCCACAAGTTGCAAAATAGCATAATCGGACAAACAGTCGAGGTTAAAAAAGTAACATCTCCCTACTACGCTTGTACAAACACCGAGTCAGGTTTTCTTTAAAAATTGTGGTATATGCTTTGTTTCCTGAAATGAACTGGTTTCTTGTAAATCTACAAGACAAGATTCAACAATGAAACTTTCATTAGACATTTACAACTTTTTCCGGAATGTGAACGACTGCACCTAGATAAATATTATTATAGGTTTTGGATAGCAATACATCGCATCGTTCTCGACAAGCTTAAAGGTTCTCATAATTAATTTACTAAAACGTTGTCCTAATTTTATTTCAGCCAAACATTGGCCTTCAAATTCGCCAGACCTTAATTCTTTTGATTACTAAGTTAAAGCTTTACAGAGAAAAGTGAGCAGTATCCTGAAACCGTTTAAAAATAGGGAAGAATTGAAAGGGAGAGATTTAGATTTTCAAGAAACTATTCCGTGAGCTATTGTGCAGTGGAAAGCACGATTGAGAATGATCATAACTGAAAATAGGGAAAATAGTGTCATTTTATTGGTGAAACTAGTATATATAAACTCTAATACAATATATCGTATTAGAAGTGCTATTAATTAAATATGTATTGTAATTATGTAGACTTTTAAAATTATACTTTAACGAACGCGCAGCTATTTTGAGGTTGGTAACAATCGTCATTGAACTCCAAAGTATGAAGCGTTTTATCTAGGCCATCCGGTATATTTTTAAAAATTTTAAATTCTATTGATGGTATAGAAAGATATAGATCTACCAAAAAAGAAGTACTTAACGAATGTCTCAAGTTTTGACACAATCTTTAGGTCTTTGGAATTTATTATTAGCAAGTTATTATTGGAAACGAAACAAGCTTGTTGTTACGTCATTCTAATATCTTCTCAATTTTGGGATATAAATTTGTCATTATGTTTTATTAGATAGAAATTTTCAAGAGTTTCTTCAATCTTGTTGATCGGTTCCAAAACCTCAAATTGTACTATTCTTTGCGAATTAGTTTATTAAGTTTTTAAGTAGTAGTTTCAACAGCTCTTGTATTATTCAAACAATTATTTTAAAAAGTTAATAAAGCTATACGTTGTTTTCTTGTAAATTGGAAAATCGCCAAAAAGTTTTATTTTGTTTTTTGATAATTTTAATATTTGTCAAAAATACCTACACCATTCAATATTATTAGAAAATATGCTCTGCAATTGTTGCCTTCCTACTCCTTTAAAGCATTTTTAACGATTTCAAAATAATCAGTAACGGGGGTGTATCAAAAAATGTTAAAAAAGGAATTTTTCATGTCGGGATATTTCTTCAAGCCCGGTTTGTGAACGTAAAATGTCATTAGGAATATTTTTTCTTAATAAGATTTTTCTATATTTTAACAAATAAGGTAATCTCGATTTAAACACCTATTGTCACTTGTAAACTTTGACATGGCGTATTTCAAGTATTTTTGGAAGCAGAAGTGATTGAACAACAAAGTTTTTTCCTTTAAACAAATAATATTAAAATGTTTTCCCATATGGATCGAACTTTATGGCACACACTGTATAGTTGACCACCTGCAAAATCTGCCGTTTCTCTTCATAATAATCAATTTTCTTAATTTGTAAGAGAATCCTTTAAAATAAGATATTTTGTTAATTTTGTTTGCTGTAAAAATTTGTGTATCCTATTATTGTTTATAAAAATATCATATTTGATAAAAACATTTGCTTCGTATTGTATATTTCTTTATACAGAGATTTGCCGAAAAACATTGATTTTAATGTTTGAGTATCTTAAAAACGAATGTTTTCCTGAATCGTTGTGTAGAAACGTTACTGTTCATAACTCTCAATAAATCAATAATTTTATAAAATCACTAAGCATTAGCTGTTGTTAAATTGGGTCCACTTCACGAATTTTGTCCCAAATCTAAGATTTATGCATTAAAAATAAATTCTTATTACTGTAATAAGTCCTAATTTCGTAATAATTTGCAAGAATTTTAAATAAGAGTACAGTATTAATATAATATAATCATTCTTTACATTTAAAAAGATGTAATTATATTTACTAAGAAATACAGACAGAAACGTGATACCTTAGATAAGTAAATGACGCGTTTTTAAACGGGCTTCAGCAAAACAAATCACGAATATAAACTAAAAATATGCTAGGCAGTGTTGCCGCGAATTCGGAGGCAAAAACATCCTTAAAATGCTTTTATACAAGCGGAGGTAAACACAACCGCGTGGCGTATACATGTATATCTCGCAGCGACTCTGCGGCAATCGCTGGAACTAAAATGTATATAAGTATACGTAAATAGGTCCCGTTTGACTCCGGCTGAAAATAGGTGGAAAATGATCCTGGAGGTGTCCTGATGCCGAATAACATGGTTAGCGCGTTCGACTCCGATACCGACGAGTTGCCTCCGGATTTTGAGTCCGACTCGTACGCTGTATATAGCGTTCGGAGGTGTATAAGTACTAAAAGCATATATATATATATATATATATATATATATATATATATATATATATATATATATATATACATGCAGAAAGCACTGATACGCCTCCGAATATATGTCTGTTCATAGCGATCGCCTCCGATTTTGGAGGCGAAGTGGAAAAAACGGAGGCGAAAACGAATCCCCATGTATATGTAGTTTAAAATGTTGGAAATCATTTATTATGCCGTTTCCCAAATTTTAGGTCGGAGTCGAAAAATACCTATTCACCCAGTCATAGATACATTTTAGTACATCGTGTTATACTCTAGGCGGCGCCTTCGCTGTATACGAGATACGTCTTAACTTAAGTTACAGCATTATACACCTCCCTACATTTAACATGCATTTTTTGTTCATATTAGCGGCAACACAGCGTAGAGGCGAAACCTACCTATATGCATCTTCAAGAAGTTGTTCTATTGTATACACTTGACCATGGGCTTTCAAATTTATTAAAAAATAGATTTTTCATAAGATCAACAAATTAAAATGAAACTAAAATTTTGTTACTAAAAGTTTACAATTGGTTACTTGCATTATGTATGATTTGGGTAATTTATGTAAATATTAAAACATAGTTTTACACATAAATTTATAATCACATTTCAAAAACGCCTGTTTAAATTTCTGAGGAATGTAGACCGACCAAAAGCTTGTTTCAAAAATTAGCAAAATTCTTAATTATTATGAAATGACCCCGTTTATTCGTATATCCATTATCGGTATACATTATTAAAATCTAATTAGATGTCTAATAAATACACAAATTCTCTGAAATTATTTGAATTGACTGCCTATTTACGTATTTACTTATAAAAAAATTATATGATATTATTTTTTATTTCTTCCTTGGCACTTTAAACGTATTTTAAAAATAATCAAAATACTTTTGCAATGCAAATGCCCTCGCGCGTCCTGCTCGTTTGTTTATTATAGTATAGGAATGAATTTAGGAAATCATTTTAAATACCTCATTGTCAGAAAAGTTTTGTTCGTTATGAAATAAAGTTTAATATTTATGTCTTATTAAAATTGTAAGCGTAATTAGGCTATATTAGACGTTTTCTTCTGCATTTTATGATTAAATCCAAACAATCATAAACATTTTAGCACGATTTGAGAATGCTTTGTCACAAATTGTTTGTTTTAGCAACAGTTTGTAAAGTGATACTGTCAAAACTAGAGAGGCGCAGTATTTTACGATGACTTCATAATTTTAAGAAGAACAATACAAACTCAGCAGTACGTATCACCTTATTATTACTGGCCATCGACGAATCAACGATTGTTGTATCCAATAAAATGCTATTATGTGAATAATTTAACTTTCTACGTCTTTTTAATTATTTTTATTATTTATAATTATCATAATTATATTATTTTCTAACGATAAAAAGTGCCATTCTTGGGGGCATACTGTCTTAATAAAACGCTGTTACATAAACCATTATCACTTCCAAAGATTAAGAATGGATGTTTTTACTGACAAACCTTTAATTTGTAAATAACCCACATTATATGTAAGCAAGAATAACAAAATTTCGTTGTGAAAAAATTAAGCTATTATAGAAATTTAATGGTATCTTTCAATTAAAACTACAATGAATAAATAAAGTAACACAATATTTACTATTTAAGATGTTATTAATTATTTGGTTTCACTCAATCCATCTACTTACATACATACATATGGTATACGCATCATTCCTTATGGACTCTTATGAGAAGACAACGTCATTGGAGGCATACACAACTGATAATTACATACAATATATACTAATAGGAGTTGACAGAGTACGATAAGTATTTATTTAAGTATACATGTCTCCGAGCATTTAACTTGCGTTTTTTGTTCATATTAATCAATTAATCATATTAGCAGAAACAATGTATGAAGGCTGATCATACTAAAACGTTTCTTTAATAATTTATTGTATAATATCCAGGCACAGATTTACCATATTCGAGGCCCCCATCGTATTGCCCATAATAACATTTTAATTGTGAGAAATGGTTTTAGGGAATAATTACATTTTTGACTAAAGATTTCATATTTATATTCGAAATTTAACATTTTTAATAAAAAGCAACTTGAGAAAAAAGTGAAATATTTATTATTAAAAACGTTAATAATTGGAATAACACGTTTTGCTCATTACATAAACATATAACCATCTTCTCCATTGTAATTTAGTAAATCTACTTTGGTACAATAACAACTCGAAAAAATTCTTGTATATCAGTTGCACTTGCAAGAGATTCAGATAATTTATAATCAATGAAATTTCAATAATATTGAAAATTATTTCACGAATGACTCTAGAGGTACTAAAACTTTAATTATTATATATTAAAAAAAACTAAAACAAAACCTAACTAAACTTATAAATAACAAAAAAGTCTGAGTCCGAGTAGAAAATTATGCTAAATAAATGTTGAAAGAAAGTATAAAATTTAATTTCAGGATTTTGTAGAATATCCTTTTTGTTTAATTACTTCTAACGTTTTTTTATATTTAAAACTAATTTAGGTTTTCTCCGGCTGTGATTTTATTCCATTCTTCATCCAACACTTCTTTTATAGCAGCTTAGAATGTTATGTAGTGTTATCGAATTCGTCTCTCCAATAACTCTCAAAGGTTCCCAATGGACTTTCGAGCTGGGGGATCTCTAGGGAATTCTAGGTAATGTCATTATTGACCTACTTTGTTTAAAAAAGGATCCACTAATAACTGATAACTGAAAAATTAAAAAATCAACTTCATGAACATGAAACATGAATGGAACATGAGGAAACATGATGGTCAATGATGATCAGTTACATTTTCAGAAGGATGGGGCTCTAAAAGATGGTATCTCAATAACAAGATCAGTTTTTAAAATAATATACTTGAGTTGTCTGTAAGTAAATGACTGAACTGCCACAATTTGGCACCAGTCTGTATGTGAAACGTGTGAGACGTTTGTATGTGAAATAATTTAAATCATATTGAAAATGGGTTGTTAAAAGACTTATCTCTGTATCTCAGCAATCCATGGGCCGATTTCAATTATTTTGCTCCAAAGATTCCTTTTTCCGAGGGGTCTCTCACTCTCGGCAATAGGTGTACAGTTTCTCGGGAATAAATTGCTATGAGTCGGAAATAATGAGCAATATTGGGCAATATGGGAAATAAACGGGAATACAAAGGAATAAGAGGCAATAAACAGAAATAAACGGGAATACGCAGGAATAAGCGACAATAAATAAAAAATACGCGGCAATAAATGGGGAATACGTGGCAATACTGAGAAATAAACTCGGCAATAGGAATAACACGCTCCATCCTTCTCGATCCATTACGCGTTTTATCTCAAACGCGTTTAAAAATCTAGGTGGTCTTCTGAAGAAGTGAGTATATGTTGTAGTGTGCGCGGAAAAATAATGACGGCAAGTAATTGTTTTTTGTTTGAACATTGAAAATCATTCACCGTTTCTAAGAATCGTGATATGACACTTACCCTTAAAAGGCTAATTGAATAAAGGATTTCTTTATACTATACAGTGTAAATAAAGTATGGAATAAAATTCATATTTTCTGTATTACCACGTGAATTTTATTTTCTTTCCTGCGAATTTTAAGGACATCAATTTTAATTTTTTAGTTTGCTACTGTATCACGGTCGATGATTTTAAATGGAACCCCCTTATTTTCTTGCTAGAAATGAAAAGTATATATTTTTTTGAGTTCAGCAATACCCCATATGTGGTATTTAAAATTAGTATTTTTTGAAATTTGGAGGACCAAATGTGATAACTTTCACGAAAATAATAATTAATCTTTCAATCCTTATTATTATTTTCGTGTCAAAGTTTATGAAAAACAATTAGCAAATCGGTCTTGTAGAACTCGTATAGGAGAACTATGGCGGCATGCAAGGGTTTGTCTATACATCAGAACAATACGAATATTAAACACTCAATGATGGCTATGGCTAGACTGTAAGGACTGCAGTCGATTTAAAACACAAGGCTGTTTTTTGTTCCAGTTTGTTTGAGAGTTCTACTGGGCCGATTTACGTGATTCTTATTTTACAGTGAAGCTTCCACGGTGTGCATTAGTATTTTTTATGTTTTTTAATTTTTAAATCCAAAAATTAAAAATTTTTTTTCGAGAAAAGCCATCCACTTGCAGCGCCCTCTTGTTAGTTCCCAGCGTGTAAACCTTTGGAATTGCGCTTAATAGACAAACCATTTCTATCACTAGCATCTAGGTGTTGAAGTCGCCGATATGCGATGTAGCTGTTTCTAGCAGTTGTAATTTTATATTTTAGTGGTTATAATAGTAAACAAAAATCAATTCAAAATAGATAAAATAGTACTAAGATTACCACATGAATGATAAGAGAATAAGAATAATTATTTTCTGAAATTTTGAAGTTATAGAAAATTTAAAACGACAATATTTAATTTTTAGGTTAGTTCACTACGAACATAACTATAAAAACTGCAATAAACGTATGTATAAAATAGTATTTGCAACAAAATGCTATAAACATCTACTTGTTTATTAATAATTCTTGTAACTAAACAATTTTGGTTTGAAGTAACAGTTTCAACTTGCATAAAAATGTACAGTAACGAAATATTTGACTGCCAATTTCAAACACATATTTTTCATCAGTCATGTTTTTGAAATACTAATAAACGTGTTCAAGAAATTTGTTAAACAAGATCTCTAGATTCTCATAATTTCTGTATTTAAACGCGGGCAGTAATTAAAAGTACAATAAATTAATTACAAATGCTAGGAATAGCTAGGGCATGTCGGTGGCTGCAGCCCTTGCAGTCTAGTCTTTCATCATCCATCATCGAGTGTTTAATATTCGAATTGATCTGATGTATAGACAAACCCTTGCATGCCGCCATAGCTCTCCTTTACGAGTTCTCCAAGACCGCTTTGATATTCTATTTTCTTTAGATTTTTATACCATGAATTTAAAATACTTTATACCTATTTAAAACACAAGGCTTATTTTTGTTACGCTTCGTTTGAGAGTTCTACTGGGCCGATCTGCGCAATTCCAAGTTAAAAGTTTTATGATGTAGATTTGCCAGGTATTTTTAGTTTTGCGAGTTTTTAATTATTTATATTTTTAAAAGAGTTATTTGTAACCGATGCATTTCTATACGCTCGAGACCGATTGTTCACTTACACCGAAATCAAGCGAATCTTTTGAAGTAATTTCAGTTTCATCAGAATCAGAATTTTTTGAATCAGAAAAATCAGACTTAGAGGAAGGAAACATGCAAGAAAAAAAATGAAAGATAAAGCTGAAATTAGAAAAATATTATGTAATGTTTTACGACACCCGATGGTACATTGGACGAATTTTGGATATTGATAAAGAAAAATTCTTGAAAGAAGATTTGGAAAACTTCATACAGCCCAAGGAAAACGACATTCAGAAAGTAGATTCGGAATTTATATTTTATAGTCCTGTAAATTTTACTGGAGTTCTGGAATTCTTTTTGAATTTTATTTACTGCCGTGCATTGGGATTCTCACTTTTCAAATAAATTTTTGTTATTTATCTCAATGTGTCTTTTTTTGTATTTCTTAGAGTCGATCTATCTGATATATATGTTCTTCGTTTCACGTATTCGGTTCGCAGTTACTTTAACAGCACTTAAAAATGTGATGTACATATATTATGATTGAATAAAAAACTACTTTTTTACAGATCATTTTTTATTTGTGAGGAATTTTGTTTACATTTTTCTTAGTGGAGCTACGACCTTTTGTAAAATTATCAAAAAAACCAATAATAAACACCTTTCATTCAAATACACCCACTGCTAAAATCATGCATGGAATACGTAAATAAACACGGCAATAGGAAAATTAATGCAGCAATACAGAAATAAATACGGCAATACGGAAATAAATACGACAATACGGAAATCGAGACGGGAATACAGCAATCCAGACAAGAAAAAAGGAATAAAAACGGCAATACGGGAATAACAAGTGAGAATACGGGAATAAAGACAGTTATTGCCGTAAAGCGGCAATAGGTGTACATAATTTCTGGGAGTGAGAGACCCCTCGCCTTTTTCATTCCCTTTAAAATGATCTGTCACAATGGGGGGGGGGTCAAAAAGTTGGTGGAGTGGGGATAAGGGTGTGAGATGCAAAATTTTGACAATTCTGTATTTAAATGTCCCCATCGATAAATAAATTGACGTGTTTTTGCTGAAATCGATATTTTGTTTAATTTAGGAGATTGTCACGTGGGGTTTTCGTGACTGGAGGACGTAGTCAGAGGTAGAGAGAAATTAAACACAAGTTGTAAAAAACAACTATATACTAAAGACAATAAAGACGGTACAAAAGGTTAACACACATGTTGACATATTGATACATATTGTGAGGACGTATATGTCCTCCAAAACAAGTACAATCAAGGGTAGGTCGGAACCAACCCTGTTCTAGCACTAAATCTACTAACTAAGCGTAGGAGCTAGACTCCTAGTAATTTATAAAGCTAGGGATTTTTTTTGTTTGTCGGATGGTAACAACTTTTACTAAATCTACAAAAGTCAAACAGAGATATGACAATTTAAATTCAAATGTTTTGTTGTTACCAACATGAAAACAAAAAAAGTCCGTATAGCACTCATGTCGTCTAAAGAACAAGTTAATTTTATTTAAGAAATTTCTGCAGAATTCGGCACAAAAGAATTCGCGGATCACGCGCCCAGAAACTACGTTGCAGATACTAGTTATTTGTTGTGTTGCAACACACTCGTACGCAAACATTGACTATTACAAACAAATTACTATGAATAGAACGCCGGACCCGATTGCAAAGTATACGATACAACGAGCGGGCGCTATAGACTATAACGCTCGTTTATAATGCCCTGGTTGTTATACAGTTGTTTATATAGTTCGTATCACAGGTATAAACAAAGAATAATATGTAAGTGAAACATAAAAGATTTTTATTTTCAAAACAACTCGACATTGGAAATTTACCCGACTTAGTCTAGAAATTTCATAAGGTGTATTTGAGGATAGCCCTAATTAGGAAAGCCCGATCAAGTTCCTATGAGTACTCGATTACGTCAGCCCCAATTTATTTCAAGGATAAGTTACTTAGGGAAGCTTGATTAAGACCTCATGAAGACCCGATCGGGATAGCTACAGTTTTTTTCTGGAATAAACTACATAGGGGAACCACTTAAGATCGTTGTGAATTTCAAAAGGGGCAATCTGAGCTAATTTTACAATTAAATAACTTAAGAAAGCCCGATGAGGCCCCCACGAAGGCCCCAAAGAGACAACCTCAGTCCTCGTAAGGTCCGGATAAGATGTCCTAATACGGTTCTTATAAAAGGAAATTGCGTTACTTGGTTTCACAATGTTCTAACAACAAATACGATTGTTTTATTATAACAAAGGTTAAATAATTTGCACTGTCTCCGATATGAGTTACATTTTGTCCTATCTCACATCCAAAAATACTGCAAAACACGAACGAATTCAATTTTTCATATATAATTTAACAAGTGGTCTAATTTTTTCCAATAAAATTTGTCATTTCAGAAATGAGTATCTTTTGCAACTAAAACTACACGATTCGACGAAGGAGACGACTGTAATTTTATAAAAGCAAAGCTACGAATGTCTTAAATGACAAATTTTGCAAAAAAAATTAGATCACGATTTGAATTCGGCTTGACAATCCATCGAGCAAATTTGACATTTCATTTTGACATACATTTTTTCACTGAGAAAAAACCACTACTGGTTTTTTCACTATAAACTAATTTCATTTGTCCTAATTTGAAAAATTCTGTAATTTAATTGGTTAAAAATTTTCGAGTTGGATTGTCAAAATAATCTTGACTATGGCGCAAATGTTTCCTCTATCATTCTAATATTTTCATTAATAATATAACAAGTGGTCTAATTTTTTCCGACAAAATTTGTCATTTCAGATAGCTTTCGCAACGAAAACTACACGAGTCGACGCAGGAGACGAGTGTAATTTTCCAAAAGCAAAAGCTACGAATGTCTTAAACGATAAATTTTGCAAGAAAAAATTAGACCACGAGTTGAATTCGGCTTGACAATCCATCGAGCAAATTTTTATTTAGCGTGTGTAGTTAATATTAATTTAATTAAATTTGACATAAATTTTTTCACTAAGAAAAAACCACTAGTGGTTTTTTCACTATAAAACTAATTTCATTGGTCCCAATTTGAAAAATTCTGTAATTTGATTGGTTAAAAATTTTCGAGTTGGATTGTCAAGGTATAATTGATTTCTGATCGTTGCAATATTTCCAAAGCATAGCTATGTTTTGCAGAAACGGAAGTTCTATTTTCTTTACTCTTCTACAAATGTAATCCGTAACCAAAGGTTTCTAACATTCTAATATTTTCAAGGTATAATTGATTTCTGATCGTTCCAATGTTTCCAAGGCTTAGCTATTTTTGCAGTAACCAAAGGTATCATTCGATTCATATATATTTCTTTTCTTTATAACACTCCCGAATATTTTTACTGTAAAATAATTAGGGGAGATAGTATTAGGGTTTGAAACAAAATGCACATAAAACTGTATCGTGCGTGAAGCGATTTTACACCTTGTATGCTGCACTTGCTAAATTAAATATTTTAAATTAATGGAAAATTAGTCCTTTATGCTTAAAGTAGTCATTTTTGAAGAATAAATAAATGTACTTCCCTAACTGAATAAATAAAAAGTTAACTTCTAACAAAAACTTAAGCTTTTTAAATTAAATTAATTAAATTAAGTCTTTTAACCAATTCATTTAACTCTAAATACATGAAAGTACGTGATAAAATGATATAATATTACACGCCAACGATACAAATATAATCAACCGTCCTTCTAAAATATGGCATATCTCTATTAAATTAAATATTATCATTAGTAAGCAGACGACTTATATACAACAATGCAAATAATACTATTTATAACAGAGATACTCAGCGAAACTGTTAAACAACAAGGACAGAAGAACCGTGCGTGTTTTAGTAATATGGTTATTAATATATAAGAGATACAAATAATACATTTTCGACTCCGAAATAATAGCAACGCCGCTGGAGGCGAAGGCAACTGGTTGTCATATATACAATATACAAATAGGAGTTAAAAGCGCATGTTAAAGATTCAGAGGCGAAATGGTACGGTAATTTGTTCACTCTAAGTATAAAGAATTTACAAAAAAAAAATTCCCCTCTCGACGTGCTCATCATCAACAAAGCTGTATAAAGCAATGGCAATAACTAGTTTGTCCGTATCTGTATATTTAAGGCCGGAGTCGCGGGCGCCTTATAGGCTGTCGGAGTTGAAAAAGATAGATAAGCACGTATATATATATATATATATATATATATATATATATATATATATATATATATATATATATATATATATATATATATATATATATATATATATATATATATATATATATATATATATATATATATATATATATATATATATATATATATATATATATATATATATATATATATATATATATATATATATATATATATAATGACACCGATATCGCAATAAAACTAAAGTTAGTCTTGGACCGATCTTGAATGTTAATGTAGTACCAAGGCTGGTAATTGAGAAACAAAGCAACTATTACACAATCCTTTTCCTTTAATGAATGCTAGTGCAAACAAGCAACGAAGTCTACCATTACTGTTTCGCCGTAACTGAATGCAAAGTCGATTTTTGTGTTGGATATAAAATGTTCATTAACAAAATAAATACGAAGAAATCGAAAATTCGTATAAATGATTAATGTCTTAGACTCTCAACACATATTGAGACCGTACAAACCTAACACTTTCATAGTGTACGTCTTCTTGTGCAAATACATATGTACAGTCGGTAAGTCAATATAGTTTACACTTTAGTCTTGCCAGTGTAAGTTTAAGTTCATAAAAATTCAGTAGGTTAGCAACCACTAATCCATCTTTACAATAAACCACATTTACAGAAATTTTGCAAAATATAATATGAATATTGACCCAACCTTAGCCGAAGGGTAAGAAACCAAAATTTTGAATTTTGAAGATTGCTAAAACTGGAGTTAGTTTAGCGAACCTAAGATTCAAAGTTGGCTAAGGTTTTGGGTGATAAGTATGTAACCGGCACTTGATATGTAGAGATTGACTAAAGGTAAGTACTCACAGCAACGGATCCGCAGGCGGATGTCATACGATTGGTCGGTTTGAGTCAAATCGACTCAATCCGACCAATCGTATGACATCCGCCTGCGGATCCGCTGCTTTGAGTACTTAGCTTTAGACTAGCTAAAGCAAATTAGCGAAATAGTATCTGATATTTGACTTAAGTATATTCTATGGGTAACTGACATTGACCTAACGGGTGAAAATTGGCTGAAGCTTGGGCAAGTTGTAAGGAACCCTGATTCGGTTTCTGAACATTGGCTCCGACTTGTACAACGTTTAGTGAACCGAAAATTAGTATCAGGTTGTTGATTAACCCTCGAGTGACAATTAAACAACCGAGACTCAGAATCTGAAAATTGCTTGAAACTTGGGTGACAATGCGTCCAACACACCGCTGGAAATATAGCGCTGCAGCAGTTTTCACAGCCGTCTTAGATTTAACAATCACCCAAGCAATAATATTGTTTGAAGTACATCATCATTTTATACATATAAAACGCTTAAAAATAAATACATATTAAACATGAGTTAGAGAACCAAGATTCGATATCTGAAAATTCGCCTACACTTGGATCAATGTCGAGAAAACGACATTTGACTGTCCAGTATTCAGCCACGCTGGGGTTTATTCAAAGACCTTTGTTTTAATTTTTTTTCTTCTAATAAAAAATTGTTGGTATTGCTAGACTAAACTTCTAATCATAGAGAGGAGGCACTTTTACCCTAGTGGAAAAAATAGTATGTTTTATTTGGATTTAAAGTGACTTTGTATGTTGCTATTTACGAGCGATAAATAACTCCGCCTAAATAATAAATAAATAATAATCTTATCATGTGAACAACTCCGCTATAGGGTAAATACAAGTATTTTACTTAATTGGGCTCGATTCCTATAAGGAATCTAAATAGAATGACTTTAGGAGAGTTCACGCATCCTAGCTGCGATGTGCAAACGGGTTTTCCAAATCAACTATGTGGATTGTTTGACAATTACTTTAATTGTAATCATAATGCATCAATCCTAAATCCAAATATAAAATGCAGGGAAACAAGATTGGGCGATGAAAATTTTTCACCTATCTCTGCAAATGAGACTTGTCTCCAACTCTTCTTATTTCATTATGTCGAGCTGTTAACAAGTGTCCAGTCCTCATACTAAGGTCTTCCTTGATCAGTGGCGACATAGATCTGGAGCTCATGTCCATTTCCTTCGCCAACAAACGAATAGGATAGGATGTTAGTATAGGATTTTTTTTACGAATAGAATGTTATAAAAAGAAACATTTTTGATTTATAGTTATTTATGTTATAAATCCGGCAATGAAACTTTACAGAACGAGTTTGATCTCTGAAGGAAGACAGAAGTCGCGTCTGAAATCTTGAAACGATAACTAAGGAGAATCATTTACAGGACCTATAACGTTTTTTTTTCATGTGTTGCAATTTTTTCTCTTTGAACGAAAGTTCATTCATCCCCTGCTTTATAATAATCTAGTCATTCTATATAGTAGAGTAAATTTTTGCAAAAGCATGCCTAAGTTAATTATTTTTTACTATCTAAAGATAGAGACTTGAAATCTTCTGTAATGCCTTCAGTACTGGACCAGTATAAAATGTACTATGTTTAAAATGGGGGCACGTCCCCCAAGTGGTTGAGACCCCCATTTTGTACCCTTAATTTAATAACGCAAACAAATTGAGCGAAATTTATGTTTGGAGGGTTCTTGGAGTCACTGATTATGAATCCAATGAGAAAATTAAAAAACTCAAAATGGCGGTCCTAAAATAACGGCCTTTGAGATTCAGAATGCGATCTACGCCGTTTCTATTGATTTTAGAGAAAAATTCATGTGATTTTGCAAAGGAATACACTATTTCGATTACCTTATTATGTAACCCCTTTGCTCTGCCCTAGTAGTAAAGACAATTTTTGCATAAGTTCCTATTTTTTACTTTCTAAAGATAGAGACTTGAGATCTTTTCTAATGCCTTCAGTACTGAACCAATATAAAATGTAATATGTTTAAAATGGCGGTTTTACCCCTCGGGGGGTTGAAACCACCATTTTACACTCCCAACTTAATAACTCGGGAAGTTTTCCATTAACTTGAGTGAAATTCATGTTGGGGGGTTTTGGTGTTCCTGATTATGAGTCCAATGAGAAAATTAAGAAATACAAAATGGCGAACTCAAAATGGCGGTATTTGAGATTGAAAATGCGATTTACGCCCGTTTCTATATTATTCTTTCCTTCATCAAATGTAAACATAGTTAGAATGTCAATGAAAACTTTATTAACCGGGTAATTTGGTGAAATTTGAAAACTACATACCAAATGTTACATTATTTTGCTTAGTAAAATTATTTTTCTTTGAAAATTATATTAATTATTATATTAATTGTAATACTAAAAATATTGAAGATTTTAAAGATTTTAAATCTTTCTTTGTGGATGCGAGAATGAATATATCATTTATGTCATATGACAATTCCTAAAATAAATATCAAATAATAATAATCCAGTAAATCCGAAATGATCATTTTGTAAAAAGATGAATTTTTTATTTATACATAATTACGACTAAAACGTATTTCCTATTTAATTTTTTTCATATCTCAAAGAAAGTCGTTTTCAATTCAAAACTTTTTAAATGAAATAGAAATTATTATTTTATTGTTCTTAAGTATCATTAACTATTTAAAAATGACGTACAATTCAAGAGATCCCTTAAATTTTCTGAGTAGTTTACAAATATTTATTTAAAAGCTGCTACTATACCCAAAAAGTGTCTGTAAAAATTCAGGTAGCGTGAAATGGCCGAAACTACGCCAGGGGTACTGGTTTCGATGGAATTCTATATACCTGAGTGGTTTAGGTCTTGTACACAACGTTGCCAATGTGTGGAGCCTGCAACGTACTGTACATGATACAAAAAACAACATATACAGGCGGAGGTGACATCGTATTGGCAATTATACAACTAACAGCGACGGCAACGCCAGCGATCTACAGCTGAACTAAAAATTAATTTTGTGAGTATAAGTATGACGTTATCACCTCCAGACAAAAATTTGAATTTAGGCTTCTAACACCATCTATATGCTTATACAGTCGAAAACAGGGCAAAACGTTGTGACCTCCGAAAACGGAGGTCACAACGTTATATATGAGGTGACAACGTATGCTGGGTATCTACTTTGGAGGTGACAAGGTACCCTTTATCAATATATATATATATATATATATATATATATATATATATATATATATATATATATATATATATATATATCTATAAAGGCCTACCATATATCTATAGAGGCCTACCATGCGTCCGGACCAAAAGCGTAGCTCCCAGCGTCCGGCGTATATAAGTGTATATAAATGATGGTATCAGTCAGCGTCTTTTGCAAGCTATAGGTTTATTCAGCGTCTGTTTATTTTATGCAAGCTATAGGTTTATACAGCGTCCATTTATTTTTTCAGTATTGGCCAGCCTGCTCGAATTCCTTTGCCTGTCTGCGGTGTCGAGTTACTCTCTGCATTTCTGAGTAAAGATTGCGTCATTTAAACTGGCAAAAATAATTCTATTTTATTAACGCTATGTAATAAATACTTTTAGTTTCGTTTCTGTATGTGTATGAATTTTATTTAGAAGGCTTTCAGATTTAAAATATTATATGCATAAAAACATCATAAAACTCGAAATATTATTGGATTTATATGAAATTTTATAGAAAGGGATTTTTGAGGTCGCTGATTTCAAAATTGTTGTCATCGTTAGCAAATTTTGAAAGGACGTATGAAATATGTCGTCCATAGTAATTAAAATCTAAAATACTAAAGTATTTTAAAACATTTTGTTTCCGTTTACATTTTAAAGTTTTCCATCGACGGTGTCCAACAATTACTGCTGTAGAAATCGATTTACATATTTAAGCTATCATCTTTAGTAATAAGTTCAGTGAATAGTAGAAAGTAATTATTACAGTTTTTACATGCATGCAAACACAGCCTGAAATTCTAGCCATTGTCCATTACCCTAATATCCATCGTTCGAGAAATTATTTTTTTAAATAAAATCTACACATTTTTGAAATGTCAACATCATAACGTACACTTTTAACATAACTAGATTTACGGTACAAAATCAGATTTTTAGCTCTGTTCTTTGCCGAAAAAATGTAAATGTTTTCAAAATTCTTTAAAAATTATAAAAAGTACGGAATTTTTGGCAATTTCCCAATTCTGAATCTGTTCACTAACTGAGAATTCGAATTAAGTGTCATTTGTGAATTAAGTGACACAATAATCAGCATTTGTTTTTTACGTGTGCTAGAATTGGTTTTAAAGTTCGACTACTGTTTTAGTAGAAGCAAATCGACCAGCTATCGTGATTCCCGTATGAACTGAAAGGCAAAAATGTATGGATGTTTTTATATGATAGCCTATGTATTGGGGTAGAAGTTCCGACAATTCGTCAAAAAATCGTCCTGTGCAGGGGTGCTGTAGGGGTGATTTTAGATCAAAATCGACAATTTTTAAAATCCACACTTTAATATTTATATCGCAATATCTTGGGAACTAATTGCGATATCGTTGTAGTTCTTTTTTTAAATTAATGCTCAAACATGAGCGCTTCTAACTATATAAAGCAGATTAATAAAATTTGTTTAATTAATTTAAACAATATGTCTGAACTTGAAATTTAGCTTTTCGTGTAATGTAAATTACACTAAGTGACAAAGTTTCTTATCTTTGGAAATTTTCCTATACATCCTGCGGAAGAATTAATGGTAAAGGTTTCAAAAAGTTTTTAAAAAAAGAATTATAAACTTATGTTTAATAGTTTTGGAGATATCGATTGTTTTGTGAAGCGCTGTGATAGCGCGTGGCACAACTCCTTACAGGCTTCGTAAATACGTGCAACGATTCATTTATACGAACTATTTATGTTTGTAATTTTGTAATGTCTTCATACAAACGTAATATAAGAGTTTGGAAAAAAAGAAAGCAAGATTGTTTAAAGTATAGAATGTTTGAAAAGCCAATAAATAGCGATTAAACAGCCAAAAAACACAGTTTACTACAATTTATATTTAATATTAAGTTGAACCGTTACCAAGAGTTTCCTCTAAAAGGTCAATGTTGTTTCCAGCAAATTGAATAAATCTTCCTCTTATTAATTGTGATGGAACAATGTTTTTTCATTGTCGTAGAATTTCAGATTGTGCAACGGAGTTTCTAATTCTCATGATATTGATATTCCTATAAGGTAGAGAATGCCCACAGGAATGAAGGGTTTCGATGATTTTGCTTGATTTAGTCTCTTGATGAACCAGTGAACCCAAAGCGGCGTGTTTTGGAGTATGCTTTTTAAAATTGGAATGACAGTAAATTATGTCTTGACAAATATTCAGAACAACATTTTTTTTCCTTTCATCGTCTGAATCTTCGACTAGCAACTGTATTAATAAAAACAGTTTATCTGGAATGTACTCTCTAAAACTATTGCTACTTAAATCTTTGTAGTTGTCCAATCCCTTTACTTGTGACATATCACTTTTAATGCTGTTGCAGAGATTGACGATCTCAGATATTTCAGAACAACCAATTTGCAAGAAATCGTAAGATTGCAGATCATCTTTCTGTTCGATCTCAATTATCTGTGACTTCCACAAGATTTAAACAAATTCTCTGCTATATATTTAGCTTGAAAAGTTTTAATATTTTTTTACTTGTAAAACTAGAGTAACACCTTTGATGCCAGTCTAACTCATGACTTTAAGAGGAATTAATAATGCCTAGAACTTTATTTAAAAATTCATCATGACCAGGATCTACATTTAGCTGATTTAGCCTTAATTGAACACTATTTTTAAATGTTAAGAATGATTTTGGAGCACTTGAAACTAAATTGTCCGCTTGTTGACAAGTTATGCAGGTTTTCTGTTTTTTCTTGCGATATTGAATCGTTTTTATCTTTGATTCTAATTCGCTTTCCGAGCTACTTGTTACTTCCATGATTTCCAATTCTAAAATATAATATTCGAACGAAATAAAATAAATGACTACTACCAAATTATGTTAAACTGTTGTTTTGAGTAAGAACATTATAAAATGGTGAAAAATAATACTTACAATTATAGGAGTTCAAGGTAAGTAAACAATGTGATGCAAAAACAGTCTTATTAACCTCTCGAAACAGACACACTTTTATTTAAAGAAAGCACCCTTCAAACAGTCACCACAGTTTCAACCACTGAATGACAAAATCAAACTAAAATTCCAGACTAATAATTTCACATCTGTCAGGGTTTTCATAAAACTATAATAATAAACACAAGCATACGTCTAAAATTCAACGGTCCGTTTAAAGTTATGGGAAGATATAATTAATAAATTATTAACCTACCATAACAAATTTAAATGGGTCAACTAATAAGTTACCAACTTTTGTAACTGCTTATACATATGTACACACAAAGGATTTTCCAATTTATAGCAGTTAAATAATATATTTAATAACAAAGGGTAAAAAATATGAATAGTAAGAAATAACAGGAAGCATTATTTGATGCATGTATGGATAGTTTGTCGAGCGCTGCGGTGTACGGGGGTATACGACGTTTTAAGAGGGGGAATATGCAGAGCTTTACGTTTCATCAAATATCTCCCTTATTAAGAGAGATAATTAAGAAAATTAAAAACCATCAGATAGCGCTACTATTGAGTAATAATGTTTATACAGTATGATTTTTTGATAAAGTCGACGGTTTTCGAGAAAATTGAGTGCAAACAAAAATTACAATTTACAGAAATTGCCGCTTTTGAGATAATCGCTCTTGAAATATTTCTCGCCCGTATACTGCCGTGTTAAATTATTTAAGTCTTCTTAAACATTGTTTATTTCTAATACTCGCATTTAATTACCGATGGTACCATCAGAAAGCTTATAATAAATAGAATATTACTACAAAAAATCAGAAATTGATGGTTTTATCATAAAACCACCCCTAGAAGACCCCTGCACAGAACGATTTTTTGACGAATTGTTGAAAGTTCATCCCCAAGACATAAACTATCATAAAAATGCATGCATACATTTTTACCTTTCCGTTCACACGAAAATCGTAAATAAGCGGCTTTTGTTTCATATTTTCCTCTACTATTTATTACTGCGAGAATTGTAGGTAATACAGACAAAATTAGATTTATCATAAACAAGTAATAATAATAATGCAAGTTCTTAATAAAAAATAATTTAAAACGTTTATTTTCAGAGACATTAAAAAAAGTAAAATGACCGTGGAAGCAACTATGCTAAAGTATAATAGCATATACAGGATTACGTCACTTTATGTTAAAATAAACAAAGACAGAAATTTTGGGAAATATAATCCATAATAATGCTTGTCACCTACATAATATCGCTTTACACGGAAATGGCGTAGTGCAAAGGTTTCTTATTTTGCTACGACTTGTTATTAATAAACAACAGCATTTTTATAGGAACGTCTTTTATGCTTATATTGAATTATTCCCGATACGATTATTTTTTATACATGAATTACGTACTTCTAATTTACTAATAAGTATTTATAAGTTTATAAGATTTGCCGAAGTTGTTGCTAACATTCTATAAGAAGACAGCACCTTAAGGAAAAGAAGTTGTAAAAAAGGCCGCAAAGTTAGAAAATGTAACAGTTTTATCGACCTTACTGAATATTTCTGAATTTGTTTCTCGTCATGCAGTTCTATGCAATATCGACTCCTTTGCCTTCTTCAACATACCAATACAAATCAGCTTGGGACAACGTATGATAGCCTAATAAAAACAGGATGCCAATAAAACTGAAAAGTTCTTGCCTTGTAAATATAAAATCGTGTGTATTATTTATCATGAGCCTACTTTACAAAAAATGGCAATACTATATTTTCAACTTCATCATCAAAAAGTTTTAGAAAAAATATCCAGCGGTGATTGACCTGCCAAATGATTTTTTAGCTGTTCAATTTTTTGTGTTCTCTTCGTCGGGCAAGTTCTGATACAAAAAGAAACCATCTCTGCACTTAGGTTTCTGGTTATTTGTTTTGAGTAAACTTGAGAATGTGAAAAGAAGAAGAAAGCATTTAAGTAAAAAAAACTGAAAACAATACAGTTAAGAAAACACCTGAAGAAAAACTAAGGTCCATCTCTGAATAAAAAAAACACAGGGAAACGTTTTGTTGGACTTGAACCTGGAAAAGGAATAAGCAATGAGAAATAAGCAATCCGTACTCTAGTTTTGCATGACTCGCTGGTGAAACCTTGGAGAGTTGTTGGAGGTCGAAAAAACCAACGGAAAAGATTTTTAAGTACATTGTTGATGTCCAATGATATACACTACCGTCTTTATAGTTTAGCAAATAAAACAATTGGCATTGCACACAAAACAAAATTGTCATACAAAACAAAAATATTCTACAGTACATTCTCTCGATGCCATCCCTATGTTATTACCGTCTATATCAGGGATCCCCAAACCGTCGATGGCGAGGTACTAGTAGCTCGCGGGGACATTTTCGGTAGATCGCGTTAACGCTCCGGATGGCTAACCATGATTCCTCCACTGAGCTGTTGATGACAAAAAAGAAGTCCATCCTTCTCATTAAAGTTAATAAGTCTGGTTAAAAATCTGTTATTACATTTGTTATTTATTACTAGCAATACTTCAATTTCTTTCTTATGTACAATTCAATTTCAGTTTCTTTTTGTTATATACAGTTTAATTAAAATTGATTTCATATTTACTAGAAATGTAAGTTTATAGGCAATAAACAAATGTAAGATTTTTTAAAAAAGTTGGTAGTTCTCTTGACTAGTAGCTCATAGTAGGATTTAAAAACGGTGCAGTAGCTCAGAAGCTTCATAAGTTTGGCGACCACTGGTCTATATTATGTATGCAAACCTAATGAAATAAACAGAGCTACCTGTTTGTACAAGCAACGCGCAAACATAAGCTTCAAACCACAAAAACTAAAACCACTAAAACTTGTAGATAATGACAATTCCTATGAACTCCTGTAACATGTAGTAACGCATTGTGTATGTATGGCAGGTGTCTGAAATGTCAAAATAAAATGAAAAAATAGTTGAATTTAATGTTAAGATTGCAGCTACTTCCTTCTTTCGTCCACCAATAAAATGATTTCGCCCGTCATCCATTTCTGTTTTGCTCTCGGCTCTTGGATTCCCAATTCATTTTCTTGTACTTCATGTATTACGTTTTTAATAGACTGCCAAGAGTTTTTCATTGTTTCTGTTGTTTCCAATTGTACTTAGTTTCCTTAAATTTACTATTTGACACTCTTACTGTTGTTATTCTCTTACACTTGTTATTTCCTGTTTTATCTCTCTGGTTCTCCCAGTTTCTCAAAGTTAGGCCTTGTTTTGTTTCTTTCTCTTCTGGATTTTCTTCAATTTAATATCAAGTTTTCCAGCTACGGCGTTTGCGATCAGATCCGATGTATGATCCAGGATAACTTTTTACACCTATAATCCCGTTTCTATATCGTTTATCAATCAGTATGTAATTTATTTGATTATCATTTCCTATGATATTTCCTTCATTGTCTCTTGGTCCTTTCTAAGTGTATAATCGCCTTTCTGGGAATTGGAACCAAATGTTTGCTACCATTAAGTTTTCTTCATTAAAGAACTGTACCAGTATAGGGATATACTGGTACTCCTGTCGTTCCGTTTGCCAATACCATAGTCTGCAACAATATCTTCAACTCTTCCTTTACCTATCCTTGCGTTGAAGTCGTTCATGATTACATCCGCTTCATTCTTTTTGGTAATTCTTAGTAGGTAATTTTTACATCATGAATGAAAAACTCATGCAGTATGGAGTATTTTCGAGCAACTTATATTAAGATGAATAGATGGTTCCATATCTTGGACGGCACTCATGCAAAATGTTTCTAAACGTAAAACCGGTAAGATTCTATTGTAGACAAGAACCATAACCATAATATTTTCCTTGACAACTTCTTTTCTTTTATTCAACATGCACGCACTATGGTGCTGAACCATTGAAAACTGCAAAAAGATATGACGGAAAAGAAAAGAAAAAAAAGTACTTTACTGCTCAAAAGCTACTGTACTATCAAAACAAAAAGAAATAGAGACGTTAACGCAGAAAATGAAGTAAAAGCCTTCCCAAAGATCTCGTATGGTTTCTCTATTTCTTACAAAATCAAATGTAACTGAACTAAAGGGTTCAGTGTGATGTGATGAAAAAGTATATCACATGCCCAAAGAAATTCAGTTTGCTAATGCAGAAAAAAATCCAACCTATTGCTTGGGTTGGAGGGTTTTATCTCCTAAAAGTGGTACTCTCATGTATTGGACTGAACCTCAAAGACTGTGGTGCTTAGAAAATCCTTGTTCAGACATTATAATTGGAATGCTTTGTGAATGCTGTTTTCAATTTTGAAACGTTTACAGTTATACCAGTGTACGAATATCAACGCTTGTTGGACAAAGTAAAATTGCTATAAAACAACATCGAGTGACATTAAAAAATATTTTGAAAGACTCATAGAAAATGAGAAGCAGAAAAGAGCTGGATCCTACGTGCATGCAGTATAAGGGAGTGTTTATATGATGTGTCATATTACGCAGGTTTTAAAGTTTTTTTAACTTTGTTATATAATACTTCAGATATTGTAGCAAATCTGGGAATGTATAATATATAATGTTACAATGCGTTTTCTATATTAAAAATTTTTAAATTTAGCACAACATTTTTTTATGTATGCCGTAGATACATAAACGAATCGTGAAATGGCAATGTAATAATCACTGTTATAAAAGATACATGACTTTTTATAATAAAAATTGGTCAGACATAAAATCTTATTTGCCTTTTAATCTACAACGGTAGTTTAGTTGCATTCGTTACTATAAACAAGCCTTGAGGAACAAAAACAATTAATTCTAAAGTTCGCATGTTGACTATATAGAATTCTTAGAACGTGTTTATTTTAAGATATTTAATTTTTAAATGATCCGAATGAGTGCTGCATAAATAAATTATTTTTTACAAGTACTTTATATGAACTACAGCTGTAAGGTTTATCAAATTAATAATTGCAAAAGAGAACCTATATGGAAAATCCCTAAAAAACGAATGTTAAAAGGAACACGTTTAAAAATTTGTAAACATAACTGACCTTGAATTTGTCAAAAATAGTTTACTTTCATTAAAGATAGGAAATATATATTTGTCTTCTTGAAAATGTTTTTCGTAAATTTTGTAAATATTGTTACTACAAAACATATGATAACTATCCAATTAGGCATTGTAATCACCAGGCTCTGCTTATTATTGTTAATGAAACTTCACTCCTATCAAGAAAAAATCTTTCTAGTCTTGTATTCTTACAAAACATTACTAATGGTCGTATACAGTGTTCTGGTCTTCTTAGTCAAATTTACTTTTATGTACCTAGATCTACTAGCCGATCAACAAAGGTCTTTTATTATAGAATACTAAACACTTTTCACCATTATAATAGTCCCATGTTAACTATCTTTAAATTATACAATTGTTTACCTAGTAACAGATTTGACATATTTATAGATGTTTTCACATCGAGAGGTACTAGATCTAAGATAATTAGTATTTATGAGCAACCACATAACAGTGCAATTTAATGTATTATTATTAACTAAACTATCTCACTTTGGCATATTGTTCACACACTAGTTCTATGTTATTATATTATTTTTTATGATATTATTTTATGTAACATCTACTCGTTCATGTTATTAGTATAATGTTGTTGTTAGCTTATGTTTCCACCATAGGCATTTTGTCTGTTGGGAAAAATAAATATTACTATTACTATTACTGTTACTATTACACAAAACTAAAGATTTAAAAAAATAATTACGAGTACAACGAAAATTACAATAAACAATATTACGAAAACTCACAGACCAGGAGCAGACTTGTAACACAGCCAACCCGTCTATAGAAGGGTTACCTGTCCTGAAGTTTCATTTTTATAACAATATAGCAAAATCTTTGAGTAATTTTAAGGTCCAAATGTACCCAGAAAAAATTTAACGGTGCATTAAAAAATCTAAACAAAACCACAGTGGATTTACTTATATGTATTGTGAATAACTATTCCAAATTTAACAAAAAGTCAGTACAAAGAAGCCATTTAGACACTCAAATACGGTGCATAAATCTTAACCGCATGATCAATAATCGTCGTTTTTTCATAAATAATCTAATAATGTGATAACTGTGGTTTTAAATGAATAGTCTTGGAATGTTAAAACTTGCTTACCTAACTTGTTTTGAAAAACGATGTTTATTAATTAAATTATTTGACATTTTTTATGTGAAAAATAAATTTTAGAAAAACTGTACATTCAAAGTTAACCAAAAAATACAGCTTAAGTCTCATAGTATTTGAATTTTTTTTTCCAAACTTTTAGGAAAGTTGTATGTCTAATGTAACTTGAACGAACAGTTTCTCTAAAATTAATTTTTCACGTAAAAAATGTGACATAATTTAATTAACAAACATCGTTTTTCAAAACAAGTAAAGTAAGCAAGTTTTAACATTCCTAGAGTATTAATTTAAAACCAAAGTTATTACATTATTATATTATTTAAGAAAAAGACAAACACGTTTTTTGCGTACACTTGGACGTTAATCAGATATACTTCCATTTATATAAAGCATTAAGCAGAATTTCAAAAAAACGATCAACACTGTTCTTGTCGTACGATGCACGGTTCACGAGATATTTGATAAAACATGTTTTACAAGATGGCGGCTAGCGCTCAACCGCCCCCGTCCTGACAAATTCATTCCCAACCGTTACATTCACGGAACACCTCCGAACATTTTCCAACAAGAAAATCAATTCTGTAGAAGATGCAGAAATAAATTACCCGGTTACTGGCCTTCTATAACTATATAAAATTTCAAGTTTGTATGTCATATAAAAGTTTTACAACCCCCAATGTGAGTGGGGGTTGTTTTACCATTGTTTATTTTTCTTTCGACAAGAATTCTAAACTCTATAACTATGTCAAAATCTCAAGTTTGTACGTCATCTAGAAGTTTTATAACTCAAAAGGGGGTGGGAGGGTTGACATTTTAAAATTTTGGACTTTTCTCTTTAGGAAAATTTTAAACACTATAATTATACCAAATTTCAAGTTTGTATGTCATATAGAAGTTTTACAACCCCCAATATGAGTGGGGGTAGAAATTTTACCATTGTTTATTTTTATTTTGACAAGAATTCTAAACTCTGTAACTATGTCAAAATCTCAAGTTTGTACGTCATTTAGAAGTTTTATAACTCAAAAGGGGGTGGGAGGGTTGACATTTTAATATTTTTGATTTTTCTCTTTAAGAAAATTTTAGGTACTATAACTACACCAAATTTCAAATTTGTATATCATATACAAGTTTTACAACCCCCAATGTGAGTGGGGGGGTAGAAATTTTACCATTGTTTATTTTTTTACAAGAATTCTAAACTCTATTCTATTCTATTCTAAACTATGTCAAAATCTCAAGTTTGTACGTCATCTAGAAGTTTTATAACTAAAAAGGGGGTGGGAGGGTTGACATTTTAATATTTTTGATTTTTCTCTTTAAGAAAATTTTAGGTACTATAACTACACCAAATTTCAAATTTGTATATCATATACAAGTTTTACAACCCCCAATGTGAGTGGGGGGGTAGAAATTTTACCATTGTTTATTTTTTTACAAGAATTCTAAACTCTATTCTATTCTATTCTAAACTATGTCAAAATCTCAAGTTTGTACGTCATCTAGAAGTTTTATAACTAAAAAGGGGGTGGGAGGGTTGACATTTTAATATTTTTGATTTTTCTTTTTAGAAGAATTTTAAACACTATAACTATACCAAATTTCAAGTTTGCATGTCATTTAGACGTTTTACAACCCCCAATTTGGGTGCGGGGTAGAAATTTTACCATTGTTTATTTTTCTTTCGACGAGAATTCTGAACTCTATAACTATGTCAAAATCTCAAGTTTGTACGTCATCTAGAAGTTTTATAATCTAAAAGGGGTGGGAGGGTTGACATTTTAATATTTTTGATTTTTCTCTTTTGGAAAATTTTAAATACTATAACTATACCAAATTTCAAGTTTGTCTATCATATAGAAGTTTTACAACCCCCAATGTGAGTGGGGGGTAGAAATTTTACCATTGTTTATTTTTCTTTTGACAAGAATTCTAAACTCTATAACTATGTCAAAACCTCAAGTTTGTACGTCATCTAGAAGTTTTATAACTCAAAAGGGGGTGGGAGGGTTGACATTTTAATATTTTAGATTTTTCTCTTTAGGAAAATTTTAAACACTATAACTATACCAAATTTCAAGTTTGTATATCATATAGAAGTTTTACAACCCCCAATGTGAGTGGGGGGTAGAAATTTTACCATTGTTTATTTTTCTTTCGACGAGAATTCTGAACTCTATAACTATGTCAAAATCTCAAGTTTGTACGTCATCTAGAAGTTTTATAATCTAAAAGGGGTGGGAGGGTTGACATTTTAATATTTTTGATTTTTCTCTTTTGGAAAATTTTAAATACTATAACTATACCAAATTTCAAGTTTGTCTATCATATAGAAGTTTTACAACCCCCAATGTGAGTGGGGGGTAGAAATTTTACCATTGTTTATTTTTCTTTTGACAAGAATTCTAAACTCTATAACTATGTCAAAACCTCAAGTTTGTACGTCATCTAGAAGTTTTATAACTCAAAAGGGGGTGGGAGGGTTGACATTTTAATATTTTAGATTTTTCTCTTTAGGAAAATTTTAAACACTATAACTATACCAAATTTCAAGTTTGTATATCATATAGAAGTTTTACAACCCCCAATGTGAGTGGGGGGTAGAAATTTTACCATTGTTTATTTTTCCTTTGACAAGAATTCTAAACTCTATCACTATGTCAAAACCTCAAGTTTGTACGTCATCTAGAAGTTTTATAACTAAAAAGGGGGTGGGAGGGTTGACATTTTAATATTTTTGATTTTTCTCTTTAGAAGAATTTTAAACACTATAACTATACCAAATTTCAAGTTTGCATGTCATATAGACGTTTTACAACCCCCAATGTGGGCGAGGGGTTAAAATTTTACCATTGTTTATTTATTTTTGACGAGAATTCTGAACTCTATAACTATGTCAAAATCTCAAGTTTGTACGTCATCTAGAAGTTTTATAACTCAAAAGGGGGGTGGGAGGGTTGACATTTTAATATTTTTGATTTTTCTCTTTTGGAAAATTTTAAATACTATAACTATACCAAATTTCAAGTTTGTATATCATATAGAAGTTTTACAACCCCCAATGTGAGGGGGGTAGAAATTTTACCATTGTTTATTTTTCCTTTGACAAGAATTCTAAACTCTATCACTATGTCAAAACCTCAAGTTTGTACGTCATCTAGAAGTTTTATAACTAAAAAGGGGGTGGGAGGGTTGACATTTTAATATTTTTGATTTTTCTCTTTAGAAGAATTTTAAACACTATAACTATACCAAATTTCAAGTTTGCATGTCATATAGACGTTTTACAACCCCCAATGTGGGTACAGGGTTAAAATTTTACCATTGTTTATTTTTCTTTTGACGAGAATTCTGAACTCTATAACTATGTCAAAATCTCAAGTTTGTACGTCATCTAGAAGTTTTATAACTCAAAAGGGGGTGGGAGGGTTGACATTTTAATATTTTTGATTTTTCTCTTTTGGAAAATTTTAAATACTATAACTATACCAAATTTCAAGTTTGTATATCATATAGAAGTTTTACAACCCCCAATGTGAGTGGGGAGTAGAAATTTTATCATTGTTTATTTTTCCTTTGTCAAGAATTCTAAACTCTATAACTATGTCAAAATCTCAAGTTTGTACGTCATCTAGAAGTTTTATAACTCAAAAGGGGGTGGGAGGGTTGACATTTTAATATTTTTGATTTTTCTCTTTTGGAAAATTTTAAATACTATAACTATACCAAATTTCAAGTTTGTATATTATATAGAAGATTTACAACCCCCAATGTGAGTGGGGGGTAGAAATTTTACCATTGTTTATTTTTCCTTTGACAAGAATTCTAAACTCTATCACTATGCCAAAATCTCAAGTTTGTACGTCACCTAGAATTTTTATAACTCAAAAGGGGGTGGGAGGGTTGACATTTTAATATTTTTGATTTTTCTCTTTTGGAAAATTTTAAATACTATAACTATACCAAATTTCAAGTTTGTATATCATATAGAAGTTTTACAACCCCCAATGTGAGTGGGGAGTAGAAATTTTATCATTGTTTATTTTTCCTTTGTCAAGAATTCTAAACTCTATAACTATGTCAAAATCTCAAGTTTGTACGTCATCTAGAAGTTTTATAACTCAAAAGGGGGTGGGAGGGTTGACATTTTAATATTTTTGATTTTTCTCTTTTGGAAAATTTTAAATACTATAACTATACCAAATTTCAAGTTTGTATATTATATAGAAGATTTACAACCCCCAATGTGAGTGGGGGGTAGAAATTTTACCATTGTTTATTTTTCCTTTGACAAGAATTCTAAACTCTATCACTATGCCAAAATCTCAAGTTTGTACGTCACCTAGAATTTTTATAACTCAAAAGGGGGTGGGAGGGTTGACATTTTAATATTTTTGATTTTTCTCTTTTGGAAAATTTTAAATACTATAACTATACCAAATTTCAAGTTTGTATATCATATAGAAGATTTACAACCCCCAATGTGAGTGGGGGGTAGAAATTTTACCATTGTTTATTTTTCCTTTGACAAGAATTCTAAACTCTATAACTATGTCAAAATCTCAAGTTTGTACGTCATCTAGAAGTTTTATAACTCAAAAGGGGGTTGGAGGGTTGACATTTTAATATTTTTGATTTTTCTCTTTTGGAAAATTTTAAATACTATAACTATACCAAATTTCAAGTTTGTATATCATATAAAAGTTTTACAACCCCCAATGTGAGTGGGGGGTAGAAATTTTACCATTGTTTATTTTTCTTTTGACAAGAATTCTAAACTCTATAACTATGTCAAAACCTCAAGTTTGTACGTCATCTAGAAGTTTTATAACTAAAAAGGGGGTGGGAGGGTTGACATTTTAATATTTTTTATTTTTCTCTTTAGAAGAATTTTAAACACTATAACTATACCAAATTTCAATTTTGCATGTCATATAAACGTTTTCCAACCCCCAATGTTGGTGCGGGGTTGAAATTTTACCATTGTTTATTTTTCTTTTGACGAGAATTCTGAACTCTATAACTATGCCAAATTTCAAGTTTGTATGTCATCTAGAAGTTTTACAACCACCAAATAAAGTGCGGGGGTTTACTTAATAAAAAAAAAACTATATTTTTCTTTTCGACAGTCTTAAACCCTATAACTATATCAAATTTCAAGTTCCTGTGTCATCTGCAAGTTTAACAACCCCATAAGAGGGTGCGGGGGATGATATAATAACATTTTTTTTATATATTTTTTACAATAATCTTAAACTATAACTGTACCAAATTTCAAGTTTCTGTGTCATCTAGAAGCTTTACAAACCCTAAAGGGGTTGCGGAGGGTTAACATAATAACATTTTGCTATATCATTCTTTACGAAAATCCTAAACCCTATAACTGAACCAAATTTAAAGTTTCTGTGTCATCTAGAAGCTTTACAAACGCTAAAGGGGTGCGGAGGGTTAACATAATAACATTTTTCTATATCACTCTTTACGAGAATCCTAAACCCTATAACTAAACCAAATTTCAAGTTTGTATGTCATCTAGAAGTCTTACAACCCCCGAATGGGATGCAGAGGTTGACAGAGGAACATTTTTTAAATATTTTTCTTTACAAGAATCTTAAATCCTATAATCACGCCAAATTTCAAGTTTCTAAGTCATCTAAAAGTTTTACAACCCCTAAAACGGGGTACGGGGTTGACATAATAACATTGTTTTATTTTTTCTTTACAAGAATCCTAATTCCTATAACTGTGCCAAATCTCTAGTTTGTATGTCATCTGACAATTTAGAAGTTATAAAGTTTATTTAATTTCAATATTGTAATACATAAGAAGTTCCATTGGAAATGATGTTACTGTCTGCCTCACAAACATATGAGTTTTAAAAGTTTTAAAATATAATATGGGATAAGATAGTATTTTAAATAGCCAGATTTATTATTAGCTAACAGCATCTGTGATTGATTAAATACTGATTGGTAATATAATAACGGTTAAATACCTCAGACGTATTTTGTGAACGAAAGAATGTCCTTACATTCTTATCTATCTTATTAAATCTTACGGTCTTATTAAAATTATCGCCCATTTGTAATAGCAATCAAAACAGTTTTAAAAAAGAAATTTAAATGACGCATAAATGAAACGTAAAGTGTTTATTAAATAGCTTTAACAAAATATAATATGTAAAAATTTGTGTCACCTTAAATGACGTAATCTTTACTCAGAAATACAATGCATAAAGTGAAGTGCCGTTGAAATGACGTCAGTGTCTAGCCACAAAGCCATCAGTGTTACCAACAAAATTACTGTTAAGTATGCGGACGCAGGGTAAACCTATGCCAAAAATGTTATATACAAATGTATACAATCGCGCGCTATTAGCGCTGCGTGTGGCAAACGCTCAAACTACGATTTTATACACGAATCAGAAATGGGTGTCAAACTGCGCAGAGCTAATTTTTACATTTTCGTCATCTAGACACTTGAAGCTTCATGTGGTGCAATTTTGAGGCACAAGTCACTCAGCGTCCGTATATCCGGACGCCGAGTGACTTCGGACGCTGCTTGAACCTAAGATTTTACATGGGGGGACGCATAGTGGTGCCCTATAGATATATATATATATATATATATATATATATATATATATATATCTTGCTATAAGTGCGGCGTCCGATAATTGCCCAGTTGCATTAGATATGGCGTCCGGA